>SJYX01000977.1:147526-166166 GCA_006410675.1 Oreotragus oreotragus
GTGTTGATTTTATATCCTGCAACTTTACTATATTCATTGATTAGCTCTAGTAATTTTCTGGTGGAGTCTTTAGGGTTTTCTACGTAGAGGATCATGTCATCTGCAAACAGTGAGAGTTTTACTTCTTCTTTTCCAATTTGGATTCCTTTTATTTCTTTTTCTGCTCTGATTGCTGTGGCCAAAACTTCCAGAACTATGTTGAATAGTAGCGGTGAAAGTGGGCACCCTTGTCTTGTTCCTGACTTTAGGGGAAATGCTTCCAATTTTTCACCATTGAGGATAATGTTTGCTGTGGGTTTGTCATATATAGCTTTTATTATGTTGAGGTATGTTCCTTCTATTCCTGCTTTCTGGAGAGTTTTTATCACAGAGGTGGTTTTCAATGCCTTATGTCTGCCTTTTTCAAACATCCTAGCTGCCCCTCTTTGGTCTAACTGCCATGTCTGACTGCCTTCTCCCTCTGAGTTGTTCTAGACTTCTAGGACTGGGAAACCAGACTACAAAGCTTGCTGGAACTGTGAGCAGAAGCAGAGCACAGCCATCGGAATGAGAGTCTTACAGGCTCCATTATGAACTAAATGTATGGGCTTAAACACTTGGGCACTGAACAGAGCAGTATTCAGCTTGCTTTCTCAATCTTGAGCATACTCTAAATGAGGTTTGCAGCTACATTCACATGGCCTTCACGCACTGTGAGCACATCTCCAGAGCCCTTACAGTGGCGATGGGATGAGGAAGGTTTACCCAGTGAGCCACCACGCCTTGCACTTGAACTTCAACCAGAAAAGTTCTGATATTTTATATAATGGGGCTCTGCATACAGCGGCGAGGGGAGGTGAACTGAAGTGGCTCAGTCGTGTCCAACTCTTTCCAACCCCACGGACTGTAGCCTACCAAGCTCCTCTGTCCATGGGATTTTCCAGGCAATAGTACTGGAGTGGATTGCCATTTCCTTCTCCAGGGGATCTTCCCAACCCAGGGATCAAACCCAGGTCTCCCACATTGTAGACAGACGCTTTACCATCTGAGCCACCAGGGAAGTCTGAGCATACAGCAGTAGTTTGTGAAAAAGGACTTCACTGCTAAATAAATAACTAAAGCTGACAGCTACTATTCTACAGCCATGTTTGCCAGATATCTGACATCTGAACATACGTTCTCCTCTGTATGTTTGAAATATATCAAAAATTAAAAAGAGAATCACAAGCTAAACATAACTAGGAATTAAATATAAGAATTCACACATGATAAATGAAACCAGACATCTATAGAAAATATTTCCACATAAGTCACCATAACTATGATTTCTAAAAAAAAAAAAAAATTAATGAGATTAGTCTAATCCCATATCCCACCAATGAGCCACGAAGTTAACTGTAAGTAAATGTAAAATAAGTTATAATTCTAACAAGTCTAATGTTGACAATGACTACAAAGAGACGGGAGTAAATTACATGGTTGAGAAAATAATTGTTAACAATCATTTGTCAGGGTTTTTCCAGAATTCACCTAAAGAGATTCCAATAGCTGATGTTGAGCTTCTGTTCAGAAACATCCCACAAGTGAAGATGGACACATTAGCATGATTGAAATGATGTTTCAGCAACACCAAACTCCCTCTTATTCTAACTCTATCCTTACCACTGTATTAACAAGGATTGTTCTGGCTTCAAGAAGCAGAAAGACACAAAAGAGTCTTTAAAAAAAGCTTAACCAAGATCAAAGTTTATTTCTCTCTCATACATGGAGTCTTGAGGTCAGTAGCCTCCAAGGACCCAGGCTTCTTCTACCTTATCGTTCTGCCAGAAATGGCTTCCATTCTCAAGATCCCTTCTGATCCAAAATGGGTGCTAAAGTTCCAGGCATTATGACTACATTTCAGACAGCAGGAAGGAGGAAGAGGAGAAAAGGAAAACCCCCCCTTCTTTTAAGGAAGCGTCTTAAAAGTTTCACACACCCCTTCTGTTTACATCATATTGATCAGAACTTAGTCATGTGGCCACACTTAGCTGTGCAAAAGACTGGCTGGGAAATGTAATCTTTATTCTAGACAGTTCTATTCCCCTACTGTGAAAGAAGGGAGAACAGATATTGAATGATAACAAAAGCCTCTACCATGCCATCTCCTGATTTCTATTTTGACTTACTAGGTGAACCTACTCAATGGAAATAGAGTAGTAGCCCTGTTATCCACTCTTCCCCTAATTATATGTTTAAAAATTCATTTTCAAATACCTGTTATTTGTTAAGTACCTTTTATGATTCCTATTCAGCACTCAGGAATTGCTGAATTATTATTAAAAAGGAACAAATTATTAATCTGTGGAACTACATTGATAAATCTCAAGATAATTACACCAAGTGAAGATAGCCAGAACCCCCACACAATGTGTTGTATCAGTTCAGTTCAGTTCAGTCGCTCAGTCGTGTCCGACTCTTTGCGACCCCATGAATCACAGCACACCAGGCCTCCCTGTCCATCACCAACTCCCGGAGTTCACTCAGACTCACGTCCATTGAGTCCATGATGCCATCCAGCCATCTCATCCTCGGTCGTCCCCTTCTCCTCCTGCCCCCAATCCCTCCCAGCATCGGAGTCTTTTCCAATGAGTCAACTCTTCGCATGAGGTGGCCAAAGTATTTAAACAAAATTCTCAAAAATCCAAACAAATATACAGTGACAGAGAGCAGAACAATGGTTGGGAACAACAGAAAAAGGAGAGGACGGAACACAAGGGAACTTTGGAGATGATGGATCTATTCCTTATCTTGATTATGGTGATGGTTTCCAGGCTGAATATATGTATCAAAACTCATTAAATGGAAAACTAAAAATGTAATTGATTCTACATCATTTATACTTCAACAACACTATAAAATACTTTTTTTAAAAAAAAGAACCTATTACATGCCTGGCAGATGCTAGGCACAAAGGATACAAAATAAGCTATGAGTCCTGTTCTGATGAATAAAATAGGCTTATCAGTTTAGAGGGAATGAGTGAATCCCCCAACACTGAGCACCTTCAATAAATAGACTAAATCAAGGCACTCAGTCTACAAAGTGAGGGTCAGATTCTGGCTGTTGTATCCAGCCAACCCCCCAAACACGCCCTGAAACAGCCCATCAGGCTTAACCATTTTGCAGTGAAGAGCAAAATACAAGTATACATCATGCTGTAGGCCTATTTCTACATATGGCTATGGATACATATGGGGAATTACATTAATACTTTAAAAGTCCCAAAGTTAACTGTGTATTTTCCCTTTCAGAAATGAAATTCAATGGCATGCTCTCTTCACTTTTCACATCTGTGTTGCAGAGCCAGAGAATCATATGACAAAGTCAAGAAGTTGGCACGAACAGATCTTCAGAAGGAATAGTCTAGCAAGACAGCTATTTGGAATCTGCTACTTCCAATGATCAATACCACTCATGTCTTGGCCTCTCTGGGCACTGCTCTTGTCCTGTGGGTGACGTTGCAACAGTGCAGCGTGCTAAGTTCTGGAAACCTCAGATGTCAGCTCAAAGGCAAATACTACTGATCAAATACTCTATTTGATTGTCAATTTTGCCCCCTTGCTTCCAAGGGCTTATGAAGGTTAACAGAATGTTTTCTTACAATGGAAAGCCGTGATTTCTACCTTTTCCACTTTGAGAACAAAAAAATCATAAAAGAATAATGGTTGTCAGGAACTGGGAGGAAGAGGGAGAGATGAACAAACAGAATTAAAGGATTTTCAGAGCAGTGAAAACATTCTATACAATACTATAATGATTGACACGTGTCATGAAATGTTTGTCTAAATCTATAGAATGTACAACACCAAAAGTGAGCCCTAATGTAAACTGTAGGTGATAATGATGTGTCAATGTAGGTTCATCAACTGTAAGAAATGTATCACTCTGGTGGGAGATAGATAATCTCTGTACCTGTGGATAATTTTCCACCTGCCCCTGGGAAGATTCTGTACCTTCCCCTCAATTTGATTATGAACCTAGAACTTCTCCAAAAAGTCTTAATTTAAAAGACTGACATGCATATAACTAGACAAAAAGTCTTAATTTAAGAGACTGACATGCATAACTCACTAGAGTTATATACATTCTAGTAAAAATAATGAGATATTATTCCCAACATACTGGCCTTTTAAATTACAGCAATAAGATGCTCATATACAGTAGGTACAGAGAAGGAAATGGCAACCCACTCCAGTATTCTTACCTGGAGAATCCCAGGGACAGAAGAGCCTGGTGGGCTGCCATCTATGGGGTTGCACAGAGTTGGACACGACTGAAGCAACTTCCACTGAATCATCGAAAAAGCAAGAGAGTTCCAGAAAAACATCTATTTCTGCTTTATTGACTATGCCAAAGCCTTTCACTGTGTGGATCACAATAAACTGTGGAAAATTCTGAATGAGATGGGAATACCAGACCACCTGACCTCTTGAGAAACCTATATGCAGGTCAGGAAGCAACAGTTAGAACTGGACATGGAACAACAGACTGGTTCCAAATAGGAAAAGGAGTACATCAAGGCTGTATATTGTCACCCTGTTTATTTACCTTATATGCAGAGTACATCATGAGAAAACCTGGGTTGGAAAAAGCACAAGCTGGAATCAAGATTGCTGGGAGAAATATCAATAACCTCAGATATGCAGATGACACCACCCTTATGGCAGAAAGTGAAGAGGAACTAAAAAGCCTCTTGATGAAAGTGAAAGAGGAGAGTGAAAAATTTGGCTTAAAGCTCAACATTCAGAAAACGAAGATCATGGCATCTGGTCCCATCACTTCATGGCAGATAGATGGGGAAAACAGTGGAAACTGTTTATTTTGGGGGGCTCCAAAATCACTGCAGATGGTGATTGCAGCTACGAAATTAAAAGACTCTTACTCCTTGGAAGGAAAGTTATGACCAACCTAGATAGCATATTGAAAAGCAGAGATATTACTTTGCCAACAAAGGTCCATCTAGTCAAGGCTATGGTTTTTCCAGTGGTCATGTATGGATGTGAGAGTTGGACTGTGAAGAAAGCTGAGCGCAGAAGAATTGATGTTTTTGAACTGTGGTGTCGGAGAAGACTCTTGAGATTCCCTTGGACTGCAAGGAGATCCAACCAGTCCATTCTAAAGGAGATCAGTCCTGGGTGTTCATTGGAAGTACTGATGCTAAAGCTGAAACTCCAATACTTTGTCCACCTCATGCAAAGAGTTGACTCATTAGAAAAGACTCTGTTGATGGGAGGGACTGGGGGCAGGAGGAGAAGGGGACGACAGAGGATGAGATGGCTGGATGGCATCACTGACTCGATGGATGTGAGTTTGAGTGAACTCCGGGAGTTGGTGATGGACAGGGAGGCCTGGCGGGATGCGAATCATGGGGTCGCAAAGAGTTCAGAGCGACTGAACTGAACTGAACTGAAACAACTTAGCAGCAGCAGCAGCATACAATAGGTAGGCGTATATATATTGACCTGTTCCTCTAGACAGTAATTCGGTAAGATGTATAATGAGCCTTTTGAAGAGTTCATGATATGTATGCCTAAACAGTTCTAAATGATTAGACAATAAAGTGTTAGCTCTTTTTAAGAAAGTCATTAGTTGCTGTGTAGATAGCTTCAACATAAAAAAGCAATGAGATCAGAATGCACGTCAAAAAAAGAAAAAACGTTTTTCCAATCCCCCGTGAGGTCTTTCATTGTGTGGTCTGAACATCACTGAGTCAGGAGTCTCACACAGACTTATATCAAATGCTCCTCACAACCCCAAATACTTCCCCCTCTTATCCTTACCCACACTTGACACCCCTGTATAACTGACCCCTTTACATAAAGATGCTGAGGCTGGACTGTCCTCTGGGACAAGAAAGCAAAAATCCAACTGACACCCCCACCATGACCCAGAGAGCCTTGAAGAACTGGTGTAAGGTAAACCCACAGGATTGGACCGCGTGATCGCTGTGGGGCTGGTGGGGGTGTGACAAAGGACGATGTGAGAGGCATGAAGCAATGAGCAACCAAACTCTAGCTATGGGAAAGCTTCTCAAGAGCTGGTCCTTCTTATTATTAAAAAAAAAAAAAACTAATCTGGAGTGGAGTAATGAATGATTCTATACAAAATCACCAAATCTTAATTCTTCTCAAATGTTGATTGTATTTTAAAAGACCCATGATTCAAAGCATTCCTTTCACTTTTACTCAACCCCCAATAAAAGCAGATTTGCTCCCCTCATTAAGCCAAATTTATTGACGTTCAAAGTGTATTGACTTACTACTATGTGATTGCCCTAATTACGCTGGAAGTTCCAAAGCCCTGGAGCTCTGCTGATGAAAATAATCCCTCGCCAGTATTTCCTTTCTGACTGAGCACCTCTGTGCACTGAAAACATCTATCAGTACAAATTAGGAAGGGCTTTCCCAGTCCTTATCATGTGAATTTTGTGGCTTTACCTTTTCTACAGGAAAGTAAGTCCTTTTCTCAAGTCATCTGGGGATAGCCTGAGACAGCTCATCCATGAGAAGGCCCAGAACAGATGGAGGAGAAAGGAGAGAGAAATCAGTGACAATCGTCAACATTTGTTCCTTAATGGTAAGCAGCTTGACCCTTCTAAATAGAACATCTGAATAAACTACTCAGTCCTGAAACTGATGGAAGTAGTTCTGTCAGAAACAGAAGTCCCTCATTGCAATGTGGTTTTCATGAGCAGATATTTCTGGGGAAAGAGGAGGAAAGCCAGGGACAGGGAGATGTCAAAATACAGCTATCAAAAACCTAACGCTGTCAAGCCAACAACACTCATAGCGACAAGCTGGAGTCAGTCCCATCCCTAGTATGTCACAGAGACATTTCACATCTACAACATCACCACCCAGGCATGTCCACAGCTTGCTCTGTGCCCTAGGACAAGGCCTTCCTTGCCTCTGAGTCTCATCTCATTCATATTAATACACAGATGAGACTGGACGAGGGGACCTCTGCAGTCCATCATGATCTATTCTGTCTAGTATTCAGTCCATGGAATTTCACTCCCCTAGCGGCCATGCGTTGTCTTGGTGCCTTAATTCTTCATGACATCACTCTTCCCAAGACACCTCTGATTTTTTTAAGCACTGTGTCTAAAATGCCAAGAGAACCTCTTCAGGTGCATGTTAAGAGTGTTTCCTGGAGAACAGTTGGTTAAAGCCTATTGTCTGTTTCTTTAAATTAATTTTTATTGGAGTATAGTTGCTTTTCAATATTGCATTGCATGCTGTACAGCAAAGTGAATCAGCTGTAAGTATACATATATCCCCTCTTTTTTGGATTTCCTTCCCATTTAGGTCACCACAGAGCACTGAGTAGGGTCTCCTCTGCTCTGCAGTAGGTTCTCATTAGTGATCAGTTTTATTTATAATATCAATAGTGTATATATGTCAATCCCAATCTCCCAATTCATCTACCACCACCTCTTTCTCCCCTTAGTGTCCATTCATTTGTTCTCTATGCCTGTGTCTCTGCTTCTGCTTTCCTATTGCCTGTTGATGGACCTTCTGAACACCACCCTTGCAGAATGACCCAGAGCTAGAGGTTGATTTTCCCCTCGGGGTACATCTGGCAATGTCTAGAGATATTTTTGTCACAACCTGGAGGGGGAAGGTATAATGCTCTTGACACCTAGTGGGTAGAAGCCAGAGATGCCTCTACTAATCCTAAATGTACAGGACAGCTATCAACAACCATTATCCAGCCCAAAATGTGGATAGTACCAAGGCTGAGAGGGCTTGCCCAGTGCCAGAATGAGTGGAGTGGAGCAACCAGCTCCCCCAGCTCCCTAGAATGGATTGTATGTATCTCTTTCCAATTCCTCATCCATAAGGTCACTCTGATAGCTACAAAGTGGGCACTGTGGGAGTATTTACACCACAGAAATCAGTACACCCTACAGATCAAGGCAATTTTATTTCTGAGAGCTAGCTGCTAAACATTTATCAACACACTGCTACTTACAGCCAAGTCCTAAATAACTGATTCAAAACTCAAAAGTGCTTTTAGTCAGAAGGCTAGATTGTAGGGAAACTAGAGATGATTTTACCTGTGTACGAGGAGTCTGAGCTTATCATGACTTGGACAAAGACGAAAGGAACAGCATGAAGTATATTATGGGCACATCCTTGAAGACTCTCCTGTCTTATTGTTCTGTTTGTTTGCTTACTCATCCTTCCAAACAGTATTTGAGGGGACAATTTAAGAAATAACAATAGGCTTATTTATTAAACTCCTCAGAGGAAAGGCATGATGGAATGATAATAATTCAATATATTTAATTTTGAAAACTGGACATACAAAAATAAAGATCAACATGCAACAGGTTGCAAAGCCTGAGGGGCAAAGCTGAAAAGGCAGCCTTTCAGCACCTGGCCTGGCCACCTGTGCGTGCATGCGCAGTCATTTCAGCTGTGTCAGACTCTTTGCGACTCAATGGACTGCAGCCCTCCAGGCTCCTCTGTTCATGGGATTCTCCAGGCTAGAATATTGAAGTGGGTTGCTATGTCCTCCTCCAGAGGATCTTCCCGACCCAGGAATCGAACCCACGTCTCTTACGTCTCCTGCATTTGCAAGCAGGTTCTTTACCACTAGCGACACCACCTGAGAGATATACTTCCTGGAAAAGCACAGGCCCTGGATGTCAGCAAAGCTGGACTCACTATTTTCCCAAAGAGATACACTCCTGCCTTCCAGGGCTTCACGCAGACAGCAGATACACTACAGAAACTCATTGCAGGGAAATCTTTTCCCTGAGTTTGCTCTTCATTACTGTCTTGATATTTGCCTCTGGTTGCTATAACAAAATCTGGCCTTGGAATTTTTCTGGGAACAAATAAGAAATAGTTGTGGGGGGGCAGTTCAAGACCCTATGCACATTTAGGTTTGGTTATAAACACTCATAGTAAGAGAGAGCATTGACTCATTAAACCCAAAACAAAACCAAAAAAATATTTTTTTAATCCCCATTCGAAAACTCTTACTGTGTTCCAGAGGTGACCCACTAGAAAGCTATTTGTTCTCATAGACAAGGTCACCAACAAAATGAACTAACAGGGTGGAGCACTGACCAGTTGGGGTACTAGTCACCCTGTGCCAAGACACACTCTGCTTCTAGTGTGTTTCATTTCTGGAGCTGTGAGTGCAAACTCAAGAGCAGAAATTTTCCACTTGCTAGAACTGATTATTTTGTCCAGTGATTAATTTTCAAATGAAGAGAAAACCAGGGCCACAGCAATGCAAACTCCAGCACCAAGTGTTTGGAAAATATGATGAAGGCATTGGGGCCTATGACACACCTCGGGCCCAGATGTGCTGGGGTGTCTCTCTGGCTTTTTTGTCTGTCTTCCTCTGAGGCCCTTATGTCTGAAATTGTGTTCCTAAATCTCCACATTTCATCTAAGCCCAAACTAATCTCCCAGTTCATGTCCACTACCCTGTCTTCTAGAACGAGGCCTATATGTGGGGAGAAGCAGCTATCACCCCAACAGAGGGATCTGAAGGGTAGGAAAGCCTTTGCACCCTACATGGGCTAGCCAGTGTGACTGGGGGGGTCTGCAGCACAGACAGCTGTTATGAGACACAGAGGCTATACGAGATGTCCTGGAGAAATAGCCTACTGATCCTTCCATTGGCCATTTGGCTCCATGGTTCCAACCTGATTTTTCCCATCCTATCCTCCTCTACTCCCATCAAGCTTTCCAACAAACCTCCTCTGCTCTTGTCAAACTCCTGCCTCACCATCCTGTGCATCTAGCACAAGTGATAAGTGAAAGTTTCTCAGTTGTGTCTAACTCTTTGGAACCCATGGGCTACAGTCCATGGAATTCTCCAGGCCAGAATACTGGAGTGGGTAGCCTTTCCCTTCTCCAGGTGACCTTCCCAACCTAGGGATCGAACCCAGGTCTCCCGCATTGCAGGTGGATTCTTTACCAGCTTAGCCACAAAGGAAGCCCAAGAATACTGGAGTGGGTAGCCTATCCCTTCTCCAGTGGCNACTTCCTGGAAAAGCACAGGCCCTGGATGTCAGCAAAGCTGGACTCACTATTTTCCCAAAGAGATACACTCCTGCCTTCCAGGGCTTCACGCAGACAGCAGATACACTACAGAAACTCATTGCAGGGAAATCTTTTCCCTGAGTTTGCTCTTCATTACTGTCTTGATATTTGCCTCTGGTTGCTATAACAAAATCTGGCCTTGGAATTTTTCTGGGAACAAATAAGAAATAGTTGTGGGGGGGCAGTTCAAGACCCTATGCACATTTAGGTTTGGTTATAAACACTCATAGTAAGAGAGAGCATTGACTCATTAAACCCAAAACAAAACCAAAAAAATATTTTTTTAATCCCCATTCGAAAACTCTTACTGTGTTCCAGAGGTGACCCACTAGAAAGCTATTTGTTCTCATAGACAAGGTCACCAACAAAATGAACTAACAGGGTGGAGCACTGACCAGTTGGGGTACTAGTCACCCTGTGCCAAGACACACTCTGCTTCTAGTGTGTTTCATTTCTGGAGCTGTGAGTGCAAACTCAAGAGCAGAAATTTTCCACTTGCTAGAACTGATTATTTTGTCCAGTGATTAATTTTCAAATGAAGAGAAAACCAGGGCCACAGCAATGCAAACTCCAGCACCAAGTGTTTGGAAAATATGATGAAGGCATTGGGGCCTATGACACACCTCGGGCCCAGATGTGCTGGGGTGTCTCTCTGGCTTTTTTGTCTGTCTTCCTCTGAGGCCCTTATGTCTGAAATTGTGTTCCTAAATCTCCACATTTCATCTAAGCCCAAACTAATCTCCCAGTTCATGTCCACTACCCTGTCTTCTAGAACGAGGCCTATATGTGGGGAGAAGCAGCTATCACCCCAACAGAGGGATCTGAAGGGTAGGAAAGCCTTTGCACCCTACATGGGCTAGCCAGTGTGACTGGGGGGGTCTGCAGCAGAGACAGCTGTTATGAGACACAGAGGCTATACGAGATGTCCTGGAGAAATAGCCTACTGATCCTTCCATTGGCCATTTGGCTCCATGGTTCCAACCTGATTTTTCCCATCCTATCCTCCTCTACTCCCATCAAGCTTTCCAACAAACCTCCTCTGCTCTTGTCAAACTCCTGCCTCACCATCCTGTGCATCTAGCACAAGTGATAAGTGAAAGTTTCTCAGTTGTGTCTAACTCTTTGGAACCCATGGGCTACAGTCCATGGAATTCTCCAGGCCAGAATACTGGAGTGGGTAGCCTTTCCCTTCTCCAGGTGACCTTCCCAACCTAGGGATCGAACCCAGGTCTCCCGCATTGCAGGTGGATTCTTTACCAGCTTAGCCACAAAGGAAGCCCAAGAATACTGGAGTGGGTAGCCTATCCCTTCTCCAGTGGATCTTCCCAACCCAGAAATCAAACTGGGGTCTCCTGCATGGCAGGCAGATTCTTTACCAACTGAGCTATGAAGAAAGCCTGCATCCAGCACAGATGCCTCCAAAACAATGATAAAAATTAATTACCACATCAAGCAATCTTTATCTCTCACTGTTGCTCAAAAGAGAGAACAGATTTGTTCAGAGGAACTATTCAATTAAGCCACTTGGGGAGGAGAGACAAGATCTCATGGGATGATCAAATAGCAAACAGTAGTCACCGAACTACTATTCATAAAATAAGAAAGGAAGGAAAATGCATCAGGCCACAGGATGCTGAGCCTGTGTGGGAGGGGCCTAAAGAGGTAATAACTGTAAGAGTAGCTTCTTACCTAGTATTTACCACTTTCGAGCACTAGTTCCAATCTCTTTACATGTATCCTCTTATTCAATACTTACATAACCCAATGAAGTGGTCCCTACTACTATACCCATTTCACAAATGGGGAAACAAAGGTCCAGAGTGGCTCAACAACTTGCCCAAGGTTACTGACTTGTGAACACACAGACATTATATAGAATTAGCTAAATGGTGCTAGTGAGCAATCATCTGTACTTTGAACCATAGAATTTGTACTTTGAACCACTCTACTCAACTCCCTAAGAGGGTAAACCTCTGGGAATAGCTGAGGAAGGACAGTAAAACAGAAGAATTTTATCAAATATTAAGATACCAGTATAAGACACACCATAATGTTATGGACTGCTATGAAAAATACTGTCATTATACTCTGACACACCATCACAGTAAGGCAGTAAGTGGTTTTAGAGATAGCAAGTATCCAAACATGAAAAAGGCGCATCTTAAAAATAATGGAATACAGCCCTGAATGGAGATGATGAGCCTGTGGGCTGTGCAATGAAACCACATCTCCCCTCGGAAATCCTCAGTTAAATCCTGTAGGCCTCACTGATGCTTCTGTGAATGTAGATTTCTGAGGGGAGGTGGTACAGGGAAAAATTTATAGAAGTGCCGTGTGTGTGTATGTGTGTGCGTGTGTGCGCACACACGTACACTCACTCATCCATGCAGGCATGAGTGATCAAGTGCAGGGCAAAAACAGTTTTAGCAATTTCAAAATTTCCCTACACTCGGTTACACAAACAAAAAACAGTTTACTTTGCTGTAATTGATCTAATCCTTCTCCTGAGCCCTTCGCTTTACAATGCAGAGACAGATAAATAAATGTCAACCCACAGAATAAATTAAACAAGCTCCTGGGTGTTTCAATCTTGCAGTTTTCCTCCCCAGCATTCCCTTCTCCGAGATGACCTCTAGGGGAAGAGTTTATTCTTACCTGTTGATGGCACAAAGCGGGAAGGAGATCCTTGGTCTCCGTGATTCATACACACAGGTCCTGTACCTCCCTCCAGGTCCTCTGGGTCCTCCTCGGGAGGCCTTTGATGCTGAAGTCTGTGGCCAATCAAGGTTTGCTATGCACTCTCTTGGCTTGGCTGGGGCCCAGTGAACTGAGCTCCCCCTTGGAGCCCTCTTAGGAATCAAGGACCCCTCAGGTCTCCCTATGCTTCCCATCCTGGGCAGTCCCCATGGGTTCATCAGCAGGGCTTACTCATGGCACTCAGAACTCTTGCCCAGTGAGCCCTGGTGTGACTGCGACATCCTGTCCACCGCAGTGCCCTGCTGCCCGCCACACTGAAGTAGCCATATTAAATAAGCTCTTGCCATCCCAATCTCTTTGGAGAAGGAAATGGCAACGTACTCCAGTATTCTTGCCTGGAAAATTCTGTGGACAGAGGAGCCTGATGGGCTACAGTGCATGGGGTCACCAAGAGTCAGACACGACTGAGCACACACATCCTGGTCTCTTAGTCGATTTCTAAGAGGCATACCTATTGGTAGGTAGTTACCTATGCCCAGAAGAGCATAACCACCTGAAGGGGAAACACAGATATCATATAGAATTAGCTAAATTAATAAAGATTATTATTAATTGCCTATACATGCAATCTAAAAAATAGCATAAATGAACCTATTTACAAAACAGAAAGAGAGTCAACAGATGTAGAAAACAAATTTACAGTTACCAAGGGGGAAAGCAAGGAAGAAATAAATTGGGAGACTGGGATTGACATATACACATGAATATATATAAAACAGATAACTAAGACGGACCTACTATATAGCACAAGGAACTCTGTTCAATACTCTGTAATGGCCGATATGGAAACAGAATCTAAAAAAGAGTGGATATAACTGATCCACTTTGCTGTACAGCATAAACTAACAACACTGTAAATCAACTGTACTTCAATAAAAATTAACTGCAAAAGATTATTATCACTTACTGAATACATCAGTGTGTTTTCTAGCCCTGGTTCTAGTAAGTATTACCTATCTTCCCAGTGGGGAGAGAGGAACACATGCCAGCATGAACATGTGCCATTCAGGTCATTCTATCTGACTCCCCCAGGATAATCTCACCCAGGAAAGGCAAGCATTGCTTATGCGCTAGTTTTAGGAGTTTATTCAGAGCTTCAGGTCATTATGGCTAGAGAGGTAAATAGGCTGAAGAGTTGATACTGCTGAAATCGCATCCTTTCCTGAAAGTCTGGGATGAACCCATCAGATCTCAGGACAGAGGACCAGGGTGGCTGTTTGCCCCCGCTACAGACTGGAGCAGTTGAGTATGGAATCCGGCAAAGCCCAAGGAGCAGGTCTCCTTCCACAATCCCTCTTCCTCCTCCTGGAACATCTACCCTCTGTCCACCTCAACAGACCACCTCCTCTCCACACCCCAACCCTGTTCATTTAGTAGAGTATTTGAATTCTACATTTTAAAAGAAAATCCTCAGGAGGCCAAATCTTGAAAAAAAAAAAAAGTACATGAAAGTGAGTTTTAGAAGAAAAACGAAGAGAGAACAGAGCTGTTCATAGGTCCAGAAAACAGAGTCCACCCCCCTCCCCACCCCCATCCCGGGGTCTGGACCTGGACTGTCAGACCCAGGAGGGGACCGGTGCGGGGGGAGGCACCCCTGGACGGGTGAGCCTCGGACGTAGAGGAAAAGGTCTGGTGTGGAACCCAGGGTCTCTGGTGAGAGGTGGACTCGGAGGGTTCGGGGGAAGGTCTCGGAAGGGGTCCGGCCAAGAGAGTTCCCTCTTGGAGGTCATTAGTGTGTTGATTCGGGTTCTTCGTCGGTGTCCCACTGACAAACGTCTGTACCTCGAACCTACATGTCTGTTCCCGACGTCCCTTCTTTCTCTACCCCCTGTCCGTCGTCCGACTCCGCCCCTTGGAGTGAAGGACTCGGTGGTGTAAGGACGTACCGTGGGGTCCTCGGGTATTTAAAAGTAAGGTTTGACGGGAGACACGTCCATATAAACAGTTCCGTCCTCCTACCTTGTATGTAATAAATTGTAGGCCAGTCAAACTAAATATTGAACATTTATAAATCTGTACCATGTACTCGGAAGTAAGAATGTGAACGACCCCCCCCACAAAAGTTACGTGGGGGCAGGGAAGGGGAAATGGAGGGACTTTCTGGGTCAAAAAGAACCAAAATTGTTTCTGTGCTGTGTGCTGCATAGAACAGCATCTAGTACATAGTAAGTACCCGAAGGGTCAAAAGAAGGAAGAGAGGGAAGGAGGGAAGGAAAGAACAGGAAGGCTTTGTGTTAAACCTTCCATACCTTCAGGAGCTGTAGCCCAGAGTCAGGAAAGTCAGAATTCAAATTCTGTCTCTAGCCTTCCCCCTGAGCGTCCTCATACAATTTACTGGACATCTCTAGGCCTCAGGTCCCTCATCAGGAAAATGGGGAGGCTGTGTCTATCATATAGCGAAACAAAGGTAAGTAATAGCTGTTTACATCAACCCCTCTGTCATCATCATTTTCATTATATTCTCCATCCCTCAATCCCATTTCACTTACATTCTGAAGACCAACTTGTTTCATACAATCTCAGGAAGGCTACTGCTACTGATATGCCCAAAACGGAGAATGAAAGATTTTATGATCTCCATTTCTGCCCCACTGATATTCACAAATGCCCACCGACCACCCATAGTAGGTGCAGCTGGTGGACCACCCATACCACTGGGCACATGCCATTTCAGTACTCAGCAGCTTGATTTCCAATGGCTGGCTCTAGCATTTCTTTGCATAATAGCAAAGTCGACTAGAGGCCACTTTGCCACTTGAATGGCAGGACAGAAGTGTGGGACAGTAATGCCCAGAAGCAGCCTCCAGCCAATGTCAAATTCGAGTGGGCAGCAATATCTCGTCTCTCTCACTCCCAGGGCGAGACAACTCCAAGGTGCACATTCTATGCTGCGGCTGCTGCTAAGTTGCTTCACTCGTGTCCGACTCTGTGAGACCCCATAGGCAGCAGCCCACCAGGTTCCTCTGTCCCTGGGATTCTCCTGGCAAGAATACTGGAGTGGGTTGCTGTTTCCTTCTCCAATGCATGCATGCATGCTAAGTCATTTCAGTCATGTCCAACTCTGTGCGACCCTGTGGACAGCAGCCCACCAGGCGCCTCTGTTTACGGAATTCTCTAGGCAAGAATACTGGAGTGGGTTGCCATTTCCTTCTCCAGCACATTCTATACTGAATCCCAATAGAATCAGTTCCAGTTATCCTCAGTACTAACTTGTGGAAAAGGAACCCTTTGGTTGCTATACAAGTATGTATGAGTATAGCCATGCCAGTTACTATGACCAGCAAGTGTTTCTTTTAATTGCTCAGTGCTCACGCTTTATGTGTGTGTTAATCCCTCAGTCGTGTCCAACTCTTTGCAACCCCTTGGACTGTAGCTCACCAGGCTCCTCTGTCCATGGGATTCTCCAGGCAAGAATACTAGAGTGGGTTGCCATGCCCTACTCCAGGGGATCTTCCCAACCCAGGGATTGAACCCACATCCCCAGTGCCTCCAGCATTGCAGGCAGATTCTTTACCACTGAGCCAGCTGGGAAGCCCCCAGGACCGCCTTACTATTTGTTAAACATTTTGAAAACCACCTCTTCACATTTAACCAGTAGTTGCTACCACAAGCACTTCTTGAAAAATGACAACAGCAACTTCACCGATAAAATAATAAATATTTATTATTTTTTCCTGCTTCCTACAAAGGCATTAAAATTCAATAATTAAATGGTGGAGGACAGACCGTAAAAGATCACTCAGCATTTCTACCCACAAACAAAAGCCAGCAAACCCCGTGGAGTTTTTGTTGTCACTGTGGTTGGAAGATTTCCCATGTGTTCAAGGGAGGTATCATGACCCTACACAGTGTATCAAAGAGGGCATCTGCTGTCAAATACTTCTGTACTTGGCAGTGACCTCGGGGCTTGACAAATATGTTGTCTCCATGTTTTTATTTATTACCTCATAATCCTTTGAATGGCGACACATTCTGAGATTACAACAAATATATTAAGATCCCAATATGAATATAATGTAACCAAAAAGATGACCTAGATCTAGAATGGGTGAAAGCCAATGCAAACAGTGGCTAAACTGGGCAGCTGTTTGCAATTAGATTCAATTAACACATTTTAAACACAGCATTACGGGGGAACCCCTTTGAAGTGTGTTGCTCCGGGAAGGTTTTTTTCTTGAAAGGGGCTTCCTAATGGGAAGCAGTCAAAATGCACAGCTGAACAACTTAACTTCCTATTTTGACTTGAGTGCCACATAGAGTTCACAGTTTTAATTCATTTTCCCCACTTATGTGTATAAATATTTCAAACATGTAATGAAATGTCTGGGAAGGCATCTTTGCTGAAAAGAATATTTGTGAAGCCAGGAAGAGGGAAGAAAAGGGCTGAGCTCCTGCACTCTAACTTGCATGCTGTTGAATTGCCAATCTCTACTAGAAATGCACATTGTAAAATCATAACCATTCATTTAGCAAGCACATCAAAGCACCGTCTATTCCGAACGAAAAGCTACATGAGAATGAGAACCTAGTCTCATTTCTCAGTGTATCTCTACTACCTGCCCTGGCACACCGCAGGCCTACTGAAAATACTAGTTAACTGAAGGAACAGATGGATGTGTACTGAATGAATAAGCAAATGCATGACTGAAGTAAAGAAATAAATAAACTATATACATGTGTTTGGAAAACACAAGCTAAAGTCCCTAACCCACATATATGTGTGTGACACAAAGCCACACGCATATTCAGAGAAAAGGAGAGAGCTGTCTTAATCCTTCTAATTGGTTTGCTGGTGATTTGGGGATAATTTGGGAGTTAAACTTTAGCTTCTTTTTCATGTCTGACAAAAGGCTGAGGAATGCAAAGTTAGGTCCAATGCACCTAGAATGCTGCTGCTGCTGCTGCTGCTAAGTCGCTTCAGTCGTGTCCGACTCTGTGCGACCCCGTAGACGGCAGCCCACCAGGCTCCGCCGTCCCTGGGATTCTCCAGGCAAGAACACTGGAGTGGGTTGCCATTTCCTTCTCCAATGCATGCAAGTGAAAAGTGAAAGTGAAGTCATTCAGTCATGTCTGACTCTTAGCGACCCCATGGACTGCAGCCTACCAGGCTCCTCCATCTGTGGGATTTTGCAGGCAAAAGTACTGGAGTGGGGTGCCATTGCCTTCTCTGGCACCTAGAATAGTCTGTGACAATTAGCACTAAATAAAGAAACTGTGGAAAATTCTGAAAGAGATGGGAATACCAGACCACCTAACCTGCCTCTTGAGAAATCTGTATGCAGGTCAGGAAGCGACAGTTAGAACTGGACATGGAACAGACTGGTTCCAAATAGGAAAAGGAGTACGTCAAGGCTGTATATTGTCTCCCTGCTTATTTAACTTATATGCAGAGTACATCATGAGAAACGCTCGAATGGAAGAAACACAAGCTGGAATCAAGATTGCTGGGAAAAATATCAATAACCTCAGATATGCTGATGACACCACCCTTATGGCAGAAAGTGAGGAGGAGCTAAAAAGCCTCTTGATGAAAGTGAAGGAGGAGAGCGAAAAAGTTGGCTTAAAGCTCAACATTCAGAAAACGAAGATCATGGCATCCGGTCCCATCACTTCATGGGAAATAGATGGGGAAACAGTGGAAACAGTGTCAGACTTTATTTTTTGGGGCTCCAAAATCACTGCAGATGGTGACTGCAGCCATGAAATTAAAAGACGCTTACTCCTTGGAAGAAAAGTTATGACCAACCTAGATAGTATATTCAAAAGCAGAGACATTACTTTGCCGACTAAGGTCC
>SJYX01000977.1:167518-197428 GCA_006410675.1 Oreotragus oreotragus
ACTGAACTGAACTGAACTGAACTGAAATATGTGAGGACTTATGGGATTCCCTGGTGGCTCACTCAGTAAAGAATCTGCCTGCAATGCAGGAGACCCTGGTTCGATCCCAGTGTTGGTACGATCCCCTGGAGAAGGAAATGACAACCCACTCCAGTATTCTTTCCTGGAGAATCCCTGGACAGAGGAGCCTGGCAGGCTATAGTCTATGGGTTGCAAAGAGTCGGACACAACTAAAGCAGCTTAGTGTGCAAGCACACACCCAGAACGAAAATCCTATGTGCTGTACCTAAGACCCAACACAACCAAAGAAACAAACAACTATTCTAAAAAGAAGAAGAAAACGTTGATGCTAAGAAGGAACTGAGGTTATGACATCCAAAAGCAAAAGAGCTCTGACACTGTCCATGTGACAATGTCTCGGGTCGGAGGGAGGCTGGAGCAGAGCTGGGTGCCATTAGAACCTTATAATGACAAGTTCCTGCAACTTGATAATTTAGGGACTTGTAATGTATCTGTCCACACATCAGCCAGTTTCAGAGCCAATGGTGTACTCCTCGAAGACAACCTAGAAACCTGGAAAATCCAAGATGAATGGTCTGTTAGCATAAAGGATCTCAATGGCTTAAATCCTCCATATATCATGCCTGCATGAAAGGCTTCCTGTGTAAACAGAGGAGCAAGACCACACTGCCTTGTATCAAGCCCTGCTCAGCTTGTTTAAAAGGGGCATTATTTTCCACTGCGCATGTGGTTTCTTCACAGTTTCACTCACACACGCACATAGCCTATCTGTGCACAAGGCATAAAATTCTGGGCAGGCTCTTAAGTAATAAAGGGCTTAGCCTTTTTGTATTACCTTGGGGAGCTTAAAGCTACAGATGACACCGATGCTTCTATTATACCTACTGGTCTCGCTTCCGTCTCTCTCTCAGCTGGTCATCAATATCGCTTCCTTTCCTACTGCCTTCACATCTTGAAACCTTCAACCTATTTGTTCTTGAACCCCAGTAAACAAAGGTGCTTATCTTTGGTTTTGTTGTTATTTAGTCCCTCAGTCGTGTCTGACTCTTTGTGACCTCATGGACTGTAGCCCACCAGGCTCCTCTGTCCTTGGAATGTCCCGGGCAAGAATACTGGAATGGGTTGCCATTTCCTTCTCCAGTGGATCTTCCTGACCCAGGAATCAAACCCATGTCTCCCATATCTCCTGCAATGGCAGGTGGATTCTTTACCGCTCAGCCACCAGGGAAGCCCTCTTTTTGGTTTACTTGCCATCAGATAGGGTTTCTTTTAAATTAAGTAGTAATTATATACAAACATTTTATGATAATTCTGCAACATATGAGATTAAAATCCATTTCNTGGCAGGTGGATTCTTTACCGCTCAGCCACCAGGGAAGCCCTCTTTTTGGTTTACTTGCCATCAGATAGGGTTTCTTTTAAATTAAGTAGTAATTATATACAAACATTTTATGATAATTCTGCAACATATGAGATTAAAATCCATTTCTATTGACTCCCAAGCCTTAGGCTCATGGCAAAGGCCTTATGACTGCATGATGGATATGGGTGAATTACTCATAAAAGTCAGGAGGAAGAGAAGGAGCAGAAGGTATTGCACTGAGAACAGGCTTTATGTTCATAAAGTTTATGAACACTCCAGTTTATGCTGTGGTAAGGAAATGGCAACCCACTCCAGTGTTCTTCCCTGGAGAATCCCAGGGACAGAAGAGCCTGGTGGGCTGCTGTCTATGGGGTCACACGGGGTTGGACACGACTGAAGTGACTTAGCGGCAGCAGCAGCAGCAACACTACCAAAATCTCAAAGGCATCTTTCTCACTGCACTACACCCCCATCATCTGTAGCCAGGTATGTGGCAGGGGAAAGGTCTGCTTGGCCTCACACCAGCAATGACACACTTGGGCTGGTGGTAATACACATCACCTCCGTGTGCATCTTACAGCCCAGAGCTACTCATGTGACCCAAGCACAGTCACTCAACTACAAGGGGGCCAGCATGTGAAACCCTACCATGTGCCAGGAAGTCAAAGAGCCAGAAAGATTTGAGGAACAGCACTCTTGACCACCAAGACAGGAGTTAAAAAGGGAGAAGAAGCCAGTAACTGACTACCTTTGAGAAAGACACACTAAGAAATCTTACCCACAATCACTGACCTAACCCTAATTCCAATTTAACAGCATCTACTACTGCCTATAATATCTCACAAAGCAGAGAATATTTCCCCAAGTATATTTCAGTTCAGTTCAGTTCATTTCAGTCACTCAGCTGTGTCCAACTCTTTGTGACCCCATGAATCGCAGCACATCAGGCCTCCCTGTCCATCACCAACTCACTCAGACTCACGTCCATCGAGTCAGTGATGCCATCCAGCCATCTCATCCTCTGTCATCCCCTTCTACTCTTGACCACGAAGACAGGAGTTAAAAAGGGAGAAGAAGCCAGTAACTGACTACCTTTGAGAAAGACACACTAAGAAATCTTACCCACAATCACTGACCTAACCCTAATTCCAATTTAACAGCATCTACTACTGCCTATAATATCTCACAAAGCAGAGAATATTTCCCCAAGTATATTTCAGTTCAGTTCAGTTCATTTCAGTCACTCAGCTGTGTCCAACTCTTTGTGACCCCATGAATCGCAGCACATCAGGCCTCCCTGTCCATCACCAACTCACTCAGACTCACGTCCATCGAGTCAGTGATGCCATCCAGCCATCTCATCCTCTGTCATCCCCTTCTCCTCTTGCCCTCAATCCCTCCCAGCATCAGAGTCTTTTCCAGTGAGTCAACTCTATACATGAGGTGGCCAAAGTACTGGAGTTTCAGCTTTAGCATCAGTCCTTCCAAAGAAATCCAAGGGCTGATCTTCTTTAGAATGGACTGGTTGGATCTCCTTGCAGTCCAAGGGAATCTCAAGAGTCTTCTCAAACACCACAGTTCAAAAGCATCAGGTCTTCAGCGCTCAGCTTTCTCTATAGTTCCATCTCTCACATCCATACATGACCACTGGAAGAACCACAGCCTTGACCAGGCTGATATTTAAAGAAACACTCATGCGCTTCTGTAAGACTGAGGTTTTGGTAGCAGATGGTATTGCTTTGTAATTTAAAAAGAAGATTTTTGTTTTAATTATAATATTTTTTAAAGTGTTCATTTGCTATGAAATAGGCATTCTCATATATTAATTTTAGTAACAAAGTTGGTTGGATCTTTCTGGAATATTATTTATTATATGTGGAAAGAACATCTTAAGTGGTTCATTGCCCTTTGACTGCAGTTCTATGTCTAGAAATTACTCCTTAGAAATAAGCAGAAAGGCAGATAAATATTAGGTAAAAAGATATTTTCTATAGCATTATCATTAATACTCCATACTGAAAGTAACACATGTCCAATAAAAGAGGATTGATCAATAAATTTTGCAATATCCATATGCTGGAATATTGTGTAGCTGCTAGATGAATAGCTCAGCAAGCTGCTGCATGCATATGATTGACTACTGACATTTGGAATCACAATTACAAGGCTTATCTAGAAGTATGGAAAAAACAACATGAAGTAATAACAGGACAAAATAGAACTCAATAATACCCATTAAAATTATCTATGAACTAAAGCAGGTCTGTATCAAATTCAGAAGGGATTAGGGCATACACATGACATTTCAGGTGTTTGAGTTTTTCTGCTGATTGCAAATTTGTGATCAGATGTTTTGTTCAACTCTTGTTCAGTTGGCGAAAGGAAAAGAGGAGAAAAGGGAGAGGGCGGGAGGAGAGAGAAGGAAGGGGGATGGTGAAAACGGACCGTTCAGGTATAAAGGGGAGCAGAAGTGGAGGAAGATGGTTGAGAAAGCTCCCTGCAGTGGCCACTGGCACAACCTGTGCTCCCCACCTCACCCCACCCCTGCAGAACACGAGCAGGCTCCTTGTCTGTGAGCTATACACATGCAATGTGATTTCATCCACCAAAAAGTGCGACATTTTTTGGTTCATTAAATATACAGAAGGTATAGAAAAGACCTTCAGTATATCCACATTATACTCACATATACATGTGCTACTTAGAAAGAGCTTTGGCATCTAAGTAGTGTGGCTACCTGGGAGGTTTATAACCATCCAGTGAACTAGCTGAGCATTTCTAGGGCTATGTGCTGCTTGGTCTGGCCAATAACCAGTTAGTGGCATCCATGAGCAAGGCTGAGTGACAAATCTGGGTCTGGGCTTCACCAGACTTTTTGAGCTCCGTCCTTGAGGGTGAAACGGAGGACTCAAGAGTTAGTAGTAGAAGTTCTTAAGCCAGAAACTCTTCTCAGCTCAGTAGGCTAGCAACAATGAGATACCATCACACTGCCCCCTCCGCCCAGAAAGGCTACAATTAAAGACTCCTAATATCAAGAGTTGGTGAGGATGCAGGTCAGCTGAAAGTCTCCTTCATTGCTAGTAGGAGTATAAAACGGTGCAACCATTTTGGAAAGCTGTTAGGCTGCTTTTAATGTAATTCCACTCCTAGGTACATACTTAAATGCAGATGCCTAAAAAAGACTTGTAGAAGATTGGGCATGGTGACGGGTCATAACAGTCCAAATTCGTTCCATCTGTGTCCCTCCTCTGGGATACTGGACTGCCCGGGACAGGGTTTTCTCATGGTAGAGTCCAGGGGCACCAGAAAGCGGAGGAAGCTTGCCTCACCTCTTGAAGCCCCATTGAGAACCGACCCATGGTCACTTCAGTCATTTTTCTGTTGGCAAAGCATTCGCTGAGCATTTACTACAGACTTTTCTCAGGCATTTTAACCTTTGAAAGTGAAGTGAAAGTATTAATCACTCAGTCGTGTCTGACTCTTTGAGACCCCATGGACTGTAGCCCTCCAGGCTCCTCTGTCCATGGAATTCTCCAGTCAAAAATACTGGAGTGGGTTGCCATTCCCTTCTCCAGGGGATCTTCCCGACCCAAGGGTTGAACCTGGGTCTCCTGCATTGCACACAGATTCCTTATCACTGAGCCACCTGGGAAGCAGAAATATTGTACACTTCACGGATTTGCGCGTCATCCTTGTGCGAGGGCCATGCTAATCTCTGTATTGTTCCAATTTCAATATATGTCCTGCTGAAGCGAGCGCAATGAGGTGAATACAATAATCATCCCCTTATATAGATGAAGAAACTGAAACTTAGGGAAGTTAAGCAATTTTTAAAGTTAAGAAGTTAAGCAATTCAAGGATCTGAGTGCCGAGTCAGTTCCAGAGCTCTTCACGCTGAACCAGGATTTAGAAGACCCAAGGTCCTGCCTGCCCCTCCTAGCACAGAGCCTGGGGAGTGAAATGAGTTGAGGCATAAATTTTTAAATGGCTTGGAAAAGTCACTTAACCTATCTGGCTTTCAATTTCTTGTATTAAATGAATGTTACATTGGATCTCTAAGCTCACTCCACGTATAAATTTAATGCCAAAGTTCTGTGAACTCAGTAAATACTTCTGGTTAACTGACAACATCTGTAAATGGATAATCTGCTAATCACTAAAAGCAAGCCCACAAACTACCCCTGATTTCAAGCAACTATTCTTAAAGTTTCTTTATGTAAAATAGATACCAATTTAATTCTCATTTTTTAATATTGAATATTGCTTTTTGGCAGATCCTTTCTAGTAGGAAAAAGTAATTCCTTGTAAAAATTAGATCAATTCTCCCTGTTAATGCAGGATTTTGCTTCAATCTTTAACTGCAAATTATAGTTCCCAGGGAAGCAGAAGCAGGCTTCTGGCACATGGGTTTTACCCTCTTCATTCTGTGGGTGGGGGGTGGTTAGAGCAGAGTTGATACCCCAGGAGAGCTCCCTCTGGGTGTTCACATGCATGCAAATCCCATTCCAGCAAGAGCAAGAGGAAGGGCTGAAATTATATCACGGCCTATTGTTACTTAAAATAACCTCCTAATGTTCTCTGAGGATTTTTTAAAAAACACTCCTCTGATCTCCCAAAACAGACTTACAGACTTAGAAAGCAGCTAATTTCTACCTGTTTGCATTACCATACTGTTTGGTAAAACAGGATAGATGGATGGGTAAATGGGTAAGCAGATGGGTGGATGGGTAGGTGGGTGGATAAGTAGTTGAACAGGTAAGTAGATGGGTGGGTGGATGGTCAGACTGGACAGATAGACAGGTAAATACACATGCTGTACCAATGTCAGAAATGCCTTTTCCATCCCACTCTCTTTCACCTAATTAACCCCTATTTACATGTCAGTTCTCCTATCAAACATTGCTTCCTCCAAGAAGCCTTTCCTGATTCCCCAATCAAGGTCAGATCCCTTCGCTGTCCTTTCACAGTACAGCGTTCCTTTCTTCAGAGCACTAAACTGTATGTAGTTATGCACTGTCAGTACAATCAAGTAGATGTTTAATGTTGATATCTTCATCCAGGCTGTAAACTCCATGAGAACAGGGAGCATGTGTGAACTGAAAGGGAAAAAAGTGAACAACCAAAGCAGGCTATGAGCTTTGAACTTCATTATAAAGATAATTTTAAGAACTGCAGTATTTAAGAAAAGAAGAAAACCAAGGTCAAATGGTACTCACAGAATGAAAGAATCAGAGTTCTGAGGGAACCTGTGGTTCAGCCTCCCACACAATGTAGGAATCTCTGCATTGTAATGAGATTTGACCTGTATGAACAAAGTGGATGAACAAAGTGTATAATTCTTTTCAGAGTAGGCCTTTACTTCCTTGGGAGACATCATTTGCTCTGGTTACCCTGAAACCCTAAGACATTTAATTTAGTTCACATCAGTGACGATTTTCTTCTCGTGCTTTTTCAATCAATTAGTAATTCTACCTATCCCAGTGCAAGGCATTAGGGATGTGTGTGTATGTGTGCACCCATATATTAATTATGCAGAAATCAAGTTTTTACCAATGAAATCATTTAAAGTGCACCAAAGTGTTTCACTCTTTAAAGGAATTTGAAGGTAAATTCTAGACTATTTTAAACTTTAGGTTATCTGACCCCTGATATGTGTACTTCAAGTCTAGATTTTTTATCTGAGCTTTCTGAAAGTGAGACACACCTCCAACACTGGATTTTACAATGGAGAGATTCCTCAAAAGGATGACTGGGAGCGCTTTATCATAGTATTTAATAGACGGAGATTAAACTGGTTCTCCCTAGTATGTCCCAGAAGACAACCCTGAGTTCCTCCCTCCTACTCTGAATTGGGTTAGTGAGGTGGAGAGTCAATCCTCCACTCAGACCTGACCCTGCGGCCCCGCTACAATGGTGTCCATCTACAGATGCCTACGAGGACAGCTTGCATGGCATGTAGAGGATTCATTTGAGTGTTCTTAGGAAATGAGCTCATCAGCTATTCCCCGAACGTGATGCCAGCCACAAGACTTGTAGCGAGGAAGAGACTAATGTGATCGACCCTGTGAGTGCAGGCAGCACTGTGCCCAGTCCAGGAGACCGACTTCATGGTTGGTCTACAAGCTGAGCACGGCAGTCCTCCTTTCCTTTGCTAGAGGCTGGACTAAGGGTGGACCTGTGAGCCAACTCTGGGGCGAGAAGGGAAGGCTGCTAGGGGAGTCTCAGCCAAGATGCCCCTCCTTGATAAAAGGAGAAAGGGCTGGAAAGAGACGCCCTTTCTCTCCATTCCCTTCATCCTTGTTTGGGACACTGTCCTGTTTGGGGACACTGTCCTCTAAGAACATGACTTTTGGAGTTATGATATCCATTCTGCACTGTGAAAGGAGGTACTACTGACACATGAATATCAGAATCTATTCACCTAAACATCAGGTCTCAAGTGACGTCATGGAGTCAGAGCACCAATCCTGGGGCCTCGCATATCCAAGAAAATGAATGCTAAATGTCTTCATGGTTTCAGCCACTGTTAATCCAGCTCTCAGCTACTGGTAACCAAATGCACTCCTGATACAAATCACAACATAGTCAATATTTTATATCAGTGTGACACACCACATTCTTCAAAATTCTTTCGTATCCATGACCTCATTCAATCTTGCCAACAATCCTGAAAGGAAATAGCGCAATTACTATTATCTCTCATTTTACAAATATAGAAACTAGGATTTTGAGAGAATGAGTCTTGTGTGAAAAAAACAAAAAGAAACAAGATTAAAACAGATTCAAGACTCTTCACTTTAGTCCATGGCGAACTATGGTCCCCAAGGCAAATGGTCAACTGGCAAACTAAGACTGCTTTTGCATTTCTAAATGGCTGGGGGGCGGGGTGGGGAATGAAAGAACAATAATATTTTGCGACACAAGAAAATTACATGAAATTTCAAATGTTAATACCCGTAAGTAAAGTTTTATTGGAAAACAGTCATGCTCATTCATTTACATATCGCTTATGCTTGCTTTAGTGCTTCAGGTACAGAGCTGAGCCACTGAAACAGACTCTATGGCCCACAGAGACTGAAATATTTACCACCTGGCCCTTTACAGGAAAAGTATGCTCACCCTGGGTTAGTACTATTATGGCCACTCAAAAAAACTCACATTCCAATAAAAACTGTGTCAAGCATTTAGGACACAATATTTTACATCCCACCACAGTGATCTGAGGGTTTGATTTACTCTGGTTTGCTGTTTGTCTTTTTTTCTCATCATCTGAATATAACCTACTGACAGCTTCATAATCCCCAGACTACCCAGACAGGAGCAGGGAAATGTCTTAACTAACTGCTAATTAATCAATCTGGCTTAAATTCTCCCCTCCGTAAACACCAGAGCACATCTGTTTAAAACAATATTTTGATGAAACAGTCCCTCAATCATAAAGAAAAAAACTAACATCCCAGTCATGCCAGGCTGCAGGAGTGTTTCTTCTCTGAGAATGCCCATCACATGAGTGTCACTGAATCATGCTAAAATTGGTGCTAAACACACAGACTTCCTCTATGGCAAAATTATGGACAACCATATTATGTAAATCAAGGTTATGCAAAACATAAAAAGCAGATATAAAGCAAATACATCATTTTATTTCATAACTCTTTTCTTGTTTGGATCTTTATAACATAACATGTAATCATCAATATAGTTCACTGAGAAAATATATACAAATGTCATACAATACCTAGTACATATTTTGTGCTCAAAAACTAGTTGAACCTGAAATTCCATGAATCATGAGAAGGAAAATTTTTAAACCACTTAATTGTTAAAATAGATTTTTTTTTAAAGTATGCATCTTTAGCACATAAATTTGAGGAACCAGCAGTCTACTAAAATCCATCTGAAAATAAGTTTTTCTCACTCTTGTGGCTTTGGTTTAAACCACTTCATAGAACCCCTAAACATGCCTTAAAAGATACAATGCCAGCTCTATTCCAGCCAACATGGTTTTGTCATGTTTATAAACCTTTGCATTGTTATAACACAGAGACAGCATGCTAATCTATAAAGATGCTTTAAGAGTTTTACATTAAAATTACACTCACCCCACTATCATCATCAAGTAAAGGCTTAGTTCTCCACGATAAAAGGTTCTTTTTAGGACATTAGAGCTCTAGGCTCCCTGTCGCCGAGAGAACTCAATGTTTTGAGTTTATCTGCTCCTTCTCCTGCCTGGTTCCCTGGTAATTAGTAGGCTCTTGGAGCTGGGCTGACATCTCATGTGACAGAAGTATACTAGCAAAGAAGTAAACACAAACAGCTGTGTTCACTCCAGCACTGTTCAAACCTTAAGCTGAGGGAAAGTGCTGAATCATAAAGGAACAAACTGAGGGATAATAACTCTTTCAAAATGCTAACAAAGGACCTAAAGGTTACATCCGATAGGACCAACCATCCAAAAGTAAAGGGACTGTAAAATATGCAGACTTTTCAATGATAATAGCTGAACGTGTTCTTTCTTTCCCAGACAAAAGCTTTTTTGTAATGACTGCAAATTCTCTGGAAGAATTGATAAAAGTTAAGTCATTTCTGTCATGTCTGACCCTTTGTGACCCCATGGACTGTAGCCGGCCAGGCTCCTCTGTCCAAGGGATTCTCCAGGCAAGAATACTGGAGTGGGTTGCCATTTCCTCCTTCAGGGGATATTCCTGACCCAAGGATCGAATCCGCATCTCCTGTGGCTCTTGCATTGGAGGCAGATTCTTTACCACTGAGACACTAGGAAGAACTGATAAGAATCCAATAATTGTGTTCCCTGGGAATGGATGGCTTAAAGGTGGCAGGGGAGAAAGAATCACTTATCAATGAAAACGCCTTTGTGCCTTTTGAAAGTTGTAACATGTGCAGGTATAATCTAGCCAAGTAATTGCATAATTTAATTACATTTTAAAAATTACATACTGCACACCACACAGGCCGCAAATAGATCAAAGTTACTAAAAGCACACAATGCAAGTTTTGACTTTAAATGAAATTTTTCCCATCATTTAACAAATACCATTTATGTGCGGCAGAGGATGAGATGGTGAGATAGCATCACCAATTCAACAGCCTCATATTTGAGCCAACTCTGGGAGACAGTGGAGAACAGAGGAGCCTGGCATGCTGCAGTCCAGGGTCACAAAGTGAAAGTGAAATTGGCTCTTTGCAACCCCATGGACTATACAGTCCATGGAATTCTCCAGGCCAGACTACTGGAGTGGGTAGCCTTTCCCTTCTCGAGGGGATCTTCCCAACCCAGGGATCAAACTCAGGTCTCCCATATGGTAGGCAGATTCTTTACCAGTTGAGCCACCAGGGAGGCCCAAGAATACTGGAGTGGGTAGCCTATCCCTTCTCCAGCAGATCTTCTCGACCCAGGAATCGAACCAAGATCTCCTGCATTGCAGGCGGAGTCTTTACCAGCTGAGCTCCCAGGGAAGCTACCACGGTCACAAAGAGTCAGACACAACTTAGAGACTGAACAACAACAATTTTTATGCTAGATAGTAAGGATACAAAAATAAAAAATATGGTTGCCACCCTTGCAGAATAACTGGTCAAACGCATGCAAGCAATTGTATATAATGGGTACAAAGTCCAGCAGGACAGCAGAAGGATGCTCAATAAGCACTGGGACATGTATTCTCAAATGTGTATTTCAGCCTCCTGCAGTCATCCTGAGACACTGTTTAACCCAGGAACATTGTTGTTCCTGTTCAACATTGTGAGGTCCTCTTTTGGAATCAGTTTGCAAGCACTATCAGTTGTCTGTTGCCAGAACAATGGTGTGTAATAACCACAAAACCCCAGTAACATACAAAAGGAAGTTTTTATTGCTCACCTCTGCAGTGATCAGAAAGGCAGCTCTGGCGATCTTTACTAGGCTCGTTTACGTGGGTGGGGACAGGGAGGGTAGGAGTCAGCTGGCTATCAGCTGGCCTTGGCTGTCGCGTGCCTCCCACTCTTCACTAGGCTTGCCCAAGTGTGTTCTCATGGTCACTGGCAGAGGTTTGATAGAATCAGTGGAAACACATCGGCCTCTTGGGTCCCACGTTCAAAAGTGGCAACCCCCAGTACCGTTGCATTTCAGTGGCCAAAACAAGTCACAGTGCTGGTTCAGATTCAAGGGACGGGGAAATGGACTCTACTTTTATAGTGACACGACAAAGAGCATGGCTACAGAGAAGGGTGAAGAATTGAGCCCATCACTGCCATTAACCACCGGTTTATACCAGAGGAGTAGTCTCTAAATCTGTCTCTCTAGTCTCTATCACTAGAATTTATTTCAGATGACTTGGTCTTTGTCCCCTATTAAATCCACCTTCAAAATCCAGTTAATTGCCACCACTGGGGAATGCTGCTAAGTAGCTTCAGTTGTGTCCAACTCTGTGCGACCCCATAGACGGCAGCCCACCAGGCTCCACAGTCCCTGGGATTCTCCAGGCAAGAATACTGGAGTGGGTTGCCATTTCCTTCTCCAATGCATGAAAGTGAAAAGTGAAAGTGAAGTCATTGAGTAGCGTCCAACTCTCAGCGACCCCGTGGACTGCAGCTTAACAGGCTCCTCTGTCCATGGGATTTTCCAGGCAAGAGTGCTGGAGTGGGGTGCCATAGCTCATGCCTTTTTATGTCCCTTGACAACTGCCAACACAAGGCCTTGGGAAGGGAAATGCCTCAACAATTTACNCTTCACGCTGAACCAGGATTTAGAAGACCCAAGGTCCTGCCTGCCCCTCCTAGCACAGAGCCTGGGGAGTGAAATGAGTTGAGGCATAAATTTTTAAATGGCTTGGAAAAGTCACTTAACCTATCTGGCTTTCAATTTCTTGTATTAAATGAATGTTACATTGGATCTCTAAGCTCACTCCACGTATAAATTTAATGCCAAAGTTCTGTGAACTCAGTAAATACTTCTGCTTAACTGACAACATCTGTAAATGGATAATCTGCTAATCACTAAAAGCAAGCCCACAAACTACCCCTGATTTCAAGCAACTATTCTTAAAGTTTCTTTATGTAAAATAGATACCAATTTAATTCTCATTTTTTAATATTGAATATTGCTTTTTGGCAGATCCTTTCTAGTAGGAAAAAGTAATTCCTTGTAAAAATTAGATCAATTCTCCCTGTTAATGCAGGATTTTGCTTCAATCTTTAACTGCAAATTATAGTTCCCAGGGAAGCAGAAGCAGGCTTCTGGCACATGGGTTTTACCCTCTTCATTCTGTGGGTGGGGGGTGGTTAGAGCAGAGTTGATACCCCAGGAGAGCTCCCTCTGGGTGTTCACATGCATGCAAATCCCATTCCAGCAAGAGCAAGAGGAAGGGCTGAAATTATATCACGGCCTATTGTTACTTAAAATAACCTCCTAATGTTCTCTGAGGATTTTTTAAAAAACACTCCTCTGATCTCCCAAAACAGACTTACAGACTTAGAAAGCAGCTAATTTCTACCTGTTTGCATTACCATACTGTTTGGTAAAACAGGATAGATGGATGGGTAAATGGGTAAGCAGATGGGTGGATGGGTAGGTGGGTGGATAAGTAGTTGAACAGGTAAGTAGATGGGTGGGTGGATGGTCAGACTGGACAGATAGACAGGTAAATACACATGCTGTACCAATGTCAGAAATGCCTTTTCCATCCCACTCTCTTTCACCTAATTAACCCCTATTTACATGTCAGTTCTCCTATCAAACATTGCTTCCTCCAAGAAGCCTTTCCTGATTCCCCAATCAAGGTCAGATCCCTTCGCTGTCCTTTCACAGTACAGCGTTCCTTTCTTCAGAGCACTAAACTGTATGTAGTTATGCACTGTCAGTACAATCAAGTAGATGTTTAATGTTGATATCTTCATCCAGGCTGTAAACTCCATGAGAACAGGGAGCATGTGTGAACTGAAAGGGAAAAAAGTGAACAACCAAAGCAGGCTATGAGCTTTGAACTTCATTATAAAGATAATTTTAAGAACTGCAGTATTTAAGAAAAGAAGAAAACCAAGGTCAAATGGTACTCACAGAATGAAAGAATCAGAGTTCTGAGGGAACCTGTGGTTCAGCCTCCCACACAATGTAGGAATCTCTGCATTGTAATGAGATTTGACCTGTATGAACAAAGTGGATGAACAAAGTGTATAATTCTTTTCAGAGTAGGCCTTTACTTCCTTGGGAGACATCATTTGCTCTGGTTACCCTGAAACCCTAAGACATTTAATTTAGTTCACATCAGTGACGATTTTCTTCTCGTGCTTTTTCAATCAATTAGTAATTCTACCTATCCCAGTGCAAGGCATTAGGGATGTGTGTGTATGTGTGCACCCATATATTAATTATGCAGAAATCAAGTTTTTACCAATGAAATCATTTAAAGTGCACCAAAGTGTTTCACTCTTTAAAGGAATTTGAAGGTAAATTCTAGACTATTTTAAACTTTAGGTTATCTGACCCCTGATATGTGTACTTCAAGTCTAGATTTTTTATCTGAGCTTTCTGAAAGTGAGACACACCTCCAACACTGGATTTTACAATGGAGAGATTCCTCAAAAGGATGACTGGGAGCGCTTTATCATAGTATTTAATAGACGGAGATTAAACTGGTTCTCCCTAGTATGTCCCAGAAGACAACCCTGAGTTCCTCCCTCCTACTCTGAATTGGGTTAGTGAGGTGGAGAGTCAATCCTCCACTCAGACCTGACCCTGCGGCCCCGCTACAATGGTGTCCATCTACAGATGCCTACGAGGACAGCTTGCATGGCATGTAGAGGATTCATTTGAGTGTTCTTAGGAAATGAGCTCATCAGCTATTCCCCGAACGTGATGCCAGCCACAAGACTTGTAGCGAGGAAGAGACTAATGTGATCGACCCTGTGAGTGCAGGCAGCACTGTGCCCAGTCCAGGAGACCGACTTCATGGTTGGTCTACAAGCTGAGCACGGCAGTCCTCCTTTCCTTTGCTAGAGGCTGGACTAAGGGTGGACCTGTGAGCCAACTCTGGGGCGAGAAGGGAAGGCTGCTAGGGGAGTCTCAGCCAAGATGCCCCTCCTTGATAAAAGGAGAAAGGGCTGGAAAGAGACGCCCTTTCTCTCCATTCCCTTCATCCTTGTTTGGGACACTGTCCTGTTTGGGGACACTGTCCTCTAAGAACATGACTTTTGGAGTTATGATATCCATTCTGCACTGTGAAAGGAGGTACTACTGACACATGAATATCAGAATCTATTCACCTAAACATCAGGTCTCAAGTGACGTCATGGAGTCAGAGCACCAATCCTGGGGCCTCGCATATCCAAGAAAATGAATGCTAAATGTCTTCATGGTTTCAGCCACTGTTAATCCAGCTCTCAGCTACTGGTAACCAAATGCACTCCTGATACAAATCACAACATAGTCAATATTTTATATCAGTGTGACACACCACATTCTTCAAAATTCTTTCGTATCCATGACCTCATTCAATCTTGCCAACAATCCTGAAAGGAAATAGCGCAATTACTATTATCTCTCATTTTACAAATATAGAAACTAGGATTTTGAGAGAATGAGTCTTGTGTGAAAAAAACAAAAAGAAACAAGATTAAAACAGATTCAAGACTCTTCACTTTAGTCCATGGCGAACTATGGTCCCCAAGGCAAATGGTCAACTGGCAAACTAAGACTGCTTTTGCATTTCTAAATGGCTGGGGGGCGGGGTGGGGAATGAAAGAACAATAATATTTTGCGACACAAGAAAATTACATGAAATTTCAAATGTTAATACCCGTAAGTAAAGTTTTATTGGAAAACAGTCATGCTCATTCATTTACATATCGCTTATGCTTGCTTTAGTGCTTCAGGTACAGAGCTGAGCCACTGAAACAGACTCTATGGCCCACAGAGACTGAAATATTTACCACCTGGCCCTTTACAGGAAAAGTATGCTCACCCTGGGTTAGTACTATTATGGCCACTCAAAAAAACTCACATTCCAATAAAAACTGTGTCAAGCATTTAGGACACAATATTTTACATCCCACCACAGTGATCTGAGGGTTTGATTTACTCTGGTTTGCTGTTTGTCTTTTTTTCTCATCATCTGAATATAACCTACTGACAGCTTCATAATCCCCAGACTACCCAGACAGGAGCAGGGAAATGTCTTAACTAACTGCTAATTAATCAATCTGGCTTAAATTCTCCCCTCCGTAAACACCAGAGCACATCTGTTTAAAACAATATTTTGATGAAACAGTCCCTCAATCATAAAGAAAAAAACTAACATCCCAGTCATGCCAGGCTGCAGGAGTGTTTCTTCTCTGAGAATGCCCATCACATGAGTGTCACTGAATCATGCTAAAATTGGTGCTAAACACACAGACTTCCTCTATGGCAAAATTATGGACAACCATATTATGTAAATCAAGGTTATGCAAAACATAAAAAGCAGATATAAAGCAATACATCATTTTATTTCATAACTCTTTTCTTGTTTGGATCTTTATAACATAACATGTAATCATCAATATAGTTCACTGAGAAAATATATACAAATGTCATACAATACCTAGTACATATTTTGTGCTCAAAAACTAGTTGAACCTGAAATTCCATGAATCATGAGAAGGAAAATTTTTAAACCACTTAATTGTTAAAATAGATTTTTTTTTAAAGTATGCATCTTTAGCACATAAATTTGAGGAACCAGCAGTCTACTAAAATCCATCTGAAAATAAGTTTTTCTCACTCTTGTGGCTTTGGTTTAAACCACTTCATAGAACCCCTAAACATGCCTTAAAAGATACAATGCCAGCTCTATTCCAGCCAACATGGTTTTGTCATGTTTATAAACCTTTGCATTGTTATAACACAGAGACAGCATGCTAATCTATAAAGATGCTTTAAGAGTTTTACATTAAAATTACACTCACCCCACTATCATCATCAAGTAAAGGCTTAGTTCTCCACGATAAAAGGTTCTTTTTAGGACATTAGAGCTCTAGGCTCCCTGTCGCCGAGAGAACTCAATGTTTTGAGTTTATCTGCTCCTTCTCCTGCCTGGTTCCCTGGTAATTAGTAGGCTCTTGGAGCTGGGCTGACATCTCATGTGACAGAAGTATACTAGCAAAGAAGTAAACACAAACAGCTGTGTTCACTCCAGCACTGTTCAAACCTTAAGCTGAGGGAAAGTGCTGAATCATAAAGGAACAAACTGAGGGATAATAACTCTTTCAAAATGCTAACAAAGGACCTAAAGGTTACATCCGATAGGACCAACCATCCAAAAGTAAAGGGACTGTAAAATATGCAGACTTTTCAATGATAATAGCTGAACGTGTTCTTTCTTTCCCAGACAAAAGCTTTTTTGTAATGACTGCAAATTCTCTGGAAGAATTGATAAAAGTTAAGTCATTTCTGTCATGTCTGACCCTTTGTGACCCCATGGACTGTAGCCGGCCAGGCTCCTCTGTCCAAGGGATTCTCCAGGCAAGAATACTGGAGTGGGTTGCCATTTCCTCCTTCAGGGGATATTCCTGACCCAAGGATCGAATCCGCATCTCCTGTGGCTCCTGCATTGGAGGCAGATTCTTTACCACTGAGACACTAGGAAGAACTGATAAGAATCCAATAATTGTGTTCCCTGGGAATGGATGGCTTAAAGGTGGCAGGGGAGAAAGAATCACTTATCAATGAAAACGCCTTTGTGCCTTTTGAAAGTTGTAACATGTGCAGGTATAATCTAGCCAAGTAATTGCATAATTTAATTACATTTTAAAAATTACATACTGCACACCACACAGGCCGCAAATAGATCAAAGTTACTAAAAGCACACAATGCAAGTTTTGACTTTAAATGAAATTTTTCCCATCATTTAACAAATACCATTTATGTGCGGCAGAGGATGAGATGGTGAGATAGCATCACCAATTCAACAGCCTCATATTTGAGCCAAAGCTGGGAGACAGTGGAGAACAGAGGAGCCTGGCATGCTGCAGTCCAGGGTCACAAAGTGAAAGTGAAATTGGCTCTTTGCAACCCCATGGACTATACAGTCCATGGAATTCTCCAGGCCAGACTACTGGAGTGGGTAGCCTTTCCCTTCTCGAGGGGATCTTCCCAACCCAGGGATCAAACTCAGGTCTCCCATATGGTAGGCAGATTCTTTACCAGTTGAGCCACCAGGGAGGCCCAAGAATACTGGAGTGGGTAGCCTATCCCTTCTCCAGCAGATCTTCTCGACCCAGGAATCGAACCAAGATCTCCTGCATTGCAGGCGGAGTCTTTACCAGCTGAGCTCCCAGGGAAGCTACCACGGTCACAAAGAGTCAGACACAACTTAGAGACTGAACAACAACAATTTTTATGCTAGATAGTAAGGATACAAAAATAAAAAATATGGTTGCCACCCTTGCAGAATAACTGGTCAAACGCATGCAAGCAATTGTATATAATGGGTACAAAGTCCAGCAGGACAGCAGAAGGATGCTCAATAAGCACTGGGACATGTATTCTCAAATGTGTATTTCAGCCTCCTGCAGTCATCCTGAGACACTGTTTAACCCAGGAACATTGTTGTTCCTGTTCAACATTGTGAGGTCCTCTTTTGGAATCAGTTTGCAAGCACTATCAGTTGTCTGTTGCCAGAACAATGGTGTGTAATAACCACAAAACCCCAGTAACATACAAAAGGAAGTTTTTATTGCTCACCTCTGCAGTGATCAGAAAGGCAGCTCTGGCGATCTTTACTAGGCTCGTTTACGTGGGTGGGGACAGGGAGGGTAGGAGTCAGCTGGCTATCAGCTGGCCTTGGCTGTCGCGTGCCTCCCACTCTTCACTAGGCTTGCCCAAGTGTGTTCTCATGGTCACTGGCAGAGGTTTGACAGAATCAGTGGAAACACATCGGCCTCTTGGGTCCCACGTTCAAAAGTGGCAACCCCCAGTACCGTTGCATTTCAGTGGCCAAAACAAGTCACAGTGCTGGTTCAGATTCAAGGGACGGGGAAATGGACTCTACTTTTATAGTGACACGACAAAGAGCATGGCTACAGAGAAGGGTGAAGAATTGAGCCCATCACTGCCATTAACCACCGGTTTATACCAGAGGAGTAGTCTCTAAATCTGTCTCTCTAGTCTCTATCACTAGAATTTATTTCAGATGACTTGGTCTTTGTCCCCTATTAAATCCACCTTCAAAATCCAGTTAATTGCCACCACTGGGGAATGCTGCTAAGTAGCTTCAGTTGTGTCCAACTCTGTGCGACCCCATAGACGGCAGCCCACCAGGCTCCACAGTCCCTGGGATTCTCCAGGCAAGAATACTGGAGTGGGTTGCCATTTCCTTCTCCAATGCATGAAAGTGAAAAGTGAAAGTGAAGTCATTGAGTAGCGTCCAACTCTCAGCGACCCCGTGGACTGCAGCTTAACAGGCTCCTCTGTCCATGGGATTTTCCAGGCAAGAGTGCTGGAGTGGGGTGCCATAGCTCATGCCTTTTTATGTCCCTTGACAACTGCCAACACAAGGCCTTGGGAAGGGAAATGCCTCAACAATTTACATTGGATGAACAAATACATCCACACATCCTAAAAGTGCTTTGAGCAATAGCTGCGTACTAGGACATGTAGTCTCCTGAGGTGACCATTTTGAAATGGATGCCACATTTTAACATGTCAGTGTTCCTGTGTTTGTACGAAAAAGTGATCCATTACATTTAGGTCAGGCTTCCCTGCTGGCTCAGATGGCTAAGAATCCGCGAGCAGTGCAGAGATCCCGGTTTGATCCCTGGGTGGGGAAGATCCCCTGGAACAGGGCATGGCCACCCACTCCAGTACTCTTGCCTGGAGAATCCCCATGGACAGAGGAGCCTGGTGGGCTACAGTCCATGGGGCTGTAAAGAGTTGGACACGACTGAGTGACTAAGCACAGCACATTTAGGCCATATTCCTGCTATCAACACTATAAAGCCCATGCTGTATCCCACTTACCTCACTTTTGCCTTTCGTTTTTCACTCCAATGTCTAAAATGCACTTTCAAACCTTTCATCCATTACTTTTTGAATAATGAAGTCATTCTACAAATATGCTCTTCCCTAAACTTATGTTGGGTATATTATGCACTCATCTTGCACTGGCTGGAGAATGACTCCAAAGAGGATAACAATAACCTACCTTAAGGGTTGTTCTGCAAAAAGTTACATGACGGATTCCTCGAAGAACGGTCTGCAAATGTGTTTTTTGTAGTCTTAATTCTTTACATTTCTCAAGCTGACTTTCTCTCACAGAACGCCCAGCACTTCACATATGGTTGGCCAGATCCTGCTGGAGGGTAAATTATGCCCCAGGAGTCAGTGAATTTCTTGGTGGAGGTACTAACTCTTTTTGGGTCACTAGGGTTCCACTTAGAGAACTGCAGGAGGGCAGTCATTTATCAAATAGCACCTCAGCAGCCAGAAGGTATTACATGCAGCATAAATTATTCCCAGGGAGTCCTTTATGAACTCAGAAAATCTGGTTTATTATCTCACCTACTCACACAGATACTTCACACAGAATCCCTGTGAAAGAGAGAACCAGCAAGAGAAAAATAGGTGAGGCTAGAAGCTTCCTAAGCTCCTGCAGCTTGTCAGGGACAGAGCTCCAATCTGATCTGCCTGATCCTTGGCCTGACTTCCTCGTAACCAGGTCTCAGGATTTGGGGCTCTCATTTTGAAGTTTCTGCTAACTGGGAGGAGGTGAGACAAATGAGGTGCCTAGAATGCTAAAGGAGAAGCCTGAGCTCCTCCCATAGTCTTGGCCCTGCTGCTGATTCAACGAAGGAGTCTTGGATAATTGCTTAGAAGAAGCCACAAAATTCACACATATGTTTACTGCTGCTGCTGCTGCTGCTGCTAAGTCACTTCAGTCGTGTCCGACTCTATGTGACCCTATAGACGGCAGCCCACCAGGCTTTCCCATCCCTGGGATTCTCCAGGCAAGAACACTGGAGTGGGTTGCCATTTCCTTCTCCAATGCATGAAAGTGAAAAGTGAAAGTGAAGTCACTCAGTCGTGTCTGACTCTTAGCGACACCATGGACTGCAGCCTATCAGGCTTCTCCGTCCATGGGATTTTCCAGGCAAGAGCACTGGAGTGGGGTGCCATTGCTAGCTTCTATTAAATCTGTAAATATTTTCTAAATTACTTATTTGGCTGTGCTAGGTCTTAGTTGTGGTATGAGGGATCTACTTCCCTGACCAGGGATCACACCTGGGCCCCCCTGCATTGCAAGCTTGCAGTCTTAGCCACTGGACCACCAGCGAAATCCCTAAGTCCATAAATACTGATGAGGATTCATTAGTTGTTTTCCCACAATGAGGAAAAGTGGAAAAGGCAATGGGGGAGGGGATACGATGGCAGAGAAGGCTGTCTTCTTATTCTGTTGCCAAAATTGGAAATGGTCAAATTGTTGGTCTATTTTAGGCCAAAGAAGAAGAAGCCAGTTTGAAGTCTGTGTGATGCAATTAACATGTGGCAAAGCGGTCCCTTGGCATGTTTTGGCTTGAAGGTTCAAATGCTGAGTCCTTGCCCCAGCGTCAACCATCGTCTTCGTCAGTATCTCCAGCTATCGCCTATGTTTTACATCTTTAGGAAGACTCCAGAAGCTCTGCAGCAAGCATGATGTGGTTGAAAAAGGATTAGGATGCAGGGGTCTTGATTCCCCAAATCTCTCTCAACACATCTTTGCACCTTTGTGACGAAATGCTGTGTACCCGCTGTCTAAAGCCAAATATAGTGGACTACTAAGGAGGGCGGGGGAAATGTCCTAAGTGTTGTGCTCTGCTGGAAGCTCTGCTACTCTGTATGCATGTGTGTTCAGTCACTCAGGCGTGTCTGACTCTTTGTGACCCCTCAGACTGTAGCCCTCCGGGCTCCTCTGTCCATGGAATTCTCCAGGCAAGAATACTGGAGTGGGTAGCCATTCCCTTCTCCAGGGGATCTTTCTGGCCCAGATATCAAACCAGAGTCTCCTTCATTGGCAGGTGGATGCTTTACCACTGAGCCACCTTCGAAGCCCTCTGCTACTCTGCATGTCTGCTGAGTCACTTCAGTTGTGTCTGACTTTTGGCAACCCTGTGGACTGTAGCCCACCAGGCTCCTCTATCCATGGGATTCTCCAGGCAAGAATACTGGAGTGGGTTGTCATGCCCTCCTCCAGGAAATCTTCCCTACCCAGAGATCGAACCCATGTCCCTGTGGTTCCTGCATCGACAAGGGGATTTCTTACCTCTGAGCCACCTGGAAGCCCTCTGCTACTCTGAAAGGTGATAACTGACTTCTTTTCAAAGCTTTGTTCCCCATTTGGCCAGACATCATCATCTACCACCAATAAAGAGTCGAACTGATTTCTCTGTATTTGGACTCATTTCTTGCCTCAACAAAAAATACTAAGTCCCAGTTTCAAAGAAAAATGATACAATACATCCCCCATGTATTCCCCACTGCTGTCCTTAAAGCACACATGCAAATGTCAGTGCCAGTGAAGTCATTTGATCCCACATTTTCTTGATAGTAAGAGTGTGTCACTCATTCAAAGAATGACCTTGGATAAGTCACTTAACCCTCTCTGCCTCAGTTTTCTCTCCTGGTAAACTGAGATTAGACTATACGCTTCAGGTGCTTTTCAGCTCTGCTGCTGCTGCTGCTAAATCACCTCAGTCGTGTCCAGAATTCCCTAATTCTGTAGGTGATACAGTTCCTCAGAGTTACAACTTGAACCTAACCAGAATCAGCAAAGTACAGCCCTCAGGCCAAATCCTACCTACCACCTCCTTTTGTGTGGTCTGAGGACTAAGGATAGTTTTCATGTTTTAAATGGTTGAAGAGAAAAAATAAAGAGTAGTATTTCATGACATGTGAAAATTACATAAAATTCAAATCTCAGTGTCCATAAATAAAGCTATATGGGAACACAGCTGTGTCCGTTCATTTATATATTATCTATGGCTGCTTTTGCCATACAAGGGTAGAGTTAAGTGGCTGCAAGAGAAACTGTATGGCCTGAAAAGCCTAAAATATTTCCTATATCTACCCAAAAGAGCCTACCCTTTACAGAAAAAGTTTGCCAAACCTAACTTGAAGCCACTAGACCCTTTGCAGACTAAGAGTCTGCTGGAACCCTCTTACCTGATTAAGGTTTTATTACCGGAAAGAAGACTCCCATAAAGTAATCCTAAGAACCAAAAACAAGATTATGGGTAATTAGGCAATTTGATCCCTATAAAAGAAACTGCTAGAAATCACTGATAAATCTACCATGTCAATGTCAGAATCAATTTCTTAAGAGAAACAATTTACTCCAAAGAAGTTATCTACTTTACAATTTAGTCCTTACAAAGAGGCCAATACAGTCCATTTTTTCCCTTGTTCTTTTTTTTTTCTTTTCTAAGTAGTTTGAAGGATAGAACATTTATCTTTCTTTTATGGATAATCGTTATCATTGGTGAAAATGACCGTTAAAGAGTGAGCGAGCATGAAAGAAATCCCTGCCCAATAAAGTGGTGACTTTGAAAAGGAAATTGCCCTGCTCCAGTGATGGATTCGGTCTCAGCCGTCATGACCCACGTTATGAGGAAGTCCAGGGACCGGGTCCTGGCCCTTAAAGGCAAAGCAGCTGCAAGGCTCCCCTGGGAGCTCACCAGGACTCTCTGTGAAGGGCCAAAGGCTGCCCTGCCACCCCACTGCCCCTCCAGGTTGCAGCTCGAAGCACTGAGTCTGCAAGGACCCCTACACCTAGCCTGGAATGTTACCCCTTGGCTCCCCCTCCTCTCTGCCTACTACCCCTATCAAGCCGCAGTTTGAGTTTCAAATATGGTCATACTCAAGGCCCATAACCTCAGGATATCCTGTATTCTTTATCATTTTTTGTTTGTGTTTTCTCTTCCTCCCAAGAATCTGCCTGCAATGCGGGTGACCTGGATTTGATCCCTGGTTTGGGAAGATCACCTGGAGAAGGGAAAGGCTTCCCACTCTAGTACTGTGGCCTGGAGAGCTCCAAGGACTGTATAGTCCATGGAGTCACAAAGAGTCGGACACGACAGAGCCACTTTCACTTTCGCTTTTTCTCTTCCCCTGGACTTCCGGCCCCGGGAGCACCCATGATTTTGACATCTTTCAGTTGAAGATCCACAATGAGTTCTGATGAAGATGATGATAATGGTGAAATGGGAAATTAGCAAGGTGATGAATTCTTTTTTTCTCAAAGAGAAGATGAGATGCTTGAACCATACTTGCTTCTCTCCTCCTGAGTTTCTGGCAGGGTTTTCCAGATGAGAGGCTGAGACCTAAGGACGCTGAGACTTCTTAGCAGTGTGTTGCTATTACTTTATCAGGGGACCATCCATCTATTCAGCACAAAAGTGGTTCTCTTCTGGATGGCAAATTGTTCTCGCCTGGATGATGTTGAGGAACATCAAATCAAACATATATTTGTCTCCTGGAGAAAGGAGAAGAGGCGGACACAGAGCTATTGGGGGGCTCTACTTCCAGTATCTGGGGACTTTGATGGTGACATCAGGCCATCCCCTGTGCCCAAGACACTGAATGCTTGCTTCCTGGCAGTCACTCTGGAAGCAGCTTTGTTTCTCATTGTCTGTGAAGGTCTAAGATTTTTGTCAATATCAATTACAGTACTTTTAAATATTGGGCTTTATTTAAAAGTGGGGGATCTCGAAAATTTTTAGACTTTTTCGCCTCTTCTGTAGTCGTTGGAATGTTGTAATCATCTAAAAAATGTTCTTTCAAAACTAAATATTTGCTTTAACTCTAAGTTAATTTTATACTTTCTTTTATATTACTATTTAAGATAATTAGTAGTATTTCAAAAGGATTTAATGTTTTGGAAAAGTCTGAGTCCTAGAACCTATCAAGATAGGTAAGTTTCTTAGTTTGGCTCGCAAAAAGAATCATCATATTATTGATTATTATAATCATTAGGGGAAAGAAAACTAACTGGTACCTCAACCCTGGCTGCACTTAGAACAGCTTAAAACAAAATACCAACTCCTGGGCCCCACCACCCAAGAAATTCACATTTAATTGCCCAGGAACAAGGCCGAGGCATGGGTATGTGTTTGCAATCTCCCCAGGGTTCCACTTGCCAGGTAAAAATCACATCTGAGCACCTCACATATACCTCTATTAAGGTATTTATCATTTTATACCATGATTACTTGTGTACATGCCTCCCTCTCCTTAGAGATGGTAAGCTTCCAGAGAAAGAGAAGTCATATCTTATCTATCCTTGAGTCTTGTAGTAGACAGAGGTTTGTTAAACTCCGAAGTGCCTGCCATTAACACAGCTCCTTCTGGGTGCCCAAATTCTGTGCAGGGAAGGCAAAGAGGAACTCTAGGAAGTGTCTTAAGTGAAGATGGCCAGTCTCGGAACCATGAGACCCAACAACATGGGTGATTAGTCCGGGAATAAGAACGTGACTAAGGTCTGTTGTGCTCCAGGGTGCCCAGTAACCCGTATGTCCTGACTGAAAAGCTCTCAGTCCATCTCAAGCACCTAGCTAGTGCCCAGTGGGGCCAATAAGATCTTCTCACTGAAGGAGTTTAAATGTGAGATCAACAGAGAGCTGAGCAGTTGGTAGCAGGAGCAGAAGCCAAGAGACACCCAGAGAAAAACAGAGAGAGAGGAGCTGAATCACGTTGGCGGCTCAAGGGACGGCAGATGCCTGTGGCTCAGGGGGGCAGCAAGATAACCCAGTCACAGAGCCGGATCCTGAATGACCTTCCAGTTCCTGAACTTCAATCCAGTTTTCGTGAGGCCTGGCTGGGTGGCCTTTCCGGAAGGCTTTTCAGAGACACGTGGCTGAGCAGTGAAGATTCCGGTCAGCCTTCCTTCCACAGTCAACTCCCATTACTTAGGGTAAACTCAGTGGTATCTGTGCTCTGCAACACCCCCAAAATCCCAGTCAGCACAGTCCCCAGGGTCTAGCACTTTGCCTGGCACAACAGTGAGCACTAAATCATTGCAAGTGTTTGGAAGGCAGGACCATCCCCAGTGGAAAAGCCTTCAGAAAATGAAGAAATCATTCACAGTGAAGAACACCGGTGAGGGTCGCCTTCGAATTCCAAAAACAGTGTTAAAGTAGGATAAGTATATTAAGCTTAGCCCATTTTCAAACCCATTTACATTTCTACCGTAATCTATCAAAGAAGGATATGTCACATTCTGCAGAACTCCAGTAAGCATCCTAATTTCAGCTAAGGTATGTCTGGATGACTTGATTTTCACTCCCCTTAACCTTAAATCATGGTAACATTAATAACAATTTTCCTCCCACGCTAACGTCACTGACAAACCTCCAAAGTAGCTGATAGTTGTCTTTCAAGACGTTTAGTAATACGGGCTCTTCCCCCGACAATGTCACACACATTTCCCCTGTCTATTGTCTGTATCAGTTACTCCACGAACACATACTCCTCAACAGCCGGATGAGTCATAAGAGGTACATGGATGTAAACTGAGCCTGTTTATGCTCTCCCTGGCCCCAGCTAATAAAATAAAAGAGGTCCCACTGAATTCAGGTCCAATGGCTTCCAGAAAACAGGTTTCTGCTTAGCAAAGACATACCTTACTCAGTACATTATTTTAAAGGTAGAGCTAATTTCATGCCCTGGGTGAATGCAACGGATTTATGGGGAGAGTCATGTGCAGGGTGTGTAAGGACTTGCCCTCCTCACGTCCTCTACAAAAGAAGGCTCTGGCGTGTCTGGTGGTGAGCAAACCAACAAAAGGAATGCCTAAAAGGTCTCACAGAGATCAGGAATAGGCGCTGGGTCCCTGCTCACTGGCAACTCAGCACCCAAAGGAGTGCTTGCTTAGGTCTCCCATCTGCATTTTCGAAAATACAAGCAGGTTTAGTCCAACCTTCCCCGACCTGTTCCCAATCAAGTGATCTTATGCCTCTGGAATTGGGATTCTGAATGTATGTGTCTACCCCACGTCTGGTATTATATTACAACAGCATGAAAATGGAGCCTAGGACGGAGAAGCGGCCAGCCTCAGAAGCCTTCTTCATTGCCTGCCGTGTAATACATGATATGCAAAGCCTCTGACTTCAGCCAGCAGATATGTGGAGACCGCGTTGGCCCTAGCATGGGGGCTAAACTAATGTGTGTTTAGGTCAGAAAGCGAATCAGAAAAGCCACTGGAGGGCACGTCACGGAGTGGGAGCCCTATAAATTCTGCCCCAGTCTCAGCGTCCCCTGGCAAACACTCGGCTTCCCTTCCTGGGCCGCTGCGCATCTCTCCTTAGTAGTGCTGGAGATCTCCGGCCAGCAGCAGCTCTCCTCGCCACTGCCTTCTGCCCTGCAGAAAAGTCAGAGAGCTAGACATCGAGGTGGAAGGAAAGCCTTCGACAGGCGCGAGGAAAGCCCAGTGCAGCCCTCCACTCGACAGAGCTCCGGCTCAGAGAGCTAGGCGCGAGGGCGAAGCCGGGCGCGGGCGCCGCGGTCAAGTTCGAATTGCCCCCTTCGGTTGGTCCGCGCAGAGCTCCGCACATTCTCCGGATCTTCCCGGCGAGGAGGAAGCGCGAGCCCGGCCGCGTCTCCACGCGCTGAGTGCTCTCTCCCTGCACCCCGGGGAGGGGCGCCTCGCGTCACCCACTCGCACCCGGAGCCCCCCGCTTCGGGAGCTCGGGCGCCTCCTCGCTGTTCTCCTTTCCCTCCCCGCCACCGCCGCCGCTCGACCCCTCCCCTACCTCCCCTCCCCCACCCCGGCCCCCGGCCCGGGCTCTCCAGGACCAGCCTGCGATCCTGGCGCCCTCATGTCTTCGCGGGACTCTCGGCGCCGGTTGACGTGGTGTCTCGTTCGGATTTCCAGGCCAGACCTCAGCTCCGGCGGCAGCATCAGCCCGGCCCGTCTCGTGCTCCCCGGCGCTGCGCCCCAAGAAGGCGCAGAGCGCGGCCGCCGCCGCTGAAGCGCCCGCCGCGCCCCGCGCCCGTGCGGCCTCGGCTGAGAGCGCTGCGTGCGCAGCCCTGTCACCCCCCAACCAAGGCAGCGGCGGCTGCTCGGACCTCGCCTTCTGGGGGTGCGGAGAGCCGGCGGGGGAGCTGTCGGCATCCCTCGCCCTTCTCACGGCGGCGGCGGCGGCGGCTGGAGCCTTGGCCGCCGCCTCCTGCGTGCCCTCCCTGCCGGGAACGGCCCCAGGATTGCGAACTCGTGCCCCTAACCTGCTGGGCGGGGATCCGCGCTCCTGCCCTCGGCCCGGATGGGTCTCCTGGCTGGGACTCGGGGTTCCTGGAGTTAATGTCCAGCTGGGGGTCTGCGGAGACCGGATCCGAGGTGAGTGGGGGAGAGGGCCTGAGGGGAGGCGGGCGCGGCGGGCTGCGGGGCGCTGGAGACGGAGGGGGGCGCGGCTGGACCTCAGAACGGGCAGTGGGTCTAGAAAGAGAAGAGACTAAGAAGGAACCGAGACACTGGGAGGACAGAGGAGAGAGAGAAGTTAAACTGGAGACAGGCTGGCCTTACAGAGGGGCAGTTTGCCTTTCCACGTGGGCAAAGATCTCTGGGGTCCCTCATGCCTCTAGACCCCGGAGTATTCGACAGGGACAGTTTCCCTCCCCGACTCGGCGGGGCGCTCTTCTGTCAAGTCCCGGGAAGGTGCCGGGCTGGGATGGTCTTTGAACCCACCACTGCCAAAGTTGGGTCCTCTGTGGAGGCGCTGCTGCATAGATATCATTACTAGGGTGTAACTTGTTTTGGTCTGTTCCGAGGGAAAGTGTAGGCCCCGGGAGAGGCTGCTGCTAAAGGTGCTGAGGACCTAAAAACAGAGCGCTCACCTCCTTTGGAGCCGTCTTGCAAATCTATATTCCTCGCCCTTTTCTGAACCCGGTTACTTGCATGAGCCCGCAATTACAACTAACCATCCCCGTCGAGGTTAAGAGAAGGGCTTCCGGGATAGCCCAGGACCTGGGTCTTCGTCTCCAACAGACTCTCGAGCCTCAAGGTCATCTAAGTGATGATCTGAATGACCGCTTTTCTCCTGCACTCTGTGCCACCTCCCCAGTTAACACTCTCCACCACTACCGTGCACAACCTCAGGGCTGATTTCGCCGCCTTTTGGTTTCCAGCCCCTCTCGGGGCGGGAAATAACTTTCCGCGGACCTCCCCAGCCTTCTGGCGCCTCCCTGGTTTCGGCGGTGGCAAACCGGTCTGCAGAGCCGACGCGCGCGCGCTCCAGGGGAGCTGCCCAACCCCGTGCTCGCAAGATTTTTGCTCATTGGTGGGGACAAACACAACTCTCCTGGGCGCTGCCGCGGATATGTTAGAGCGCACTCGACTCTTGCACAGTATTTTCGATGTTCACTTAAGTACTCCAAGGAAGAGATGCTGCTGCTAACCTCGCGCACGCACCTCTATCCGTAAAGCTCCATTGCGAGCTTCTGGGCTTCCGCCCAGCCGCGACCGGGTTTGCACTGAGTTTCTCCGTATCTTCGCTTTGGCAGGGTTCAGGGACAGTAGCGCCTTTTCAACAAGTGTCAGGTGTCCGAGGAGCCCGCAGCGTCCCCAGCCTATTCTCGCAAGGGGTTCGGGTACACTCTGGATCTGAAACACGGCCTCGGGCCCTTGACCCATTCCCAGACTGTCTGCAGAAAGCGTCGCTCATTCTTTTCCCTACTGCGGTCTTGGGCCCAACTGAATAAGTCCACGGTCAGTTCAGGATATAAGGCACAGCTGAAAAAAGCAATACATCTTTCAGCAACTTCTGTCCGTATTCCAAAAGAAAGCCTCCGAGTTACAGCGCGCCCCCACCCATCCACTCCAGCCTCCCTTTTTCTCCTCCTGAGACCTGGATCTCGAGGGCAAGCCTCCCAGCCTGCCAGACACGGGAAAGTGCGGGGGCACTGGAGGCTGGTGCGCTTACCCGCGGTGAGGCTGTCACCGAGACGCGGGGGAGGGAGGGGGAGTTCAAAAACCAGGTTGCCGAGAAACCAGCTTGAGTGAAGCGGGTAGAGAAAAATCCGGGAGAGAGGAAAGCGGTAGGAGCTGTCTCTTATACACATCTAGATGTGTATAAGAGACAGCTCCTTAGTAGTGCTGGAGATCTCCGGCCAGCAGCAGCTCTCCTCGCCACTGCCTTCTGCCCTGCAGAAAAGTCAGAGAGCTAGACATCGAGGTGGAAGGAAAGCCTTCGACAGGCGCGAGGAAAGCCCAGTGCAGCCCTCCACTCGACAGAGCTCCGGCTCAGAGAGCTAGGCGCGAGGGCGAAGCCGGGCGCGGGCGCCGCGGTCAAGTTCGAATTGCCCCCTTCGGTTGGTCCGCGCAGAGCTCCGCACATTCTCCGGATCTTCCCGGCGAGGAGGAAGCGCGAGCCCGGCCGCGTCTCCACGCGCTGAGTGCTCTCTCCCTGCACCCCGGGGAGGGGCGCCTCGCGTCACCCACTCGCACCCGGAGCCCCCCGCTTCGGGAGCTCGGGCGCCTCCTCGCTGTTCTCCTTTCCCTCCCCGCCACCGCCGCCGCTCGACCCCTCC
>SJYX01000977.1:202746-261136 GCA_006410675.1 Oreotragus oreotragus
GCACAGGTGCCGCGGCCGGACGGGACTCTAAGATGAAGTTATGGGATGTCGTGGCTGTCTGCCTGGTGCTGCTCCACACCGCGTCCGCCTTCCCGCTGCCCGCCGGTAAGAGGCCTCCCGAGGCGCCCGCCGAAGACCGCTCCCTCGGCCGCCGCCGCGCGCCCTTCGCGCTGAGCAGTGACTGTAAGAACCGTTCCCTCCCCGCAGGGGTCACCCCACCCGCCGCCCGCACGCACCCCCAAGTCAGCCCCGAGCTCAGAGTGGCCTCCCAGGGAAGAGCCGCGCAGGCGCCGAAGCCCCCTCCCCGTGCGCCGCCACCAACTGGTGCCCCAAGGCTGCAACACCTAGTCTGTGTATGGCACGCGCTGGCTTTGCCCAACACAGAGGGTAACACACTTTTCTGCTGCTCATTTAGATTCCGATCAACAGCTGTTTTCCCCACCACTACCACCACCACAGGAAAACACACAGTTGTTCTCTTTTCTCTGCCTCCCCATCTCACACACACACTCACACCCATGTTTTGTTCCAAAGCCCTCTATCTCTGTTTGGGTGTGCCTGGCTGTGCTGAATTCTGAGTACAATTGCCTTTCCATCCTAAACTGCCCTTGCAAGGAAAGAGGCTGAGGTTTCACAAAACCATGCCAGAGTCAGAGAAAACGCAGAAAGGCCTTGATTTCCAGAACAAGCATCTGGGCAGTGTCAAGTGTGTTCAGGAAAGTTCCGGTTCTAGAAAGAAAATGATAAATAGTGCTGGGCTGGGGCTAGGGGGAAAAAACAAAAAAACTGTAGTTCACTCCACACATGACAATGTTAACTCTTAAGACTAGATTATTCATATTAGAAAATAAATCTGTGATTTGCCTCTCAAAAATGTCTTTTTATCAGGGCATGTCAACTATGATTTGATATAATTTATCCTCTGCTCTTGAGAAGTTTATCTATTGCATAAAGCAGAATATACTTCATCACAAGTTAGAGATTACTGGGGAGGAATAGAAAATTTGCACAACCCCAAACTAAAGCAACAGTAAACCATAGCCATAACCATGCTGGCTACTCCCCATTTCTATTACCCTATAATAATTTGAAAATTATTGTGATCATAGGCACCACTGAAAGGGCTCCAAAGTCAGCTGTATGCTGGAGTCCCCCAAACATGGCCTTGGGCTAAAAGTAGCCCAGGAAATGTGATGTGCTTATCTTATGCTTGATTACAATAAAAGCATCTTCTTTCTGAAGTCCCAAGAAAAAGTACATTTTTCTAATGTGACTTAGGGTTAGAGAACACAGTTTGATCCCTTGAAATTGAAGTAACTGTTCCAAGAGTGTATGTCAGTTAGTTGTATAAACCTATTTTTAAAGGTTTTGGTTTCAGCCACAAATTTCTATCCTAGTGTATATAGTGTTTCTCCAGTAGAAACTTAAAATGCGCTTTAATGCCATAGTCTTCAGAACAGTACCCATGGAGGCTAAATGGCTTTTCATTCATTCAAACAGCCTAGGTCAGAGGAACAAGAACCCAGTGAAAGGTAATAGTTTTCTCACCAAGGCACTCTGGAGGAAAAACGACTGTCCCTGATTATGAAGCTGATTAGTTCATGGAAATTTAATAAGCATATTAGTATCCTGTCTACCTAGGCGTATTTAATGCTGGCTCCTGCTTCTGGCTCTGCTTTTGGCTAATTTTGTCACCTCAGACAAATTACTTACCGCCAAACTCAATGAACAGTTTACAACTGTACAGTAAAGGAAGGCCTTGCCACTCCAAAATGCCAATGACTCAGATTTGGCCTACCCCAACCTTCACGCTCCACCCTAACCTTCCTCTGGGAAGAGACTCATAAGACCCCTGCTTACTGGACTCACCTGGTGAGCTCTAGTGACTCCTGGTGCTGGGCCTCACCCAGAGAGATTCTGATTTAATTGGCTTAGGATGTGGCCTGGGCAACTAGAGCTTTAGGTGTTCCCCAGGTGAGTCTAACGTGCAGTCAGGTGAATCCCTATGCCTTGATAATACCCTAAGAAAATCTAGCCAGTCACAAAGCAAGCAAGGTAACATTAATCTTATTGATTGGGGTGGGGGGAGTTGTGGGGGAAGGGAGGTTTTTTCCAAAACTGATACTAAGTCATCAGTAGTATCAGTAGCATCAATGGACAAGATTCTGACTACTGTATTTACATTTGAACCAGCAGAGCACACCCGATTCTGTTTTATCTATGGGAAGACCCAATAGATCCTTGAAAGAGAAATGTTCCCAAAGAGAAAGTGAGCTGCATTCTAAGCCAAATTGACTTCTTTCCAGGTATGTTCAATTCGGTAGCAAGTTGTCAGTGTGGGGAAGGCAGGATAAAGACAATGTGCAGACTTTGAACACTCAACCAGTGTCAACATGCCCCTGTCACAGTGCTGACATTTATATCCTGCACTGTATACCGTTCAGTTAAGGCTTATGTAGAAAACATTAAGTCACTCATCATTTGAAAATAGAAAGTGCCACAAATACTGATCCCTCTTCTTGGAATGCTTGGAACTTAGTGACTGAGCAAAGGCTCTTTCGTGCTACCTGAGTCAGTCATTCTTTGCTGTTTAAAGGGGGCTGGACTGCACCCTGTCTACACATTCCCCCTTGAGATCGCATGTATTCTGCTGGTTCTGATGTAAATGAAGCAGCCAGAATCTTGTTTCTACCATTATCACGTGTTGAACTAACCAAGTAGAATTTGTAACTGGCCCACTTGTCTGCACAGAGGTTGACGATAAAGGTCATGGGCTGTGGCTGCTTCTTGTAGCAACTTCAAACTTGTCTAAACTTAAAGACGCCTGGTTTTCCTTTCTGGTCATCCAAGACTTTTCTGTTTCACCATCTTTGTTTTTATTTTATCATTGTGCTTTTTACCTGTGTCTTCACTAACGAGTGATTAGAGCAGGCCTGAGGCATGTAAAAGGTGAAACTAGAAGGTCTTATGCACAGACGTCATGGCATTTTAGAGCTGAAAGGTAGCCCCTAAAATTCCCAGGCCTAAAGATGTAAAGCAGTTTATCCAAAATGCCAGGGTTCCATGATGGCAGGAGGAAGATTGCTAAAGCCAGAACCTGAGTTTCTCAAAACCAATGAATTGCAGAGCGTTCAGTCTTGCTACCTAGGAGAAAACACTTTATATGGGAAGAAAGTTGTCAACTAATGAATAAAACGTGTTGCACAGGGTTGCTTGAAGTTTTTTAGGGTTTGTTAATCATAGTCATATACCAGATCTCAGCTGTGCATGATAACTCTAAATGTGTTTCACAAAGCATAAAATGCACGTGCTTTTTAAAACTTTGTGATCTAAAAGCACTTATTCATTCAACAAGCAATTAATGTGTGCCTGTGTGTGCCAGGCACTGTCCTAGGGCTAGGGAATCCTCAGTACACAGACAAAAGCCCCTGTCCTCACAAAATGTACTGTCTAATAAAGGTACAGGGTGTGGTGCAATTTGGTGGCATTATAAACTAAAACTAAACCTTGGTCAGAAAAGGTGCTGTTTTTGTGTGACCGGAAATCAACTAGAAGAAACACTGAGCATTGCTAAATTATAATTGCAAGTAATCCACAATGCATTGTAATAGAATCCATTCTACCGGTTTGGCAGCAAGTCACAAAATTTCCTAGAGAAATAGTCTTGCAAATCAAGCCATCAAGTTCTCAGACTAACCCACAAAACTCTTTGTAACCTTGATCACTTTGAGATATGACTCACAATATTGTGAAGCTGGAGTCTCTTTCCAGGTTGTCATTTCCCATAATCTGCAGAAGGGGGACACAGAGCGAGAAATCATGGAGTTTCAACAAGCAAGAGCTCAAGTTCACATCAGTTCAGTCAGCCTGGCCACTTGACTATTACTTAACAGCTCCCAAACCTCAGTTTCCTCATCTGTGAAATAGGAACACTATTCATCCTGCCTCCCGGGGCTGCTGGGAACAGAGTCCCATGAGGCAATGCTTTGTAAAGCCCATGCCCCACAAACAACCATCGTACTAGCCACGCTGCTCCTCCCAGCACGCACCCAGTGAGGGCCTTTTCTCCCGTCCCAGGCTTTCAGTTCAGCCTCTGCCAAGACCTTGCTCTAAATGGTGGAATTTCAAGCAGCTCAACAAAGTACAGAGAGTGGAAGAAGTGCAGGCCTTGTGGGGAGGCTATTTTGGGCCCCCAGTCAGTCAGTTGGGCCAGCCTTGCGTGGGATTCTGCCCCCGGGTCAGCTCCCCCTGGCTCTTCCCAGGTTTCACAGCTCCTTCCCTTCCCCATTTGCTGAGCCCACATAGTTCTACAGAATTTTTCCCACCAGATTCCCATAGTCATGTTAGGGAGACCCTCGTCCCCTGTGGGGAGAAGGGAGCCAGGACACCATAAGATCCTTACATGTAAGAGATCAAGGAGGCTGTGAGCTGGAGGCTCCCTGTCTTGAGATAGAGCACTTCTGTTTTAAGTGATCCCACCTGGATATTTAATTCAAGCTGTTTCACAGACCCCAGCAGAAGACTGTTAGTGATTTTAGTAAACTTTCACCCTGTTGTTATCCAGCTAAGAAACCTTCTAATGCAACAAGGTAGTTAAATCTTAGGCTTTCAAATCTAATGTTGTGGGATATAGAGTTCAGAATAAATAAGTACTGTCCATCTATTTTTTTAATTATTATTTTAGGGACTATATGAACAGACAATATTGTAATGAAGTCCCTAAGTTGGAAGGGGGCTTTGCCATTTGGGATGAGGTGCTTGGAATCAAGAAATCCCACGTCAGGCCTTTAGGAAACACTGATTCCTCACTCAGGATCTGAGACCAACATCTCATTCTGGCCTCAGTCTGAAAACCTATTTCAAACTGTTGCTGTTTAGAGAAATCTATTTCAGGCTTAATATGAATTGGCCAGTCGTAGGACCGCAGGCCGATCCAACAGCCAAAGAATTATTCTCAGAAGATTCTCCTTTCACTGATAGAAAAATAAAAGCTCTCTAGCATTTTCCCTTCCAAATGTCCCTTTCTTCTTGATTTATTTAGCACTTAATGGTCCATAGCCTCTTTATTCAATTAAAACGTACTCTTTAATCACTTGAGCTCAATCAGGAAGCAAGTATTAAATATCTTTCATGCTCTGGGTGCTGTGTGGGCATCTAAAAGGCAAAATTGTGAACTTAAATAGCTTATGATCTAGTTGTAAACTATGGATAGGCAGATGGGTGGGTCGGTGGGCGGACTGTCAGTCCAACAGATAGCTATGTCTACCGAGGCATGTGCATTAGCTGTGGTCATGGTAAGAATTCCTAGGGATGAAGTCACTAGGATTTGGAGATCATAGCAGGAAACAATTCGGCGGAGAGGGAGGATTTGAGCTAGCACTTGAGAGATGTGTATTAAGAAAGGAAGGAAAAGGAAAAAGGGCACATTCCAGACCAAGAAGAAGCACAGGCAAGTTTGTGATCACGATATGGGGAAGGGGCAGGTGGTGGACACAAGGAGGAGGCCAAGACCAGTCGCCAAGTATTGAGAACAGGTGGCGGGAAGTGGTGTGAAATTTAGGCTATCTCTGTAGGTGATACCCAGATTATGAGATGCTGTAAAATCCAGGAAAAGAAGGTGCTTGCTCCGTTTCTGATGGCAGCGGGCTGCCACTGGGGTATCTCAAGCAGGCAGGTGGCAGCAAGTGGGGAGAAGAACAGTAGATATATAAAGAATATATATATCAACTATACTTCAATTAAAAATACAAACAAAAAATAAAGTTAGTATCATTACACCTCTTTGCTTTTCACGTAGTAACCCAATTTTTAACAAATAGGGTTTTTTAATTTATTTTATTGAGTATAGTTGATTTATCATGTTGTGTTAATTTCTGCTGTACAACAAAGTGATTCAATTATATATACATATATGTATTCTTTTTTTATATTCTTTTCCCTTATGGTTTATCACAGGAGAGTGAATATAATTCCCTGTACTATCGAATAGGACTTTGTTGTTTATCCATTCTATGTATAATAGTTTGCATCTGCTAACCCCAAATTCCTAGCCCATCTTTCCCCAGCACCCCTCCCCCTTGGTAACTACAAGTCTGTTCTCTACATCTGTGAGTCTGTTTCTGTTTCATAGATAAGTTCATTTATGTCATATTTTAGATTCTACATATAAGTGATATCATAGTTGTTAGTCTTTCTCTTTCTGACTTACTTCACTTAGTATGATTACCTCATACTAGGTCTAGCCATGTTGCTGCAAATGGCATGATTCCATTCTTTTTAATGGCTAGTAGTATTCCTGTGTGTGTGTGTGTGCATGTGTGCGTGCACACCATGTCTTCTTTATCCATTCATCTGTCGATGGACATTTAGGCTGTTTCCATGTCTTGGCTAGTGTGAATAGTGCTGCTATGAAAATAGGGATGCACGTATCTTTTTGAATTACAGTTTTGTCACTGGATCATACAGCAACTCAATTTTTAGTTTTTTGAAGAAACTCCATATTGTTTTCCACAGTGGCTTACCAATTTACATTCCTTTACCAACTGTGTAGGAGGGTTTTCTTTTCTCCACACCCTCTCCAGCATTTGTTATTTTTTAAATAGATTTCATGTATTGTCCTAAAATCGAGTAAGTTTGAGCTGTACTGGGTAAGAGACGTTATGTATCCCTATTGTACAGATGAAGCAATGAGACCTAGAGATTTTCTCAGGGTCACAAATTTAGTAAGTGATGAAGCCAGAATTCAAACCTCAAACTTCTAGTCCCCAAACCAGTAATTTTGGCTTAATACAGACTGCACTCTCATATTAGTAGATTAAGAAAACACAAATCTTGATTTGCTAAAAATGCATTCACTCTCTGAAACATGTATTTCTAGGAAAATCAATTAGCCGAAGCAAGGAATATTTTATTTCCTCCAGGCCCTTTCTTTGATCCCTGTTTGGGCCAGAGTGGACCTAGGGTTATTTTATTCATGGTACTTCAGAATCCAAATCAGGACATTTTAGAAAGAGAAACGTGTATTTCTTCACACACTCCTAAACTATCAATGCTTTTTGCAATGAGGGGAGGCTCTCTAACTCTTTGGGACAGAGTGAGGTCTCCTGGAATACTTGAGGCCTTCAGGGGGTAACTTGTTCTTAGATGGCTTCTGTTCTGCCCAGGGCAAGGAGTATCCACACGGGAAGCCAAGGGCAACAGCACACAGCCAGAACAGTCACCTCTGTGGGAACGGGAGTGGGTTTGTATAAGCAGATCTTAGGTCTCTACTGAGAATCAACTGGTTAACTCAGTAGAGCTAAAACCCACTTTTTAATGATTTTATAGGATAACTGAGTTGGAAGGCCTAGTATTGAAAGTCTTAAAGCTTTTTTCTTGCAAACCTACAAAATTATGTTGAAAAACTAGCACACACTCCTAAGGTAACATCTGTAATTTTCCAACAAGTTTAAATAGTTGTAGCAGAAGTAATTTCCAGCCCATTTGGCAGCTAGACATGTGCTTCAATATTTTTGGCAAAACTTTGGAGCTGCAAATTTAGCTTATTCGATTTGTGGGAAATTATCCAAATGTATCAGCTCAAATACATTGATTTTTTTCGTCAGAAAAGGTCCAACTTCATTTTAATTTCAAATACACATGTTAGTCTGCATCTATGGCAACAACTACCCTTTTGGATCTTAATTGTAAGATGAATAGATGGGTGGGTGGATGGACCAACAAGCTGATCATGCCTTGCCATGACTGCCTGGCCAGAATGAAATATGGAACCACCCAGTTTGATATTTCTTGATTTATTCATATGGGGCTTTTCCTCAGTAAAATATTCATAGTACAAAGAATACCCACGGGTCTTTTTCACCAAGATGGACTTCTTGTTAGCATTTTGCTTCATTTTTTTTTCGTTTGAGAATTACTTTCAAACCTAACAATAAATAGTTTAGTGTGAACCTTCTAGGAGCAAGGACATTACCTTATGTAACCACAATTCAGTTATCAGTCTCAGGAAACTTAACATTTGTACAATACTGTTATCCAATAGATAGTCCATAATCATCACATCTCCTCAACTGGCAAGAATGTCCTTCATAGTTTTTCTCCTTAATCAGGGGTCACAAATTGCATTTGATTGTTGTGTCCGTTTATTCTCCTTTAATCTGAAATTAGCTCCCAACCTTTTTCCCCCTACAACATTTTGAGAAGCCTAGGCTGTCTTGCCTGCAGTTCTGCAGACTGCCCCTTGGGTTGCATTTGCGGGATTGTTGGCACTTGATTAGATTCAGGTTCACATCTTTGGAACACTGTGTTCATGATGACGTGTCTTCACATCATGAGTCACCAGCACCAGTTTAGCCCAAGGAGCCTTGCACACCCAGAGTATCCTTACAGATATCTAGCCACCAGACAGTGCCTTACGGTAAAATGAGTGAGATGGGCAAGAAGTGCATCTGTCTGAGGAAGTCCAAGGGTGATCGTAAAACTGGCTGCAGGAGTATTTGTCTGTGGACCAGGCTTAGAATGCAGCACATGTGGAAGTTGAGGATCTGGACATGGATTCTTCTAAAACTCCCCGTAGACTCTAGAAAGTCCTCACATACTGCCCCCCTGAGGGATACATGCCACAGTCTGAAGACACTGACCAATGCCCTGGTGAACACAAAATATTGTTCATGGAGTCAGTTGAAGTTTGTGTGGTTAATTTGAGGGCATTCCTAGGAAAAGGGAAGAGGTGGCCCAGATTCCCAAGATGGATCTGCTCCTTCTGCCCACAGACCACCATGCCAGGGCCCCCAGGCCTTCTGCTCTGTGGGACACAGTGGATGAGCAAGGGGCCAGTGTCTGCGTCCCCTTCAGGGTACTCTGTCCATGAGCCAGCCGAGTTGATCTTCATGCTGCTTCCTCCAGTGTAATGTTGATGAAGGGTCATCATCAGACGTGAAAACTATAGGACTTACTTTGTGGGCCATTTGTTAAATGCCTCCAGGCCCTAAGCTAAAAACTTTTCTCCCATTCCAAGTAATGATCCCCATTTTAGGGAGAGGTCGGGGCTGCACAAAGTTATAGGCAACTCAGCCAGACTGGACTTGGGAAAGTCTAACCCAACACTTACCTTGGGACCACATGACCACTTCCTGCCAGTGCAGCGCGCTGCTGCATACCTCTCCTGGCCATGTCAGAAGGTCAGGGAGGAGAAAAGTCAGGAGTGGAGGTTTTGAATGCAGCTGGTTTTGAATGATTGTTGTTCAGTTGCTAAATCATGTCCGGCTCTTTGCAGCCCCATGGACTGCAGCATGCTAGACTTCCTTGTCCTTCACTATCTCCTGGAGTTTGCTCAAACTCATGTCCATTGTGTCAATGATGCCGTCTAACCATCTCATCCTCTGTCCCCTTCTCCTGCCTTCAATCTTTCCCAGCATCAGGGTCTTTTCCAGTGAGTCAGCTCTTCTCATCAGGTGGCCAAAGTCTTGGAGCTTCAGCTTCAGCGTCAGTCCTTCCAATGAATATTCAGAACTTATTTCCTTTAGGATTGNTGCCTTCAATCTTTCCCAGCATCAGGGTCTTTTCCAGTGAGTCAGCTCTTCTCATCAGGTGGCCAAAGTCTTGGAGCTTCAGCTTCAGCGTCAGTCCTTCCAATGAATATTCAGAACTTATTTCCTTTAGGATTGACTGGTTTGAATGATACTTATAGCTAATTACCTGAAGAGTCTTTGAAAGTCCAATAAAGTCATTCACTGAGGGATAGAGAGTCCCTCCTCACTCTGATGGCAGGAATCCATCAGGCAGGCTGGAAAGACAGAGAACCCTTCCCTTTCACCCTCTTTATTCTCCTTTCAGGTTTTCGGTCCTTCCTTTTCTTGCCCAGGTCTCTCTGGCCCTTCGAGTTCCTTCTACCCAATGCCCAGTTAATAGCTTCCCAGGTGACTCAGTGGTAAAGAATCCTCCTGCCAATGCAGGAGACCCAGGTTTGATCCTTGGGTCAGGAAGATCCCCTGGAGAAGGAGATGGCACCCCACTCCAGGATTCTTGCCTGAAAAATCCCATAGATAGAGGAGCCTGGTGGGCTACAGTGCATTGGTTTGCAAAGAGCTGGACATGACTGAGCGACTGAACGACAGCAGTGCTCAGCTGGCCCCGTGGGGAAGGGCCCAGGGGAAGGGCCCAGGGAAGTTGGATGCAGGCCCCAGTGTAGTTGCCAGGCCTCTCAGACTGCAGACAGGGCCTTCTGGGAAGGAGGGAGTGAGCTTCCTTTGCTTTGCATTTGCAGGTTCCTCTGGGGTTTCCCCTGAAAAACCACCCACCTTTGATAACACCACAAGGGATTATTTTCCCTTTGTGTGTGCTTAGTTTCACTGGGTAACTTTCTCACCCTCCCCATAAAGTGTTTCATGAGGACAATTAACAGGGCCCCTGGTGTGCATTCTTGAGCCTGAGGTGATTACAGCTGGCTATGGAGTACTTTCAGCTCACACCAGGTATTCACGGATTAGCTGACAAATGGACACCCTACTGGGTGTTTTCTTGACTTAAAAGCAGAAGAATGAACCTTTTTCCCCTCAGGGGAGCCATTTCTGTATTACCATACAATTATTAACATCATTATAATAAGAGAGTATGGACCACATAGGTGGAAATCAGAGCAGTTGGAATCTGAATAACAAAATGAATGTAGTTCATCTTTCCTGAGTGAAAGTTTTTGAGCTATTTGTATTCATGGGGTAATTTCAATTATAGTGATGATAAGTTTTCTTAGTTAAATTGTAGGATAAATAGTCAAGAAATGGTATTTCTAAGAAGTATGTGTGATGTTGGTCAAAGTAGGTGGAGATGGTAAATAAAATGGCATTTTGACTGGGCAAAGTGGCCTTTAACAGTATACCCAGAACTCCTATTTCTGAATTTTGAACTGGTTGGTCTTTTCTTCTGCCTTGAGAGGATCCAGAAATACTTTTTTAAACGACAAATCACTGGTGTTTTTATAACACAAATACTTTTCAAATAAACCCATGTCATGTTTTATTGCCAGCCAACCACTGGTCACGAAGAGAATACACCAGTAGATCCAGCAGTGGTCACAGTGACTTAGTAAATGGCCTCAGCTGGTGACTGTTCATAGAATAGATGCCGTGGACCCTTCTTGAAGTGACCAGGATGGCCTATCTAATGCTAGGTGAATACTCTGTCCAAAATAGGAAGCCCAGGGTAGTCATTACATAGTGCAAGATGACCTCAGGAATCTAGTGCTTAGGGACCCATGGGCGCTTTTTAAAAATGCTTTCAATTGAGTGGCAAAATCAAAACTTTTAAATAGCAGATGACAGAACTTTGAATTTTTTGGAGAACTAGAACATTCTCCCGGACCAACACTGCACATTTCAGAGGTCACGGAAGGTCAGATTAAACACAAGGTGAACAGTTTCCAGGACAAGCTGTGGGGCTGTCACAGTCCATTTGGCAGTGGTTGCCGTGGGTGATTCTAGCCTCCGAGTTCTAAGACCTAAACATGTTTTCTTAAATTGTAGAATAAACAGTCCAGACGTGGTATGGTTCATAAGTATGTGTCACGTTGGTCAAAGCATGACTTACATATGATAGAAGCAGCAAAATCATAAATGAATATAACAGAGATTTTGAGAACATGTTTCATTTTGAAAAATAAAACCGATTTTGTTGGCCATTTGGGTGAGAAGGGCTGGAGGAGCATAGCCTGTTGGTGTCTTTGTGCTCTCAGAGATGATGGGTTCCATCGCTGCCTTTCCAGGTGGAGACTGAAATGTAAGGCTGTCTCCTGCAAGAACTTGGATGTTTTGAGACTCAGATACATGGCCCACTGTACACATGCCTTCACCTCTCCTAAAGATGACATAGGAAGGTGATTTGATGAGTCGAGAGGCACTTGGTTATTTCAAAAGTAACGAAGATGTTGAGACAAGAGGCAAACAAAAAACGTTTAGGGCTGCTAGAACCTCTTGTGGGGTCTCCTGGGGCCACGATGGTGCCGGCTGAGCAGAATGGCGCTGCAACATCAGCAGAGGTGGTCCTCTTCCTGATGGCGGTGACTAGAGATGAGTGTCAGGCAGGGGCTTCCCACTGAGACATGAGACTGTCCACATCTTAGGGTGTCAGCACTGGGGAGCCCCCCTCCCACCCCAGAGGGATAGGCGACCTCAGAAGGATTGCGTAGTCCAAGGTTGCAAGGCTGAGCAGGGACTGACCCCAGATGGAATCCCAGGCTCTGTCCTCTCCAGCTCTGCAGTGAGACTTTGTCACTTGGCGCCAGTGTGAGCTTGAGGAGCTTCCGGAGACAGGGCCTCTCTGTCTGAATCTGCCGCCGCCCTTGGCTGCCGGTTTTCCGGTTTTTACTGGGAAACTGCCAGTTCTGCCTTGGAGTGACATGCAAGACCCAGGAGCTGGGAGAGGTGCCCCTGACCCGCATGCTTTTCCCTTTTTGGAGACAATATACTGTATTCTGTGGCCCATGGCAGCCTAACTTCAGAATTTACTTAATGCACCTCCATGCCTGCTGAACTTTCCAATAGAAAGTGTTTCTCCCTTCCTGTTCTGAATGTGGTAAATGCATGCAGGTGGAGTCAGCATACCTTGCCCTCCTTCCAGAGTAAGTTGCCACAGGCTGAGAGCAGACAAGCTGCACCACCGTGGAATTTTTACTTAAAAACAGATAGGCAGCTAGGAGCACTGGAACCAGTCCGAGTTTTGAAACCAAACCGACTGAATCCACTTTTATGAGCCACGTGACCTTGGGCAGATAGATATTTATCTTCTCTGAGCCTCAGTTTCCTGCTCTATAAAGTACAGATACTATGTGACCCCTGTTTTAACCTTGCAGGGATGTCATAGGTGTTCAAGTTCAGGTTGGGACCTTTCTCTTGTGACTATTAAGTACACCAAGGAAGATATCGCTTATAATACAGGATGATGCCATTTGTAATATGAGGAATTTTAAAGGTGAGGCTCTACCATGTAGTTCTTATTTCAATATTAGTGAAAGAAAATTATGTTTGTACATTACTGAAAAGTAAAAATAACATTCTAAAGAATGACATTAGTTGGGAATTCTCTTGAGAGGTTATATAAATCTTAGGCTGATCTTTTCTTTTCATACAGACGTGCATGTGTATATGTGTTGGTTTTTCCCGGATGACTCAGGGGTAAAAAAATCCACCTGCCATTTCAGGAGATACAGGAGATGCGGGTTCAGTCCCTGGGTTGGGAAGATCCCCTGGAGGAGGAAATGGCAACCCACTCCAGTATTCTTACCTGGAGAATCCCATGGACAGAGAAGCCTGGCGGGCTACAGTCCACGGGGTTGCAAAGAGTCAGACACAAGCAAGCACAGCGTGCAGACTCACATAGAAGTGTATGTATATATGCACATACATGTGTGTATACATGTGCATGTGTACACACACATACACAGAGAGAGAACTTCTCTTTCCCATATACTTGGTCTACAGAGCAGTTTGTACTTTACCTGGGCTTCAGGTGGGCAATGAATATCAGAGTAAATGTCCTCCACTGCCAAGGGGGTTTCCACTCGCCTCCTTTTGTAGACCGTCTTTCAGGGGAGGCTCCACACGTGAGGGTGGGCTGCCCAGCCCTGCAGTGCCCCCAGACGCAGCATCTTAGGCCTTGTATCCTGGGTCGAGCCCACCCCAGAACTGGGCACTGCCTGGAGCGAGGGCACCCAGGTGCTGGTTGAAGATGCGCGTCTCACCTGTGTGGCCCTGGCTCAGGCCGTAGGTCACGTCTGTGGACCTCAGCGTATTAACTCTTGCCCATCCAGTACCCAGCAGCTGGGTGATTTCCAGTGAAGCATAGAAGCAGGAGCCCCAGAACAAGGAACATCTGGGTCTTCTCCCAGCACCCCTGCATCCTTGAGGCTGCTCTGGCCTGGAAGACAGCTCCAGTACAAGAGGCCCTCTGTGGGTACCAAAGTCCAGGCCCCTCTTCTCTGGGCCCCACAGAGACCCCTCCCACTCTAGGTAAGGGGTCACATCCTCACTGCTCTATGCACAACTTCCTCCAGGGCCCATGGGTGGAAGACAGGCTGAAAAGTGGCTTAGAAACCCGGCCGGAGAGAGGAGGGTGACCGTCCAATAGGAATATAAAATGACCTCTTTGATTAAAGTATCATTAACCTGTACTCTTTTTCTAAGATAAATCTAACATTTAAAAGAAAACTTTGTCCACTAAATGCCAGCCTAGCCAAGATAATTTTTTGAATTATGTGCTTTTTAGTTGGGCTATTACAAGGAGTACTCCCAGGTCTCACCATTGTTCCTATAAAAACTCAATTAACTTTACAAGATAGTCAGTATCCCAGGCCTTTGTTCCTGGGGTAGCATTATTGTTTTTTTCCCATAATTGAGGAAGGCTAAGTCTGGGTAGTGAATAGTTTGGTTTGTTCCCGGAGTCTGGCCCAGTACAAGGTTTCACTTGTTTAAATAACATTGTTTATATGAAGGACACATCAAAGTTTAAATATTTTAAATAGAATAATGCCAAAATATTTAGTTGCATACTAAAAGGATGGCTTAAATGCATTTGAGCATTTTGATTTTTCAAAAACTTTAGCTTTTAGATGTCCATGTTTTCCAAGATTGGGCCTCCAAGCGGGTCTGGGAAATGAGCAAGTGTTTGACCTGTTTTTTCAAAACGATGCTCCTCTTTTGTGGTTTGCAAGTATTTTACTGTCAAAGTTCTTACTAACAAGGGCCATTTGTGTAGCTGACATGCTGCCAAGCTCTTCATAGGATGAAGAAAGTGATATGACATCAAGTCTTCATTTGGGGAACTAATCCAAACACAAGCCCCTTTCTTTCCACTTTGCTCAGTGAATTCCAGGAACATGGAGGCAGCCATGGGTTTCTTGGTTCCTGCTGGGGAGCTTACTTGCCTGGGCGGGGTACTGGGCCTCTGCAGGATGCTAAAGATTGGCTCAGTGAGGTACATGGCTCCCAACGCACCCCACAAATACCTCGTGTTGATAAATGGAGGTCTCTTTAGACATGAACTCAGTCAGCAGCAGAAGGCCTGGGATTAGGAATTTTCCATTGGAAGAGACAGGCCTCTTTGCTCTGTGGTTTGGAAAATAATCATGTTGCCCTTTTCTAGTTTCCAAAATTCGTATCCATGTGCAACTTTCAGCATAAATATTTATTTTTTTACTCTATTCTTCAAGAAGGAAAAGAGGATGGGGAGGGCGGAATCCCTTCAGTTTAATTAGAATTGCCTATGTCCTGAACTTGAGGCTTAAATAAATATTTCCACCTTAACAAGTTATGAGGGAGATGTCCCATGAAAGGAGAAGTTCTCATAGCGGCTCTCTTCAGTTTAATGCAGGGAACACTGATTGACTGCTTCCCCAGTGTCAGAAAGACTTTTAATTCAAGCTTAATGATCCATTCACTACCTCACCCTAAAGCATAAATGATCAGTGAGTGCATCCACACTGCTACACACATCACCCCAGAAGGCCAAGTAGAAATTAAAGAAACTAAACATTCTCACAGTAAAAGATAAGTATGTCCCCATCATTCCTGAGGATTGCTTATACTAAAAATTCATTTGCTGATTATCTGAAATTCAAATTTAACTTGGTGTTCTATATTTTATTTGGCAAACAAAGCCAGTGGACAAAGGCATATAGTCGAAATGTCATAAAAAGGAGGGACAGTGTTTTTCTGGAACTTTGAAATTGTTGGGCAATTAATTATTTGACGTATCACTAATTTATCGGGGCTTCTTCCCCTATGGTTCAGATGGTAAAGAGTCTGCCTGCAATGCAGGAGACCTGAGTTCGATCCCTGGGTCGGGAAGATTCCATGGAGGAGGAAATGGTAATCCACTCCAGTATTCTTGCCTGGAAGAGCCTGGCAGAGAATCCCATGGACAGAGGACCCTGGCAGGCTACAGTCCATGGGATCACGAAGAGGTGGACACGACTGAGCAACTAACCTTAACTCATTTCTGATTAACCTTTAGTTGATTCTTAATCAGTTTAGTTGATTCTTAATCATTTTAACTTCCATGTTCCCAGGTTCTTAACTTAATGATCTATTCAAAAGTTCTTAAAAAGAACTAGGGACCCCATCATGTGAATCCTTTTGTAAAACAAAGAGTCTTTCAGAAATTTGAAGGCTTTTTTTTTTGTATTTTGACTAATCACTAATTTATCAGTTAGAAGTTCAGACTTCTGTTCAGGTTTTTGAAACCAGGCATACCTAATTTCCTCTTTTATAGCTTATTGTTGAAAAAAAGTCACAAATAGCAGAAGTAACTCATTTGTCAAAATAACTAGTTCATGTCTTTAACATCGAGTGATTTTTTAAAATTTTTTAGGGAATTCCCTGATGATCCAGGGATTAGGACCTGGTGCTTTCACTGCCATGGCCTTGGTTCAGTCCCTGGTCTGGGAACTAAGATCCAGTAAGCCCCACAACACAGCCAGGAAATTTTTTTTTTTTTTTTTTTTAAAAAAAGAGAAGGAAAGGAAGGGAGAAAGGGAGGGCAGAAGGAAGGAACAAAGAAAGGTGGAAAGGAAGGAAGGAAAGATTTCCTGTAGGAAATGGTTCAGAGGAAATTTCGAATTCAAATACCCTCCCACTCTCCCAGTATTCCTTGAATTTTTTTTTTTTTTTTTTTTTAAGAAAAGAGAAGGAAAGGAAGGGAGAAAGGGAGGGCAGAAGGAAGGAACAAAGAAAGGTGGAAAGGAAGGAAGGAAAGATTTCCTGTAGGAAATGGTTCAGAGGAAATTTCGAATTCAAATACCCTCCCACTCTCCCAGTATTCCTTGAGAAAACATTGCTCCCAGGAAGCCAGAGCCTTTCAGAATTCTCGGAATGAGGTGGGCTTTGAGAGGTGACACTGTAAAGGTGCAGGGGAAGCTGGCAAGGGAGGCAGCTCTGAGACAGTTATTTGCTCTCAGGTAGGAGTTGACTGCACTTCTGGGCACTAGGGGTGCCCATGTGACGGAGACTGTGTATTTTGGAGCCTTTCAATTCATCATGGTGTGGCTGAACTGAAGCCCAAGTGTCCTCTTGAGAAATGAAGGACTCTCTACCTTCGTAAAGTGACCTAAGTTGTTGAAAAAAAAAAAAAAAATCATTGCCGGCCTCCAGGGACCAGATCCTATTGTAAGCTCCCAGGATCCATTGGTGAACAAGTCAAGCAGAGGTCCTTGCCTCCTGGAAGTGACATTCACTCAAAGAAGACAGACAGCAAATAATCACTATGGGAAAAGTTCAACACTGTGTTGGAGGGGGTCGAGTATTATGCTCTGGGGGGAAGAAGGCAGGAGGATCTGGATTCGGGGTTGGGAGGAACTGAATTTGAAACAAGGTGGCTGGGTAGAGGTGACTTTTGAGCAGACTTGAAGGGGATGTGAGTGTGAATCACTGGGTTCCCTGCAGGAACAACGTGTCTGTAGAGAGGGAACAGCCAGCAAAAGGCCGAGCGCCTGTTCGTGTCTGATGTGTGCGGTTCTCAGCCATGACAGTTTTGCCCCCAGGGGACATCTGGTCATATCTGGAGACACTTCCATTTGTTACCATTGGGATGGGGGTGGAGGCTAGTACAGGCATCTCCTGGGTAGAGGCCAGGGGTGTAATTAAACATCCTTAAACGCTCCCACAACAAAGGATGTGCCAGCCCCAGTGTCAGTAGCACTGAGGTTGAGAAACCCTGTGTTTGAGGAACAGGGAGGAGGCCAAAGGAGCTGGAGGGGAGGCAGTAAGGAGGAGGGAAGTTGAACACGAGGTCAGCGGTGACAAAGGCTGGGACTGGGGTGGAGGGCAGGGGGTGTCAGGGAGGGCCTTAGGCCAGTGTGGACTTTGGAGGGCTTGGAGCAGAGGAGGGACATAAGCTGCGTTCACAGTTTCAAGAGCGTCGTTCTGGCTGCCAGGTGCAAGGAAAACTGAAGGAGGGTAAGAGAATGCAGGGGCTTGGGTCTGGTGTGATTATCCAGGCAAGAAGCGACTGGCCAAACACCAGTGGAAGCAGCTTCGAGACCTCTGTGCACAGAACCACCCAGTGCCAGATTTCAGAGTTAGATTTAGAAATGAAATTCCATACCATTCCCACTCTTTTCATTACTATATGTCCTATATTTTGCCCTAATATAGATAATATTATATATTAGCTATCTATCTGTATAGACAGGTAAGAAAGAGAGATAGATATGATTAAGTTGCCTTAGTTGAATTATGTCTTACACACTAGGATACCTGATACCTGTTTTACCAATTCGTTCATAACAAAACAATTTGACGTGGGTTAGGTACAATGTAATCCTCTGCTTTACCATGGTCTTGGAAAAAAAAAAAAAGTCCACTCTTGCTAACAACTCTTTTGGGGTATATTTTTCTAAGCAATGTATAACCCTAAACATCCTAATTACCTGAAAATGGGATCATGTCCAACTCTTTGTGACCCCATGGACTATAGCCCACCAGGTTCCTCTGTCCATGGAATGTCCCAGGCAAGAATACTGGAGTAGGTTGCCATTTCCTTCTTCAGGGATCTTCCCAACCCAGGGATCAAACCCACATCTCCCACATTGCAGGCAGATTCTTTACCATCTGAGGCACCAAGGAAGCCCTGAAAAAGGGATGAGGGGAGCATAAAAGGTCTAGTACCGAATACATGGACGTTTGAATTACTTTCCTCTTTTAGAAATGTATTCAGTTGTTCAAATAGTTTCTCTTCTCTTACTTGATCAGCTGAAGCAAATGCTTGAAATACAGAAAAAATGCCAAAAACCCTTGAATTCATGCATTTGCCCAAAGGTCTTCAGCACCCTGGAAGCATCACCTCAGTCACTGCTCCATGTGATCTTCCTAAGGCACGCGTCTGTTGCCCTATTTGCAGCCAAAGCCAGTGGGAATGGTAGTGCCAGCCTGCAGCAGAGGCAGGACCCCACCTCCCTGTCCACAGGCAGCATTGCCTTCCATGTATTGCTGTGATACATGTAAACATCATCTTATGATCTGACCTTGTATTTTTAAAGTCCTGCTAATCCAAGGAAGTGGTAAATTAGTCTCTTTATTATCGAGCAGTGGGCTGTTTTTCAGTCTCTTAATGTCTTTTAAGGAAGTTTTTAAAATATAGTTGAATTCAGGACTTTTTCATGTGATCTATCCAAATGGTTCTCCTTCCAAAACTCAGCAGGGCAGAGGTGTTAAGGCAGGGTGGAGTTCAGGGAGGAGCACTTGACTTTCCAGGTGAAAGCAGCAGTGTCTTCCAAGATTAATCCTTCTTTCACCTTCTAAGACAGGGTTTCTCAAAGTATGGTTCAGGGACCACCTACCTCAGAACTCCCCCAGGGCTCCTGGGGCAGGTTCCCTGGCCCTTCCCACACTTCCCCCTAAAGGTCAGCCAGGTCTCTGCATTTTCCCTCAAGTATCCCAGCACAGTCCTACCCACACATTTGAGAACCCTGACTGCAGGTTACCGTTATTAGAACAAGAAATGACCCTCCATCAGCATCTCAACATAGATTTGTTAAAAATGGCAGACGTCATCCAAGTAGAAATTCCATTTCTAAGGATTTGTTCTCCACAAGGAAGTGTGTCATCCCCCGCCCGTGTTAGTCTTGAGTTTCCTTCCTGGGAATCTTGGAGCGTGCCTTTTGGCCTTTGTCCTTGGGGGTGTACAGTGGTCCCTGAAGGGGTCGTTTCACCAGGGTCGGGGGTACCACACTGGGTCACCTTTCAGAGAGACTGATCTTAGAGACTCCTTGAAATGGTCATTGCTCTTGCCTCATGTGTCCGCCTCTGTTTTCTTGTTGCACAGCAAATATGCCAGAGGACTACCCTGATCAGTTTGATGATGTCATGGATTTTATTCAAGCTACCATTCGAAGACTGAAAAGGTCACCAGATAAACAAATGGCCGTGCTTCCGCGGAGAGAGCGGCACCGGCAGGGGGCGGCCGCCAGCCCGGAGAGTGCCAGGGGGAAAGGCCGGCGCGGCCAGAGGGGCCGAAATCGGGGCTGCGTCCTCACCGCCGTGCATCTAAACGTCACTGACTTGGGTTTGGGCTACGAAACCAAGGAGGAACTCATTTTCAGGTACTGCAGCGGCTCCTGCGATGCAGCCGAAACAATGTACGACAAAATATTAAAAAACTTATCCAAAAGTAGAAGGCTGGTGAGTGACAAAGTCGGGCAGGCGTGTTGCAGACCCATCGCCTTTGATGACGACCTGTCCTTTTTAGATGATAACCTGGTTTACCATATTCTAAGAAAGCATTCCGCTAAAAGGTGTGGATGTATCTGACTCCGGCTCCAGAGACCGCTGTGTATTGCATTCCTGCTACAGTGCAAAGAAAGGGACCAAGGTTCCCAGAAAATGTTTGCCCAGAGTGGAAGATGAGGACCAAGGAGGCGGAGGAGGAGGAAGTGGAGGCAGAGGAGGAGGAAGGCATTGTGGGAGCCTGGAGGAGGGAGATCCAGCTACAGAAGACTGGACAGGAGAGAAAAGACAGCCGGCCGCCTTCTCCCGGATGGCAGCTGACGTCACCGGAAGCTCAGGGCTGCTGTCCCTGGTCGGGTGTTGCCATCGTTTCATCTGATACAGTCCACCGCCATGGGTCACGGGCGCAGTCGCGGATGCACTTGAAACCAAACCAGTGTATCTCCTGTGGTTTGCTTTCACATGTCTGGAGACGCCAGGGAAACGGTCCTCCTGGTGTCATTCCTTGTCATTACGTTTTACTGCTGAAGGCAAGAAAGGTTTTATTTTTCTGTCACTCAGTGGAGACATACCCCAGAAAGGAGGGGGAGAAAAAAAATCAAAGATCCAGGAGAGATAGTAACCTTTGCTTTGGAAGGTTCAGGCCTGAGGTTTACTCCAACCAGCATTTTGGGGAACGGTGGGTGATTGATTTCGAACATGGTGTGTGGGGTGGAAGAAGTTGGCTAGGAACCAAAAAGGCTGTCCTCATGACTAAAACCAAACCTGAAGGTATTTCCTTTCTGCCCTTGGAAACAGGAAACCAGTGTGGTTTTTCGGCAGCATTCTTGCAGGAGAGCGTGCGGGAAGGCCCCCAGCTGCACCAGGGCGGGGAGGCCGCTGGGCTGTCCGTTTACAGAGAGACAGATGTTACATACACCCCAGCTCCGTTATGCGTGGTCACCAGTGACCAGAGAAGCTACTCGATGCAATGCATCTGTTTCAGATACAGAAATATAGAGAAGATATTTATTGAGATTTAAGTTATTGTTATTTATTACCGTTCACTAATGAGTTTCTCTTTTTTGCCCTTATTTATTAAAGTTTCTTTTCAAAGGTGCCAAAGTATATGTGCTCGCAAAATGCAAAGGAAGGTGGCAAAGGAAATTTTAATTGGGATCAAGGGTCCATGCTTTTCAAAGTATTAAAAAGACTTTGGCTAGGCAAAAATCACTTACTTTACCTTTTTAAAGAAAAGCCCTAGTGTGATTCCACCCCCCTCTACCCCCCGGGTCTCAGCATCTTACCTGGTTTTATATGTTAGAGAGGAACATGTCAGAAGGAACATTTCTGATGGACCTTCCTTTTCAGGAGCAGCGGGTGGAGACCATGGCATTTGCCCTCATTTCTACATGGTTCCCTGTCCCAGCAGACAGGCCGTGTGCTCCATTTCCTGTTGTGCTGAAGCTCTCACCCTCCCCTCCGCATGTATCTATCAGTGATATGCATAACCACATATGTCAAAGGTTAAAGTCCCTTTAGTAGGTGGTGCTGGACTCAATGTTGACCTCACAGTAACAGTTCTGTCAAGTAGCCGGAGTTCTGCCCTGATAGTGGAGACTCTTCCCCAGGCCCAGCATAGCCAAGGAGCGCTGCAGGCCTTCTGGGAGTGAGGTCAGCCTGGTTGCCATACAAGCCACCAGGGGCTGCCCCCATACACCTGACTCCTCCTCAGAAGAAGGTGGCCAGGAAGGGTAGATGTGGAAGATGGGCCCTGGCCCAGCCTCAGTACACCTGCCCCACTGCATGGATACTGAAAGCCTTTGACAGGGCAGGGACATAGGGCGAGAAAAACTATCTCAGCGACCAGGTCATGGATTTGTCTGGTCACTGCCCCCATGCTCAAGGCACTGGGCCCTATTTTAAGAGCTTGTGACGTACCTCGTAAAAGAGATTTTTATCAAAGAGATTATCTATCACTACATCACTACATTAGTGGCTATTAACTCAAGTGGTACAGATTTGGCAAATAAATAGCCTACTGGCCTCCCTCAAACAATCATGTTAATTTTACAAAGTAATCAGGAAGCAGCAGCTACCAGACACCTCTTCCCCACCCCTACCCCCACGGACCCAAGCTGCCCATCACTCTGCCCCCTCTGTCCTTTCAGCTCCTCTTGCAGGACTCGGAAATAGAGGGAAAGGGCCTGCCTCACCCTCTCTTGGGGCCCAAGACGGGGAACTTGCTGAGGAGTGGCCTGCTCAAAACAGGGACAGGTCGAGCCGACCGGTCGTTCATGAAGTGCAATTTGATGCAGCGCCAGATCATCTGTCCAATTCAGAGAGTCCTGGCAGATCTGGTGGCCGGCGTCCTCAGGGGTCAGCCTCAGTCCCAGCTCCCTGTGGAGAGTCTCTGCCCACAGGGGCGGTAGGATTCAACAGATGCTGACAGCTCCTTCCCAGCATCACCTACACACCATAAGCAGGTTTTCACTGAAGCAAATCTCTCCGCCAAAGCCACAAAAGGGTAAAGTTTGTGATTTTTCTTTATTGTTGCGATTACCATCTGATCCAGTAAGGAGTGCACTTCTTTGGAAGTTCTGACTTCTCTGATCTGTCTCAGTCGTTTGTGTTATACAACCAAAGCTCTCTACAGACTTTATTTTTGTACAATATTATTTTGTAACTTTTTACAAATAAAATCTCATTTCTATTGCTCTCTCTACCTCTATGCTCTCTCATCTACCCAGGGACCACAGCTGACTCAGGCTAGAAGTCCGTCCCTTTCACCACTCAGCCACTGGTTCGTCAGTGACCTTGTCCATCAACTCTCCACAACCAATCAGTACTAGTGGGGAAGAACTTACCAAGTTGTTCTTTATTTATTCATTCCACAGATACTTGGTGTGCGACATTGTGCCAGGCACTGTCCAAGGCACCAAGGATCCAACAGTGACCACAACAATCTCTGCTCAACAGAGATTGAGCTCTGCTCTCTCCTTGTGGAGTTGATATTTCATTTGAGGAGAGAAAGACAATATTCAAAAAAGTATGTAGGGGATTGTGTGTCAATAAATGAGTCACCATTTATAAAGGATACAAATAGGGTATCATAATAGAAAATAACAGGCCTGCTCTAATGGGAGGTCACATTGAGGCAGGACTTAAGAAATAGACGGGAGTGTCCTGGCAAAACCCTGCGGCAGGCAGGCGCTTGAACGGCGCCACTGCTTTGCACAATCCCGGGTGACGCCCAAGGTTCATGTGGGTTCTCCGCCGGCAAAGTAGCAGGATCCGGGGAATTGTGCAAATGGTGGCCCCAGGCTTAGTTGTTCTGGTGGCAAGAAAAACACACCGAAGAGAGGAAATGCCATGGCCCGGGGCTGGGGGAGGGGAGCATGCTTCCTCCTCGGATGACACACACCCCGTGCTGTGTCACTCGAGGCCTTGTGACTATTAAAAGGTGGCCTTGTACAGCGTTTCAAGCCCAAAACAAAACTGATGATCTTAAGACTTATTCTAAGTGGCCACCAGCCTAGACTTTCCAGGAGCGCATTAGTACAGTGCCGGAAATGCCCTCCCCCTCCCCGCCGGGACAGTGCCTGGTACCCACCCTGGGCATTTGGAGTCCTGCCACCAGGGCAACGATTAGGCTAGGGCACTTTCTCCATTCTGCTCCAAAGTTCCGAGAGGAATGCAAACATTTGCTTATCTCCTCTCCCTTTACCATTTCCCCAAAGTGTGTTCCCAGGATGACAGACCAGGTGAGATATTCCTTAAAAAATGGAGTGGTTCTCTGATCAAATAAGTTGGGAAAACACTGAGTTATATAATATCTTTTTGGAGTTAAAAAGAGTAGTGTAGGGCTTCCCTAGTGAACTCAGTGGTAGAAAATCCACCTGATAATGCAGCAGACACAGAGTTGATCCCTAGCCCCAGAAGATCCCACATGCCACGGGACAGCTAAGCCAGGCACCCCAGCTACTGAGCCTGTGCTCTAAAACCCAGGAGCCACAACTCCTGAGCCTACGAGATCCAACTACTGAAGCCCTCCTGCCCTAGAGCCTGAGCTCCACAACAAGAGAAGCCCACACACACAACTACACAGCCCCTGCTCGCCACAACTAGAGAAAAGCCTGTGCAGCGATGAAGACCCGGCAGGGCCAAAAGTAAATTTAAAAAGAGAAATGTAGCACCTATTAGAGCTGTTATTAAACTAATGAACATTGTGACCACCCAGGAGTAGCATGGAGTGTGCAGATTTCCCCAGATGGACCATGAAAACGTCTATGGCTGTGTTTGCTTTCTCTTAATATCTGTTGATCATCCCTTGAAACTACCTTGGGCCATGTTGCCTGCTCCTGTAAACATGGGGATGAGCAGAGCAGGGGACTGGAGATTTGTAAAAAGGCAAAACACGTGGGGAAACAGCTGGGGAGCTCCCCATGAGCACATGTATACACACACACATTCTGGACATTTGGGCATTGTGGGTTTCTTGTTCAGCATGATTAACCAGTGGTCAGCTTTGGAAGTTCCATTCAACCAAGAAAGAGAGAGTATGTTGAAAGCTGGGAAATTCTTAGCAGCAATGAGAAAAGCAACTTTCACGATGCTTACCACACATGCTCACCCAACTCAAGTTGTTAGGAACCACCAATGCTTTGGCTGGCCCATAGTCTGGAGTGGGGGGGGGGTGGTGAATGTCCCCTCACAGTGGTCCTCAGAAGAGTACGGCTCTTGTTGGACATCGGAGTCCCTACTGCTGAGGATGGTGTGAGAGTACAGGGTCAGAACCCAGGTTCAGATGGTCTCATGGGGCTTGTGCCCACCATCATCTCAGGCTGGTTTTCTCCTATGCATCTGATGCCAAAGTAACACTTTAAAAGAACTTTTAAAAGAACCAGTCCACTCCCAAAGTAAAGATGGGAAATCAGAATTCCATTAACCTAAGTCTCAAAAACAGAAAGCCCCCTCCCCTTCACATACAGGGACCCTCTTGGGCCACGGCTTTCTTGCTGCCTGACCTCAGCATCACAGCGAGAAGGGAACCCACTCCTCACACCATCCACCTTCGTTTCTCAGAGCATAGTGCCAGGGAGGGGATGAAAGTGTCAGCCACATGCCCCAAGCGTTTTTCCACCAGGTAAGAAAGTGTCTGAGCCCCAGGTATCTCCTTGAGATGCATGTTTAAAAAGGTGTTACTGTAATCCCATGCAATAGTTGACTTGACTCTCATCTCCTCACATAACCTCCTGAATGAAATCAAATCCAGATGTTGCCACGTCATCCCTGAAAATAGAGAGTTGGGAAAACAAGAGGAAAGTATCCACTTACTCATATGTGATCATTAATATGCTGCCACATCCCGGCCCCGTGGCAGGTGAGGATAACGATGATGGGAGTGCAGTCAGGGTGGAGGATAAGCAGTGACAGGTGCCTGAAAAGTGCCAGAATGCTTCCAAGAGCAGCAGGTGGGAAGAAACCTGAAAAAAAAAAAAGGAGTCAGGGACATCTACACAGTAGGGTTCCCAGATAACTTTAATTTCAGATAAACAGGCCTAATTTCTTCATACTAAGAAATTATATCTCATGCAACATTTGGGGCATGTGCTATTTGGGACATGACTATTAAAATGATTACTCATTGAGGGCCTCTGACCCACAAAAGCTGTGATTCAGCTCTGAGTGCACTGCCAGCAACAACCTGTCCAGGTCCTAGTCTACCCACAGGTTTTTTCTAGTTTTCCCCATCTTATTCAACCATTAAAGCCAATCTTGAACTATAAAATAAACAAACAAAACACTTTCTTCTCACACTTAAAGTTAGATTGTCTTCTCAGGTATTTGCATTTACTTCCTGTTCAAGGAAACAAACCTAAGCATGGCCGCTAACCTTCTAAGACTCACCCACTCTTCTTGAGAAGACAGGAATCGGACATGAGGGGATGAGAGAGGTAGGAACGGGTCAGACAGAAGAGCGGATGGTGAGGAAGGCAGAGAGAAGACTTCAGGCCCCAGGAGACAGGAGAACCAGCTGAGGCGGGCATGACAGACAAGATGAGGTTTTCAAATATGCGGAATAGATCCTTTTAACTTGGGGAATTCTTTCAACTGGGACATGTAGGGGATTTTGACACACTTCTTGTATGTGGGCCTCATTCATTCAATTAATTCGTGAGTATCTGTCTCCTAGCAGAGGAGGATATAAGGCTATAAAGATAAAGCCCTCAAGAGCATCCCAGATTAGGGGGACAGCAATAAGAATGTTAAAGCACAAAGTGGTGGGACTTCCCTGATGGTCCAGCGGCTAAGACTCTGAGCTCCCAAACCAGGGGACCTGGGTTTGACCCCTGGTCAGGTAACTAGATCCCACAGGCTACAACTAAGACCTAGCACAGCCAAATAAACAAGGAAACAAATATCTTTTAAAAATACCAAGTGATGAGGGCAGCGATGAAGAGACACAGTATTTTATGGGAGCTTAGAGGAATAATAAACCCAGCTGAGACTGTGGGGTGGATAAAGGTATCAAGGATGGCGTTCTAGAGGTGGATGCCTGACAGATGGTTAAAAGAGAGAAGGAATTTCCCAGACTGGAGTTGAAGAAAAGAGGGTGTTTCAGGCAGCAGGGACTGGAGAGCTAAGCCAGGACTCGAGATGGCCTGGTGTGCTGTTGGCTTGAAAAGGTGGAGCTTTGGAGGTTGAGTGGATTGGGCAGGAGACAGGAGGGAGCAGCGAGGGCGGGTGTGTGAGGGGCGGGGGTCAGGAGCTTGCACTCTGAGACTCCAGCTCTGTATCCATCCCTGAGGAAAGGGTCACTTTTGATCTTCGTACCCAACCTCTCCCTCTCAGACCCTCTGTCCCCCACCCCCAGTCCCTCTGCTGTCCCATCCTCTCAAAGCCTGGTCTGCACTGCTTTCCTTCTCCCACAAAAAGCCTCTGAAAAGGCTCCCAGATCAGCCTTTCCCCAACCATCTAGTTAACATCAGGGAAGCATTCAGAGAGGAAAGGGTTCCTTGATTTTAAAAACTGGAGAAATGCTGAAAATTTTGATTCCATCTCAGGAAGAGACAGTACATATTACATATCAATCAAGGCCTGTTCATTGTTGTTTAACTCAGCACCTCACCATCTTATTTGGCCAAGGAGCACATGCTGACACAACTTGGAAAATGGTATTATAGAATCAAAGGAATGAAACTAATGGCAGAGCTGCACACGCCAGAAGTAAGTTGTTTCTGAGCAAGGGGATCGTTCCACCCCACCACTAGTATGCCACCATGCTTGGCCTGGAAGACCTGAGGACTAACCACCCCCTTTTTTTAACATGCACTACTGGTCCAGTGAGCATCCAAACTCAGCTGTGTTCTCATTTCTCTGCACTTGAGCAGAAGTAATTAACCCTCCTCCCTGTCATCATTCTCCACTGTCTCTACCCCAACCCTGCCATCATTCACAACGTCTGGCCTGGAAGACACACCAAGGGTTCTAATCCATGCGACACACACAGAGAGATGAGTTCTTGTGCTGTTCACTCAGCTGCTGACCAAATAAAGACGGGCCCCTTCCATTCCTGGCTATGTGATCAGACCACACAACTGGCTTCTCTTGTGCTTGACCACGGCCAGTGACTGGCCAAAGAATGTGACCAGAGGTGACACGGGCTTCTTCTGAACCAACATTTAATGGCCCTTGTGAGACTCTTGAGAGTCTCTTTCATTTTCTAGAGGACAGCAACCAGGAACAGTCAAGAAAGCGGCTGTTCTGTCTACTTGGAGTGACTCTGATGAACAAGGCCACTCTGCCAACCCACAACAGACACGGCCTGATGGGTGAGAACTAGCCTTGTGTTATGGGAGCCACCGAAATGTGGAAATTATCTGTTACTGAAGTATGCCTGCACCTATTCTGACAGATACATGTCTCTGTTATGATGAGGCACGTTATGGGTCATTAAGAGAAAGGGAGCCATCGGCAGAGGCCGGCAGAGGAGCAGCAGAAAGGCTCAAAGGGAAGGGTAGGAAATTCAGTTGAGGAGGCAACCAGTTGAGGAGGAAATTCAGTTGTGCTCTGAGTCAGAGCACAGAGTCCCTGGGGCCACCACAGGGATGTGGGATTTTATTCTTACTCAGGCAGAAAGCCACGAGAAGGGTTTAAAAAGAGGGGTGACAAGATCTGGTTTGTGATGTTAAAGAACGATTGTTCTAGCTGCTTTGCTGAGTTGCAGACTGCGGAAACCTCAAGAGCATCCCAGATTAGGGGGACAGCAATAAGAATGTTAAAGCACAAAGTGGTGGGACTTCCCTGATGGTCCAGCGGCTAAGACTCTGAGCTCCCAAACCAGGGGACCTGGGTTTGACCCCTGGTCAGGTAACTAGATCCCACAGGCTACAACTAAGACCTAGCACAGCCAAATAAACAAGGAAACAAATATCTTTTAAAAATACCAAGTGATGAGGGCAGCGATGAAGAGACACAGTATTTTATGGGAGCTTAGAGGAATAATAAACCCAGCTGAGACTGTGGGGTGGATAAAGGTATCAAGGATGGCGTTCTAGAGGTGGATGCCTGACAGATGGTTAAAAGAGAGAAGGAATTTCCCAGACTGGAGTTGAAGAAAAGAGGGTGTTTCAGGCAGCAGGGACTGGAGAGCTAAGCCAGGACTCGAGATGGCCTGGTGTGCTGTTGGCTTGAAAAGGTGGAGCTTTGGAGGTTGAGTGGATTGGGCAGGAGACAGGAGGGAGCAGCGAGGGCGGGTGTGTGAGGGGCGGGGGTCAGGAGCTTGCACTCTGAGACTCCAGCTCTGTATCCATCCCTGAGGAAAGGGTCACTTTTGATCTTCGTACCCAACCTCTCCCTCTCAGACCCTCTGTCCCCCACCCCCAGTCCCTCTGCTGTCCCATCCTCTCAAAGCCTGGTCTGCACTGCTTTCCTTCTCCCACAAAAAGCCTCTGAAAAGGCTCCCAGATCAGCCTTTCCCCAACCATCTAGTTAACATCAGGGAAGCATTCAGAGAGGAAAGGGTTCCTTGATTTTAAAAACTGGAGAAATGCTGAAAATTTTGATTCCATCTCAGGAAGAGACAGTACATATTACATATCAATCAAGGCCTGTTCATTGTTGTTTAACTCAGCACCTCACCATCTTATTTGGCCAAGGAGCACATGCTGACACAACTTGGAAAATGGTATTATAGAATCAAAGGAATGAAACTAATGGCAGAGCTGCACACGCCAGAAGTAAGTTGTTTCTGAGCAAGGGGATCGTTCCACCCCACCACTAGTATGCCACCATGCTTGGCCTGGAAGACCTGAGGACTAACCACCCCCTTTTTTTAACATGCACTACTGGTCCAGTGAGCATCCAAACTCAGCTGTGTTCTCATTTCTCTGCACTTGAGCAGAAGTAATTAACCCTCCTCCCTGTCATCATTCTCCACTGTCTCTACCCCAACCCTGCCATCATTCACAACGTCTGGCCTGGAAGACACACCAAGGGTTCTAATCCATGCGACACACACAGAGAGATGAGTTCTTGTGCTGTTCACTCAGCTGCTGACCAAATAAAGACGGGCCCCTTCCATTCCTGGCTATGTGATCAGACCACACAACTGGCTTCTCTTGTGCTTGACCACGGCCAGTGACTGGCCAAAGAATGTGACCAGAGGTGACACGGGCTTCTTCTGAACCAACATTTAATGGCCCTTGTGAGACTCTTGAGAGTCTCTTTCATTTTCTAGAGGACAGCAACCAGGAACAGTCAAGAAAGCGGCTGTTCTGTCTACTTGGAGTGACTCTGATGAACAAGGCCACTCTGCCAACCCACAACAGACACGGCCTGATGGGTGAGAACTAGCCTTGTGTTATGGGAGCCACCGAAATGTGGAAATTATCTGTTACTGAAGTATGCCTGCACCTATTCTGACAGATACATGTCTCTGTTATGATGAGGCACGTTATGGGTCATTAAGAGAAAGGGAGCCATCGGCAGAGGCCGGCAGAGGAGCAGCAGAAAGGCTCAAAGGGAAGGGTAGGAAATTCAGTTGAGGAGGCAACCAGTTGAGGAGGAAATTCAGTTGTGCTCTGAGTCAGAGCACAGAGTCCCTGGGGCCACCACAGGGATGTGGGATTTTATTCTTACTCAGGCAGAAAGCCACGAGAAGGGTTTAAAAAGAGGGGTGACAAGATCTGGTTTGTGATGTTAAAGAACGATTGTTCTAGCTGCTTTGCTGAGTTGCAGACTGCGGAATTCTTGGGCTCCAAAGTCACTGCAGATGGTGACTGCAGCCATGAAATTAAAAGACACTTGCTCTTTGGAAGAAAAGCTATGACAAAACTAGACAGCATAATAAAAAGCAGAGACGTTATTTTGCCAACAAAGGTCCGTCTAGTCAAAGCTATGGTTTTTCCAGTGGTCATGTATGAATGTGAGAGTTGGACTGTGAAGAAAGCTGAGAGCCAAAGAATTGATGCTTTTGGACTGTGGTGTTGGAGAAGACTCTTGAGAGTCCCTTGGACTGCAAGGAGATCAAACCAGTCCATTCTGAAGGAAATCAATTCTGGATATTCACTGTAAGGAATAAGCTCCAATACTTTGGCCACCTTATGCAAAGAACTGACTCATTTGAAAAGACCCTGATGCTGGGAAATATGGAAGGCAGGAGGAAAAGGGGACAACAGAGGATGAGATGGTTGGATGGCATCACCGACTCGATGGACATGAGTTTGAGTAAACTCTGGGAGTTGGTGATGGACAGGGAGGCCTGGCGTGCTGCAGTCCGTGGGGTCACAAAGAGTCAGACCTGAGTGAGTGACTGGACTGAACTGAACTGAGACTGTGGAAGCCAGGAGACCAGCCAGGCTGATGCAGGAATCGAGGTGAGAAACGATGGTGACTTGGGCGAGGGTTAGGGATTGCGCTACCGATGGGACTTGCTCAAGCCTGGGCAAGTGGGGAGAACACGAGAGCAGGAGGAGAGAGGGTGTGAACAGGATGGCTCCCAGTCTGAGTCCAAAGCAGAAGCATCACTAAGAGGGCCGAGCTGTCCACGGCTGGTGTGGGGTCAGGTTGGAGTCTCGGGCTGGACTTTTTCTGCTCTGAAGGTCACCCAATAAGAAGGAGGATGCTGGTCCTCACTCTGGGGAGGCAGGAGCCAGAGCTGGGGCAGGGCTCCGAGGGCGCCTGCCAGGCCCCGAGGTCTGGAATGCCATTAAACGTGTGCGTGCCAGGCTGGCTGGCTCACGTTCAGGATGAATCTGCCCCTGCTCCCTCTGACAATGTTTGGCGTGAAATAAAAAGTATGGCTTTCAAATGATATGACAAGGAAGATTCTTGAGCAAATATGGCCAAAGGCTCTGAGCAGCATGTTCTCAGAGGCTGGGATTCCACCCGCCTTCAGCCTTCTTTTTTCCATCTGATCCTCCCCAACCCTGCCCTGAAGTTCAGCCAGCCAGTCTCATTGGCCTCCTCACCTGCTGCCCAGCCCTGCCCTCTCCAACTCTGCTCACTGCTGCCAAAAACATCTTAATCACCTAGCTCCTCTACTCAGAATCCTGCTCTGCCTTCCTGCTGCCATTCAAACCCTCAGACTGCCAATCAAAAGCTTTTCAATTTGTTTTAAACTAATCTTTTCTCTAGGTTGGTTTTTTTTTTTTTTTGTCCCCTGAATCTTCCTTTTAAGCCTAACCTTTACCCTTCAGTCACTATGGATGACCCACAGAACCTCAAAATCTCAAAATACACACTGAGATGTTTACACTTTCCACAGTTGGACCTCGCCCAAGCCTTTCCCTCTGCCAGGAATAATAAAGTCCCTCATCTCTTCAATGCTCCAATTTCCCCCCAGCTGGTATTCATCACTCGCTTCACTGCAGTCCAACAGCCAAGCTCTTCACGGGTGGATCAGGCTGATCACATGGGCCCTTTTCGTGTGGATATTAGTGCACTGATCTTGTGTTTTGTGCTAGGTTGAGGGCTTCTAGAGTGCAAGGCACACATCTGGCTCGTCTTTGAATCCTGCAGAGCCCCAAGCATCTGTCCTCATGGGTAGTGGATACTTAAAAAGTATCTATTTGTCAGGACTTTGAGTTACAAGTAGAAGAAACTCAACGCAAGCTGTCTTATACAATGAAAGGGAACAGATAGGCTCATGAAACTGAAAAGTCTTGGGATGGACCTCGCTTCAGGAAAAGCTAGATCCAGGTGATCAACTGACACTGTCTCTCACTGTTTTGGCCGTATTTTCAAGTCCGTTTTCCCCACACACAGTGGCAAAGATGTCCAGTGAAGCTTCAGGCTTCCACCCCACTCTCTTAAATGCCCAGTAATAATGCCACCAAGGATTTTAGAAGAGATTCTTATTAGCCAACTAGAACCAGATGCCAATTTCTCAGTCATTTACTATGGCCAGTAAATGCATGCTAAGCTGCTTCAGTTGTGTCCAACTCTTTGCAACCCTGTGGACTGTAGCCTGCCAGGCTTCTCTGTCCATGGGATTCTCCAGGCAAGAACACTGGGATAGGTTGCCATGCCCCCCTCCAGGGGAATCTTCCTGACCCAGGGATCGAACCCAAGTCTCTTAAGTCTCCTGCAGTGGCAGGCAGGTTCTTTACCACTGAAACCCTACTATGGCAAAAGGGATGGCTAATTCTGTCCAGGCCTGGGGCATATGCACACCTCTGAGGCCAGCGGGTGGGCCAACTCCACAAAACCACGTGGACTAAGAACAGAGGAGGAGAGATTCTGCAAAAAGCAAGTTGGATGCTGTGACCTAAAGAAAGAGATGAGAGGCATTGAGCAGGCACAAGCAGCAGATGTCCATGACGGCAGCATTTTCTGTGATGGCACATTCCAGGAAAACAATTTGGCATCTCATTTTTCACATTGATTTAGACAACCATCTGCTCAAAAAAATTAATGGTCCTATCTTGGCTCACTCATTTGGGCAAAACAGCCAGTTCACGTAATAATTCAAACAGAACAGCAGGGAGTAGGGGACACCAGTTAGGGTGTAACTGGAAGAAATATGAAGATTGGCAATCGATTTATTTTACCAAAAAAACTGAAAGAAATATTAGATGGATGGATGGATACATGCATGCAAGACTGCTTTATTTATTTGATTGTGCCACCCTGTTATAATGGACCTCTTTAGAAAGACAATTCAAAGAAAGTCTAATTAATAGAAAACCCTACTGGAATGATTTAAACAGGGACTTATCTCACACAACTGAGTGTTTATGAATATACACACACAGTGGGTGCCACAGTGACACATTCTGAAGGCAGATCCACCAATGGATGTTAAAATCAGTGGGCATATATTTGAGGAGAAAGTGGTATTTGCATAATTTCAAAATATCTCTCCCCAGATAGTTATTAATTGTAAAGGGGGAAATGGTAACTTTATAACAGAGAAACTCAGCAGAAGCCACCTTAATCAGGTGAAGAAGGCTAAGATCATCAGCAATAAGATATATTAATATCAAGTCCCTGATAGAAGGATGCACTGAGAAGGGTGCAAAATCACTCGTGTGTAATTTTTACCAAAAATGCAAAACCTCAGTCTAACCTTGAGAAAGTATCAAACTCAAACTGAATGATAGTCTACAGCATAGCTGACCAGCACTATTCAAAACGTCAAGCATGGGAGGGAGGAACAAAGAAAGAGAAGATTTATTCCCAGGTTGGAAGAGACTAAGGAGACATGACGACTACTAAACAGGGTGAGACCACGGATTGGATCCTGGAATAGGAAAAGAACATTAGTAGGAAAACTTAAGAAATCTCCCTTAGTAAGATCTGTACTTTCATTAATAGTATTGTACCAAGGTTAATTTCCTGGTTTTGCTCACTGTATGCGGTTATGGAAGATGTTAGTGTTAGCAGAAGATGAGTGAAAGGTGTATGGGAGCGCTCCTCTTTTTATTTTGACAACTTTTCTATCTAAAATTATTTCCAAATTTAAAGTGAAAAAGAGAATCATCCAGCTGTTTCTTTGTAAGCAAGTAAAACTATTGACACTTCAGTGCAAAGGTCCCTAGGATTTTGTGCCCAAATCATAGGTATAGACAAATGATCTGAGTTTGGATAAGGGAAGGAGCAGTGTGGCCTTGATACTTTTGATGCACCTAGGAAGGGCTTCAAACAAATCATGTAGCTACAATTAGATCTTGAAAGCATGACCCAAGGGGTAAAAGGACTTCCATAGGTGACCCCAAAAAAGCTAAGATACATAAGTGTGAATGAACAAATATGGTGTGTTCTGAAGGCTACCCAACTCATGTCCAGGCAAAGAAAGGGACAGTGGGTTCTCACATGGTGTAGCATCTGGAATGTCAGGCTTGATATGGAAGTGGGGTGGACATGGGATTGATTGTGGGACATGGACAATTGGGGAAATAAAGGCAGCATCTCAGGGGAAATCATTATGGAAGAATAAGTACTGGACACATTTCTGTGGGCAAAAATAAGAATGATGTCTGAAAGTAAAGGCCATAAGCACACACATTAAGAGAGAGCTTTTCAAGGGCACCAGCTGATTTGGATCAGGATATCCTGGAGTGAATGTTTATTTGGAGGAGCAATCAGTGATATGGTGTAAACTAAGAAGCTGTGTATCTCTCAGTCCATGTCAACCAGACTTCCTCCAACTTCAGTGTACAAAGAAAGCACCCAGGGACTTTGTCAAAATGCAGATTCTGATTCAGCAGGTCTGGGATAGTTTAACAAGTTCCCAGGTGATGCCGCTGACACTGGTCCTCAAACCATGCCTTGAGTAGCAACAATGTAGACCATGGCAGATGTTTACAGTGGAGAGACACAGGGAAGACAGTCAGTTCAGTTCAGTACAGTTCAGTCGCTCAGTCGTGTCCGACTCTTTGCGACCCCATGAATCGCAGCACGCCAGGCCTCCCTGTTCATCACCATCTCCCGGAGTTCACTCAGACTCACGTCCATCAAGTCAGTGATGCCATCCAGCCATCTCATCCTCGGTCGTCCCCTTCTCCTCCTGCCCCCAATCCCTCCCAGCATCAGAGTCTTTTCCAATGAGTCAACTCTTCGCATGAGGTGGCCAAAGTACTGGAGTTTCAGCTTTAGCATCATTCCTTCCAAAGAAATCCCAGGGTTGATCTCCTTCAGAATGGACTGGTTGGATCTCCTTGCAGTCCAAGGGACTCTCAAGAGTCTTCTCCAACACCACAGTTCAAAAGCATCAATTCTTCAGCGCTCAGCTTTCTTCACAGTCCAACTTTCACATCCATACATGACCACAGGNCAGGGTTGATCTTCAGAATGGACTCAGCCATTAAAAAGAATACATTTTAATTAGTTCTAATAAGATGGATGAAACTGGAACCGATTATACAGAGTGAAGTAAGCCAGAAAGAAAAACACCAATACAGTATACTAACACATGGAATTTAGAAAGATGGTAATGAGGACCCTGTATGCAAGACAGCAAAAGAGACACAGCTGTGTAGAGCAGACTGTTGGACTCTGAGGAAGAGGGAGAGGGAGAGGGTGGGATGATTTGGGAGAATAGCATTGAAATATGTAAAAAAATAAATAAATAAAAATAAAATAAAATACAAGATAAAAATGTTCCTTGGATTTGAAAATTTCTTTTATTGTTTGTAAATTTACAATACTTGGGGAACACAGAAAACTTCAGCCACAGGACATATACTTTTCCAATTTGCCTTAGCTTTGATGATAATTACAAGACTACTGTGCAGCTTTATCTGCCCCTGAACACTAACTCCAGCCTGCTGTTTGTCTATTAGGAATTTCCCACTTACATTCTTGCACTACCGCCTGGATAATCTTTCACCGTCTCTACCAACGGTTTCCTTATTTTTTCAGATCTAATTTAAATGAATCCTTCACTGTTTTCTCCCAGAGAGCTTCATTTTTCTGTGCATTAGACATTTTCTGTGCAGTTACATTCTCTCTCAGTTATAGATAATCAGTTAAAGATGATCTTCCTTGAAGGCAAGATCATCACAGTCACTTTTACCTGGTATAATATATTGAACAGATTTGATAGTCTATGTGGGTATCTAAGAGGATGAATGAATGAGTGACTGAATGAAGAAATTAATGAATAAGCAATACATACAGAGCCATTAAATTGACTTTTGAAAAGGGCACTATCAGGTGTTTATCATTAATGTATGCAGTTTGAACAGTAATTTAAATCACCCCAACATTTGGTTCCCTCTTATATGGTAAATTGCTGAAAAACATCTGTCAATTTTTCATCAGTAATCTAACTGGTATCAGCATGCTGATAACAGAATGCTGGGGCACTTACTACTGTGGGGTTTTGATGTTAGTGGATTCCATGTGGTTTACTTATGTGTGATACCACCATTGTTTTGACACCTTTTGACATGCCTTTCCCCTTCTGGTGTCTTTCTATAATAGTCTAAGCATTGATATGAATCAACCACAAAGACTTCTGACACTTAATTTGTAACTAATCTTAAAAACAAATGCCTAGTGTTGTCATAGTAACTATATGATGCTGCAAAAATCACTATGCCAAAATAAAAAACAGAAATGTCTAATATGTTCTAGCTCATTTCTGGAAAATTGATCTTTAATTGAAACTTTGGGATTGCATAAGTGTAGCTGCTTATTAGGAAAGGATTCAAGCAGCATTGTAATTACCAATAAGTTTCCAAACTACTGTTTTTCCAGTTTTATCTTCATTTATGTCTTTCAAACGCCCTACATTCTAACAACAGATTAGACACAGCTTGTGTCTTGATGACTTTATTATGGAGCGTTGTCTTGCATGTTTCTTTAACTTTTTATTTATTAACAACGCTGTGATAGTTTCAAGTGCACAGCAAAGGGACTCGGCCATACATAAAGTGTGTTAGTCGCTCAGTCATGTCTAACTCTGTGAACCCATGGACTGTTCATGGGATTTCTCAGGCATTAATTCTCCCCCAAACTCCTCTCCCATCCAGGTTGCCACATAACACTGAGCAGAGTTCCATATGCTGCACAGTAGGACCTTGCTGCTTCTGCATTTCAGATATAGCAGTGTATACATGTTCATCCTAAACTGCCTAACTATCCCTTCCTTGTCTTACATTCTTAATCACTTATCATTTTTGCAATCATTTTTCAAAAATTGGTAACACTTTTGCAATTTTTCCAAGTCATTTGACACCTTTCTTCCTGATCAAATTAACCCTCATCTATATTTATCTAACAATACAAGTAATTTAAAAATAACAAATATTTTTTTTATTACTTAGAAATTAATTATTCCTGTTTTGCTTTATATATATATACACACATATATATGTGNATTTTTCCAAGTCATTTGACACCTTTCTTCCTGATCAAATTAACCCTCATCTATATTTATCTAACAATACAAGTAATTTAAAAATAACAAATATTTTTTTTATTACTTAGAAATTAATTATTCCTGTTTTGCTTTATATATATATACACACATATATATGTGTATGTGTGTGTGTGTATATATATATATATATATATATATATGCATAACTTACTTTCCCTGGTAGCTCAGATGATAAGGAGTCTGCCTGTGATGCAGGATATCCAAGTTCGATTCCGGAATCAGGAAGATCCCCTGGAGAAGGAAATGACAACCCACTCTACTCCAGTATTCTTGTCTGGAAAATCCCATGAATGGAGGAGACTGGCGGGCTGCAATCCATAGGGTAGCAGAGAATCAGACACTACTGAGCAACTAACACTTTCTTTCATATATATAGTATTAGAATTTACAGTTCTCTGCAATCTTTCTGTGGGGATAAGAAAGAACAGTCTCATTGCTTCAAGTTAGAAATCTCTGGTGGCTAGTGGTAAAGAATCCACCTGAAATGCAGGTGACACAGGAGACACAGGTTTGCTCCCTGGGTCAGGAAGATATCCTTGAGGAAGAAATGGCACCCACTCCAGTATTCTTGCTGAGAAAATCCCACAGACAGAGAAGCCTGACGGGCCGCAGTCCATGGGGTCACAAAGAGCTGGACATGACTGAGCATGCGCACACACACACACATGCAAATTAAGACAGAAGTAAGAAAAATCATTTACCACTAAAAAAAATTCAATGTTTCTCAAAGTCTGAATACAAAGAGAAGATTATTATAGCCGAGGGTATAAATAGTTTGCTTTATCTGATAAATCAATATTATTATAGTTTGGAGTGAAAAAGAACTTTAAATGCTACAGTGATTTTTAAATTAAGTCTTCTAATTATTCTTAAAGAATAGAAATAAAAAGGTTATGTCTTCCTTCACATTACCTTGGAGTGAGATTTTTAACAGTTCTCCAAGCTAAGCAGAATCTAATCTGTTCATTAATTTCCTGGGAACTGGCCAAAGAAAGGTTTCCTGTGTAGCTGGCAGTGCAATTGATAGCAAGTACTGTTTATGCTGAGTCAGTGTTCACATTTTAGTGAAGAATTCTGATACAGCTGTCTCTGAAAGGAAACTATATATTGGCTTAAAAATAGTATATTCCAATGATATCTTTTTGAAGTAGCCTAATATAATATTAATTAACTTGGTTAAATTTCACCAGCATGTTACATTGACACTCTTTGTTAAAACTTAGTGTTTATGAAATCTTGCAGAACAAGCACAATTTAGAGACTTATGTTCTTGTGTTTTGTTTCATTTTTAATTAAAGCAAAATGAGGACACATTTATTAATTATTTCTGGAAAACTGACACATAAAACTCTCTTAAACATGTAATTAAACTGTATCTAGAAGGTCAGAGTAATAGTGAAAAATGATAGCTTTTCATTATATGTTGTAAAATAAAAATAATGGTAGCAGGAAAAAAGTGTCATGTGCTTACGAATACAAAGCCAAAAGAAAACTTTTCAGCCTTATGAACACAAACTGAGGTCATGTGACTGAGTTAATAAGTCAATGTCTTGCAAATATAAGCCACTTACAGGCCAGGCCCATAAAAAGAATTCTATGAAATTATTTAGCCCTCAGGACTCCTGCTGAAACAGTAATGGAAGCATGCACTTCTGATGATCAAAGTACAAGATGGAGGGGGACTGTGACTGGTATAAATTGGATCTAGAATGAGAAGTACATACTTACTGTGCTAAGCCATTAGGATTTAAAAATTATAACTAATAACTATTTATTATTATTATAACTAATAATTATTAGTTATTGGTTATATTATTATGCTACATTATTATATATCTAACATATTAGATGTGTTACAAAAAAGGAGGGAAAAGAAAATATAATTATTAGTTATAATTATTATAACCAATAATTAACCATTATATAACTAATATAACCATCCTAACTAATATAGTAAGATTACTTTCTATTGTTCTTAAAAATTAGATAAGGGAGTTTATACTAACTATTAGAATGAAGCGAAGATAAATTCTACATGATTAGTTTAAATTTTCTAATGAGATTATGTGATAAGATACTTCATTATTCTCCTCTTTAAGTTTAGGCATCATGCCATAATCCTGAAAAAGTATGAAAAGAAAGTGAAAGTCACTCAGTCACATCTGACTCTTTGAGACCCCATGGACTGTATATTATATAGTCCATGGAATTCTCCAGGCCAGAATACTGAAGTGGGTAACCTTTCCCTTCTCCAGGAGATCTTTCCAACCCAGGGANTAGGCATCATGCCATAATCCTGAAAAAGTATGAAAAGAAAGTGAAAGTCACTCAGTCACATCTGACTCTTTGAGACCCCATGGACTGTATATTATATAGTCCATGGAATTCTCCAGGCCAGAATACTGAAGTGGGTAACCTTTCCCTTCTCCAGGAGATCTTTCCAACCCAGGGATTGAACCCAAGTTTCCTGCATTACAGGCATATTCTTTACCAACTGAGCCACAAGGGAAGCCAAAAAAGTATATTTTTTGCCAAATCCTGGCCACTACCAGTTGATGTAAATAAAGTTTTATTGGCACACAGACTCCCTCACTTGTGCACATAGTGTATATGCTCTTGTGCTATAATAGCACTGTTGAGTAGTTGGACTACAAAACTGAAAATATGTACTATCTGACACTTGGCAGGAAAAGTTTGCTGACTCTTACTCTAGGGGTACCAGTCTGATGTAACAACACAGGGGGAAAGCGCTCAAAACTTACCAGATATCTTTGAGGTCCCCCCTGTCGAGTTCATATGGCCACTATTAATTTGTGTCTATAATCACTATGGGGCTCCCAGGTTTGGCAGTAGTAAGAATCTGCCTGCCAATGCAAGAGACACAGGTGACCTGGGTTTGATCCCTGGGTTGGGAAGATCCCCTGGAGAAGGAAATGGCAACCCACTCCCCTACTCTTTCTTGGAAAATTCCATGGACAGAGGAGCCTGGTGGGCTACAGTTCATGGGGTGACAAAGAGTCAGACACACTGAGCACGCACACAGGCGTAATCTCTATAGACTTGCTTGGCTCAGTGGTAAAGAGTCCACCTGCCAAGCAGGAGGCTTGGGTTTGATCTCTGGGTCAGGAAGAACCTTTGGAGGAACAAATAGCAACCCATTCCAGTATTCTTGCCTGAAAATTCCATGGACAGAGGAGCCTGGTGGGCTATCGTCCACAGGGTTCCAGAGAGTCAGCCATGACTGAGGTTGCATGCACACACACACAATACAACGTTCAGGTCGTTAACTATAAAACAGGAAACTGGCAACATGACAGCTTCAACTTTCACCATACAGCACAGACTGATCAGCATTTACATATGGCATATTCAAACCTATTCCACTGATAAATGGGAAGCTAAAAATTACAGTCTAACAATTTCAAAGGATAGCCATTAAAGTGTTTTATGTTCTAATCTAAATAACTTAGTGTCAGAAAGAGTTGGTTAAGTTTCCAAATTTGTCTAAGTTGCTCCTGGGCTGACCTTCTTCATTGAGATAATTTGGTTCCTTGTTAAGAATTTTTAAAAGGAATTTTTGTGAGAGTCTAAGTAATGTGACAAGTGTTGAGCTGAAAATGGTATTTAATATGACCTTTCCTTTTGCAGAAAGGAAGAAAATCTTAATATATATTCAGGGAATAAATAGAAAAAATGAAACAAAGCAATTAAAAGTTATATCAAACTTTTGTGTTCATATTTTTAAAGTTACCACAAATAGGCCCATGGAGAGTAAAATAAGAAATCACTTGAAAGAATTCTTGTTAACATTCAAGAACATGAAAAGTAGGAATAAGGAGGAGGTCTTTTTACTGTTCTTCCTAAAGTCCTGATTATCTTCTCAATAAAGCCCATTTTAACTTTCATGTTGGTGAAATGCAGAACTCAACCACAAAGGCCAGAAACCTGAGTCATCCGAGAAGCCTATCTCTCTTTAATGCCTCCTATCTCATCTATTATTAAGTCTGGTCTTTCTTTTACCTCATATATACTTTAGTACAGCATCCATTTCTCTTCATCTCCATCAAGACAGCTGCACACCCCCACACCTGGACCTTTGTTTCTAATGCATTTCCTTGTGGCTTGTGGTGTTACATTTAATCCAGCACACTCACCACCTTTAGAATGGTTCCAAATCCAGTGACACAAATCCTTCCCCCAAAACATTTTAGAACTTGCTTTCTTTTACACGACCAAGCCCCATTCTATTGTGTTCCATGACAAGTTCTTTATGATCTCTGAGTCACTTCCTACCAGCCCATCCCTAATGCTCTACACGCAGACTGATTTCAAGCTCCTAAAGGCATCCAGTCCCATCACTCCATGGGAAATAGATGGAGAAACAGTGGACATAGTGTCAGACTTTATTTTTGGGGCTCCAAAATCATTTCAGATGGTGACTGCAGCCATGAAATTAAAAGACGCTTACTCCTTGGAAGAAAAGTTGNTGGACATCACCAGATGGTCAACACCGAAATCAGATTGATTATATTCTTTGCAGCCAAAGATGGAGAAGCTCTATACAGTCAACAAAAACAAGACCAGGAGCTGACTGTGGCTCAGATCATGAACTCCTTATTTCCAAATTCAGACTTAAATTGAAGAAAGTAGGGAAAACCGCTAGACCATTCAGGTATGACCTAAATCAAATCCCTTATGATTATACAGTGGGAAGACAGTAGTTGAAGAATATTGATCCGGGAATACTTTCAACAAGCCTGGGCCAGTTCTGACTACTTTCCTGGCCTTGGTGGAAGGGTAAATAGTCACAAGCAGAGTTAATGCTGAAAGCTGAAATTTTTGTATGAAAAGCACTATCAGGCAAGTAACACTGGCTTAAAGAACAGATAGTTATCCTGCGAGGCGGAATTAGAACACCCAGAAGTGAAGCTACAGTGCATCTGTAACAGCGACTGTTACAGCCAGTCCACTAAGCACAGTGCTGAAATGCAGTCAGATGGTCCACAGCCTCCCCGGAGCAGCAGAGGCCCAGCCAAGTAAAGGTGCCCAATGACAACCTCCCTGCACCAGGCCTGTGGCCTGGCCTGTTTGCATGGTAAAGTCTGGTAAACCGAGCATTTTCTTGATTCTTTTCGCTGTCATCACACACCAAATCTCCTTCATACTCTTTCATCTCTTCTCAGATCAAACCTACCATTATCCTTCTTGAGGCCTTCCAAGCTTCCCGCCAAAATGCAACCACCATGCAAAAATGCAGAAGCTAAAAGGAAAGAAAAAAGAGATGACTTTTGACCTCTCCTAGAGACTTATTCCGACTCTTTGCGGCCCCACGGACTGCAGCACGCCAGGCCTCCCTGTTCATCACCAACTCCTGGAGCTTACTCAAACTCATGTCCATTGAGTCAGTGATGCCATCCAACCATCTCATCCTCTGTCTCAAAGAGTTGTATACGACTGAGCAACTGAACTGAACTGAGGGACTTATTCATTCCTCAAGTCCTTCTTCCTGTCCGCACCAGGCAACAAATTAGGACTCACCCGTAACCATCAATTGGGAAGGCATTTTCATTTTCTAAGGGTATTTGGAAAGCAGTGAAAAGTAAAAGTGTTAGTTGCTCAGTAGTGTCTGATTCTTTGCGAACTCTTGGACCACAGCCGACCAGGCTCCCCTGTCCATGGAATTCTCCAGGCAAGAATACTGGAGTGAGTAGCCATTCTCTTCCCCAGGGAATCTTCCTGACTCAGGGATTGAGCCCAGGTCTCCTGCATTACAGGAGGATTCTTTACTGTCTGAACCACCAGGGAAGTCCTCTTCCCTCGATGATGAGATGCTCTTCAATCAAATGAGCAGAGACTGAGGGCCTCCTGTCTGAACTGTGTGGCAATCAAGACATCTGCCCTCAAGATGTTCCCAATCTACTGAGAAAGAACAAGTTGAAATTGAGGCAAAGTGCCAAAGGCTGCAGGATCACAAGGGAGGTGATGTCCAGTGGACTCGAGGAACTGGAGACCCGGGAGATACACCCTGAGCCAGGGCACCTGCAGCCCCACTCAGAGCCCCACCTTCTGCCAGACAAGACACCATAGCATCTGCCACTTCCACCTGCACTGGCAGTGCTCGCCTGCTATGAGTGGCAGACATTCGCTACTGAATCCCAGTCTGATCTCAGCCTCACCTGCCACACTGTCCTATATATTCCCTGCAGATGGAGTCTTTTCTACAGCTGCCTTACTTCTCCCCCAGGCTTCTCCCCATAGCCACAAAATCCTCCCACATCCCTTTGCTCCTAGTCTCCCGATTCATTCACTGCCCTGGTTTTTGCAGGCCCTTCCCAGAGGATGGCATCCACACCTCTTGATGGCATCCACAGCACCTTGCCCACTGGCCTCCCTCCTTGCTACCCTCTGACCAGTGTTGACAAGAATTCCTTTTTCCGCCCACCCACCATGTTCCCTGATATTTGCTTGATCCTGCTCTCATGCTCCCTGTTGTTTGGGGCAGCCCTCCTTTTCCATCCAAATTCTAGTATTTCAGGTCTGTGTTCACAGACGTCACTTTGGAACAAACTGTTACAATTCTGTTTTCCACAAGGCCCAACTCATCCCTTAGTAATCTGACAGATCGTGTTTTTAAGATTCAGTCAAGTTGTAGCCTGTATCAGACCTTCCTTTTTCATGACTGAGTAATATTCCTTTGCATTATATACACAATTTGTTAATCCATTCATCTGTCAATGGACATTTGGGTTGTTTCTAGGGTTTGGATATTACAAATAATTCTGTTATAAAATATTTGTGTACAAGTTTCTATGTGTATATGTGTTTTCACTTCTCTTGGCTACATAACCTAGGCATGAAACTGCTTGGTCATGTGATGACTCTATATTAAACTCTGTGAGAAACCACCAAACTGTCTCCATGGCAGCTGCCTCATTTTTCTCTTCCTTGTTGCCAACATCATTATCATCATCATGGGCCAGGCTATGTTTAAAACATCATGTTGAAATTGAAAGAAACCAGGATATGTCACCCCAAAATATGCCTCTTTGTGAGCTAAAGGCATTTAAGAGGCAACAAACTCAGGACTTCCCTATCAGTACAGTAGTTAAGACTCAGTGCTCCTGCTGCAGGGGTCACAGGTTCAATTCCTGGTCAGGGAATAAGATCCCTGCATGCCCACATGGAGCAGCCTTTAAAAAAAAGCAACAAAGTCAGAAAAAGTGCCACTTTCAGGATGTAAATTCTCCTTTTTCTGAAGACAGATTCTTAATCAGATCAGAGATGGCCCAAGAGGGATCTGCAAACAAACCTCACTCCATTAGTTTCCTCCCTTTATTTACCTTCCCACAGTTTGCCGCCCTTGGAAGCTTACAACTGCTTTCCTTTGTCCCATCAGTTCAGTTCAGTTCAGTCGCTCAGTANATCAGCTCGCTATGCCAGTGAAGGATTCTGGACCTTTGCCACAGTGATTTCGCGCTGGAAATTATTCCAGCTTCTGCTTTCATCTCAGTCTTGGGGACTTAGGGAGGATGGGTCTGCCCTTGGACTTGTCCTTGATCTGTGGACAAGTGACAGCCTGTGGGCTGAAGCGCAGCCCAGGGACTGTCTCTTATACACATCTCATGAATCGCAGCACACCAGGCCTCCCTGTCCATCACCAACTCCCGGAGTTCACTCAGACTCACGTCCATCGAGTCGGTGATGCCATCCAGCCATCTCATCCTCTGTCGTCCCCTTCTCTTCCTGCCCCCAATCCCTCCCAGCATCAAAGTATTTTCCAGTGAGTCAACTCTTTGCATGAGGTGGCCCATCATGTCTCTCCAAATTTTCTGTTCTTTAAGATGCTAGATAAGCTGAAATTCTAAGCCACCACTTTGAGTTATTATATTTTTATACAGGATTCTCCCATATGATGTGTGCTGCACATATTAGTAAGCCGTTTTTCTCCTGTTAATTTTTTTATTGAAGGGTCCCCAGTGAATATTTAAGATGGATTGAGGTATAGTTCTTCCTTCCCTGCAGTATCATGAGTGCCTTCATTTCACAGACAAGGAAACCGAGGCCCAGGACTTGCCCGAGGTCACAGAGGTCAGATGAAGTACGGCCAGCCTTGGAATTCTGTGAACTCATGAAAGGCCTGTATACACACGGCAGCTGGGGCGCAGAGAAAGGAGAGTTCTGATGTGGCTCTGTTAAGGAAGGGGCCCTAAGCTAAGGACTGAAAGATGAATGTTCCTGCCCGCAGATGTAGGGGAAGGATGTGCAGGCTCAGGGGAGCAGCAGAGAGAACTGAGTGAGCACACACAGTAAGCTTGAACAGCACGCGCTTCGTGTGGACAGATTACACGGTGCAGGGTGATGGTTACTTTCACCTGCATGTGCCTTCACCTGCACAGTACTTGGCACCAAGCAGGTGTAATAAGCGTGTGCTGAGTGAAGAAGTTAGGGAAGTGAAGAAAAGAGAAAGCTGGAGAGACGGACAGGGTGCAGGGCCAGGGGAACTTTGCCCGCCTCGGTGAGGAGTCTGGACTTCATCTTGCAGGTGACCCAAAGCCTTGAGGGTCGCATCAAAATTACATTTGCGCTGCAGAAAGATTCCTGCAGCAACAGTGTGGAGCGTGACTTGGAGGAGATACTTAGGGAAGCCAGGGAGACCAATTTGGAGGCAACTGCAACAGCCCAGGAGCAAGACGTAGCTGAAGGTCTGAACCAAGACAGTCATAGCTGGGGTGGGAAGGAGAGGGGGAGGCCAGTGTGATGAGCAGAAAGAAGAAATAATGTGGCAACAGGTTAGACATGAGGGCAGAGGGAGAAGCTGGGGGTGTGACTCTTCCCAGNCAATTTGGAGGCAACTGCAACAGCCCAGGAGCAAGACGTAGCTGAAGGTCTGAACCAAGACAGTCATAGCTGGGGTGGGAAGGAGAGGGGGAGGCCAGTGTGATGAGCAGAAAGAAGAAATAATGTGGCAACAGGTTAGACATGAGGGCAGAGGGAGAAGCTGGGGGTGTGACTCTTCCCAGGCTTATGTATGGATGATGGGATCGATGGAGCCACCAGGGGGCACGGCAGGTGCCCTGGCCTGGTGGCCAGTTCTCCACGTTGGGTGCGGTGCCCTTAGGCTGCCTGTGGGACAGGAAGGTGATGGACAGTAGAGCCTGAGGATGAAGAGCTAGGGGTCCCCAGCACCCACGTGATCACTGATGGCCTGGAGGCAGGGGTGAGAGCCCAGGGCTGTGGGCAAAAGCAGCAGAACAGGGACCTGCAGCCAGACACAGTGATGGCGCTGGGAATCACGTTGCCCATCATCACAACGGTGCCTTCCCAGTCCGCTGGACACTTACTACCAGGTTCCTTATGCTCGACAATTTAACTAAGCTAAGCTAGACAGTATAGTCCAAGAGGACCTTCCTTTCCCACCCCCACACACAGTAACATCCTCACTTGCTTTCTTTTCCTTAACCATAGAAGATATTTCCAGGCATATGTATGTACATGCCTCCATTTCCTTGCCATGCTGAATATCTCATTTATGAAGTTGGATTCACCATTTTCAGTCTTTGAAAAATATATGACTGTATGACTCTGTGAAGGAGAGAAGGCTTTGTCTTCTCTTTAGAAAAAGAAGCTGTGCCCTTCAAAACGGGGTCTGGTGGCAATGGTGGCACAGGAGACTTGGCCTGGGGACTCGGTGCCCTGGGGCCCCGGTGCGGGGCAGGCTCAGATGTTCTCTGCCCCCTCATTAGACAAGGAGTCCCACACGGAGACAATCAGCTCGCTATGCCAGTGAAGGATTCTGGACCTTTGCCACAGTGATTTCGCGCTGGAAATTATTCCAGCTTCTGCTTTCATCTCAGTCTTGGGGACTTAGGGAGGATGGGTCTGCCCTTGGACTTGTCCTTGATCTGTGGACAAGTGACAGCCTGTGGGTTGAAGCGCAGCCCAGGGACATGGTAAATTCCCAGGGCCGTCATTTCTCCAGGAGTGGACCACCCTCCCCAGGAATGACCTGATCTCTTTTTTTGTAAACTGGATCTCTACTTTGATCACCTGCCACCTCTTTCCACAACCCTGCCTCCTTGCTCCTGAGTCTGCCATGAAATTTTAATTTAAATGTCGATAATTAAATTCTCAATTTGTATTTTGTAGTTTCACCATTAGGGACGGTGTTTTAACTTCTAGACTGCGAAGAAAGATACTCATAAATCAGCAGTGTTCACAGCTTGGTCGAGTAGATTTCCTTAAAGCGTGATTTCTGGATGCATTTTGTGAAGTTGCAGCTTAGGAAAACAAAAGCTCACAAGTGGCTTTAAGAATGGAACCATTTCCAGATTGGCAGTCAGATGAATTTATAAACATTTTCTCCCATTCCTTTTTTTAACTTCCCCACTCCAAATGCAGAGATAGGAAACATAATTTGTGCGGAAATGTGTTGATTCTTCTGGGGTGAAGGGGGCAGCTAGGACACTGTCTACCCTCAACAAGTTAGTCCCCCAACTCCAACTCCACCCCCACTCACCACAAGCAAGGCACTGAAGCAGCAGTCAGGACACACGGGGACTGATGAAATCAGGAGGCAGCCAAAGAGACGGCAGCTAAAATACGGTCTGCGTCAGCTGCAAACCTCCCCTTTCAACCACACCTCAGGGTTCACGGCGCCCTCCTGAGAGCTCCTTACACCTCTTTGACCCAAAGGCTGACCTTTTCTGACATTTTTTTCTCAACTCTGTTGCTGCAGGCTGCCAGGGTGTTAGGATAAATAATGCTTAAGCAGTGCCTTCTGTTTTCTCTGTGTCTTATAAGCACTATCTCATTTAATCCTGAACAATGCTAGAGAGAGGCAACAAGTACCTATGTTTTATAGCTTGACGCCTAAGGCTGAGAGAGGCTCCTGATGAGCTAGTTAGGATCCCCAGCTGTGAGTAGCAGAGCGAGGGCTTAGCCTTGACTTCTTAGCACCTACACCACCGCCTCCCCCCGCCATCACCTTCTCTGACTTTATCCTGTGTCACCTGACAGAGGGAAGCCTGGGTCACAGACGTCACAGCTACTAAGTGAGCAAGGAAGAGAGTGAAACAGAACTCGGCTCCCATCTGGCTGATGCATTTCTTACCAGAAATGGAGTTGCCCAAGTATTTGTTTGGGGGCTTCCCAGGTGGCGCTAGTGGTAAAGAATCTGCCTGCCAATGCAGCAGATGCAAGAGAGAGGGGTTCAGTCCCTGGGTCAGGAAGATTCCCTGGAGGAGGGCATGGCAACCTATTTCAGTATTCTTGCCTGGAAAATTCTGTTGACAGAGGAGCCTGGAGGGCTACAGTCCATGGGGTTGCAGAGTCAGACACAACTGGGCGCCTAAGCACACCCACAAGTGTTTATTGTAAGAGAAACAGAGCAACGTAGTGGAAAAAGCATGCACCCTAGAACCTGAAGCTCGGGGACTCAAGCTTTTGCACTTGTCAGTTGGGTTGACCTTGGATGTGGGCATAAGTCACCAGACACCCTGTCCTTATTTCCTCGTCTGTGTAATGAGGATGAACGATTGCCCTACCTTCTTCTCAAGGCTGGTATAAAGATCAATAGAACAACAGAAAGGAAACTTAGAAAATGTTCTACAAACTGTGTATAAATATGTTTTCTATGTGTGTGTTAATGCCTGAGAAAAGAATATTTTAGGGTCACTGAATCCATTCCTTAGCTCTGCTCTTGAGCATACCTTTCAATTTCTCTTGGCCTCAGTTTCCCTGTCTTTAAAATGTGGCCAAGGAGTTCACTGAACCCTAAGTGTCTTTCTAGCTGCGCCACTCAGCAGCCCAGTGACTGTTTTCTGACTCCCAGCATGCCGGCAGCCCTCGGTGGCCAGGGAAACCTAGACACGGGGCTCCTTCACACGGAGCCTTCTATCCTCAACCAAGAGGAGGCTGGAGATTAGCTAGCAAAGGATAGTGACTCAAGGATACTCAGCTGCAAAAAATGGCAGGATTGAGTGCTGAGAGGAATAACAAGATTCATCCCTCCGCAATGTTTTATGAGTGAACGTTATGTGCCGCTTAGTGTACTAGAAATGAAACTGGGTTTTAGAAACAGTCCAGAGAGGAAGATAAGCTTTAAACAAATGCTTTCCAGGTAATTATTTAACTGGAGTTGTGACATATGCTGGGAAGCAGAGCATGCCTGTTTATCAGGAGATTATAATAACGGTGGAGGTGGCGGGGGACCTCTCAGGAGGATTTCCTGAGGAAGCAGCATTTCAAACTGATTCTCAAAGGAGCATCTGGAGTTGGCAAGGCAGGGAAGTGATGGCGAACGGGTGGAGAATGTGCTAAGCAGAAGGAACAACCAGTGCAGAGGGCTTTCAAAGAGGAGAGTTCCTGAGGTATTTGAGTGGCTGAAAATAAGCTGATTTGGCTGGAATGCTGATGCGGTGGCGGGAGTGGGGGAGACATGTGGCATGACCTGAGCTTTGCGATACAGACAAGGACAGATCACTCATTACCTTACAAGTCAAGACGAGGAACTGGGCTTCAGCCGCAGAGAATGGCTTAGTTCAAACCACTGGAAGGTTTGAAGCTGGAGGCTGTGTTCCAGGCGATTGGCCCACAAGATGATTGTGGAAGCAGCCTGTCGATTAGAGGAACATGAGAGTGGGTTCAGTGAAACCAGCCAAGAGGCTACTGCAATGATCTATGGCGAGAGTGGATGGTGACTGGGCCTGATGGTGACAGAGATCCAGGGAAAGAGTTGAGAGATATTAATATTTCAGAGGTGGAACATTCAGGATGCAGTCATCAATTGGGTATGATAGGGGAAAGGCAAGTAATCTATACACCATATGTTATAACCCATAGGATTTACTAGTACCATGAACCCTAATTAGCAGATGAACAAAGGAAGTCTCTAAGAGGCTTGTCCAGATTAAAGAGCTAAAGAGTGGGGTCCCAGAACTTCAACTCTTAAGTCATAATTATTTCAGGTATGTAAAGGCTCTTCATCCCCATGAAAAACTCAGTGAAGGTCTGATTTCATGTGTGCTGAATTCCAACCACACTCTGGTGAAGGCCATATGATGAGAAGGGACCCGAGTGAGTGAGTGACATCATGACCCAAATAGAGTCGCTATTCAAATGCGCGCCGTGGCCTCCTTACACCATCACCTAATTATAGCTCCTAAGGAAGCATTGGACAATAATACACTGTGCAGAAGCCAATGGATGGTTGTCAGTGGGCCAGACGGCCCTTTTCATCTGAGCTGATATTCGGAAGATAACGTGTAACCAGCTCAATGAGGTTTTTGTGGTGGGGCTTCTGGATGATCAGGTCATAAATCTTTCAGGTCCAAGAGAAAGGCCTGTCCAGCTTACGGGTTGAACAGGTTCTTCCCAACTCCGGAACTAGCACAACTGAAGGAATGCCATTTAGAGCCGTCTCTCCTTGCGTCCCAGAGAAAGGAAACAATAGAGGTCACACAGTTCTCGTAAATACATGTGCATCTGACACGGAGCAAGTCACTCACTACCACAGCCACTCTAATGCACTGGCCCAGCATGGATTGGCCAAGACAAACATTGATTTCTTTCCAAATGTTCTGGTTTTAATGACTGTGGTTAGGTAACTTCCCCTAAGTCCCATAACTATAAGCGGCAGAGTCTGGAAAGAGTCTCTCCAAGCACAGGGCCATCCTGCCTTGGGACCAGTCTGAGTTCCAGAACTTCAGATGCACAGTAAAGATGGTCCCCACCTTCCAGAGCCCCTGTGAGGGTTCATACCAGCAAGGTGTACCTCCTAGGCTCACTGTGAGGATTCAACAAGAGTTCAGCTATTTCCAATAGGGTGGGAATGGAGTACATAAGAAACTCAAACTGGAATCACAGTGAATGTAGATTATACAAATAGGACACTGATTTGGCCAGAATGTCTGAGATGAACATTGGAGGGTTGTGCATAAATCTGAGTGACTATTCAACATCGAGTGACAACCAATTTCCCAGCTCATAAACCATGCCATGACTAAAATCTCACTGATCCCACCTGCGTCACTCTGCTTCTCCCGGTGTGACTCATACTCCTGATTCCCCAGGCATCTCAAGGCCTTCACTGCCCTTTGATTCCGTGAAAGCAGTATCATTGTGTCAAATGTACACAATAATGTCAGTACTCTTTCCCAACTAGCCTGGATTTTGCCTGCCTTTGATTGGCAAATATATATTCCACTTACTGAATTAATCTGTGCAGATACAGTGCCAGATGCTGGCTCTACAAACAAGGGAAGGTCTGGTCATTGGCATCACAGGATCCACACCTACGGGGAAGAGAGGTCTGTAAGCCCTGGTTAGGACACGATGGAGCAGGCGGTATAAAAGCAGGAGAGTCCAGCTGTAGAGGGAGAAGAGACAGAAGCTACTGCCTCTGCTTCAGAGGAAGGGAATTCAAGAAGTGTCTGCCTTCCTCTCCACTCCACCACGTCAGGAAAGCCTGGAAAGGATGACCGAGAAGTTAGCCTGTGAGCCAGCACACGGAGAAGTGGGTTTATCTGGGTGGTCGTGAGGAGGAAGAGCTGTGGAAATGGGCACCAGGCGAACCCACCATGATTGGGTCCCGTGAACTCCGTTTGGGGGAGACGGGGAGACGCAGGGGAGAGGCGAAGCTGCCCTCCGCAGGCTGGCACGGGCAGCCGGGCCTGGGCTCTTCTGCTCACCTCACCCCTCTCCCAGTGTATCAGTTTCTTACACTCTGTCCTTAGTTCCTACCACCCAGAAAGTTTTCTCCAAACGAGCGGACCAGCCATCAGCTCCCCTCCCTTCTGTAACCAAATCTCTTACCCCAAAGATATGCTCAGACTCCCTGGCTTCCACTCAGCCCTCCGGCTTCCAGGGCGGCCAGAGCAGCCAGCCAGCCGGCCCAGTGCCCCACCGGTTTCTAATTAAATCAGAACACGTGCTTCTCTAGACACAGAACAATCTCTTGGAGGAGAAACAACAGGTTCCTCTAAGGTTGGCCTTCCAGTCTCACTTAGATGGCTGTTTGTGAAGGAAAGGAAAACAGGCAGGCTTAAAAGGAACAAATAGATATTTTAATGTTTTCTTTTCAAGCTGTACTGCCATCTGATGCTGACTATAAAGAACTTAAACATGTCTCTGGAATGGCATTCAATACTTGAACAAAAAATCACATTATTTTAATGTGTTGGAGCCGCAAAACTTAAAAATAAATTTCCTGTTTCCCTTCAGTTATAAAAATTTACCTAATCCTCTCCAGATTGATCAGGGTTAGCGCTGTGCTATGGAAATGTACACACTTCCGAAAATAAAAGAGCTTTTCCAATTAAAAGTTAAAATTGACCCAAACACCTAAAAACCCATGTGTGATAGAACACATCCCTGCTCCACAGGCAGAGTTGCATGGTCCAGCCCAGAGGCTGCAGACTGCATCGCCTAAAGGCAGGGCTGATAATCAAAGTAGTTAACAGCTATCAGGCCTCTGGGCAAGGACTTGTCAGCAAATGGATGTGAGATCTTGTGATGGAGTCAGGGAGATGCAGGTCCTTAAAGCCAGATGGAACCTCTTTATAGCCAGAATGTAGGGAAGTGGGCTTGAGTGTGCTCTGGGGGGATGTCTCCTCTGCAGGAAAGGGGACACTGAGGGTGGTCAGGAAAGTATTTACCCAGAAAACAGGAAGCTTTCGCCAATTTAGCAGTTGGTTCAGGTGGACCAGTACGTACCCACTAACTATTAAAAATCTGTACTTTGGGCAGCTGCCACAGAAGCTGCTACCTCCTCCCCCTCCTTCTCCTTCTCTGGCCTCCAGCACAGCCCTCTTGTCCTCATTCCTCCCCCAGTTCCTCCTCCTCCTCCCATCCCCAGTGCTGAAGGGCAGAACCCTTGGCAATGGTTCCCCTCCACTCGGGCCATGAAGAGGCTGGAACAGTCCAGTACTCCAGCCCCTCCGAGCTCATTTTGAATCTCAGTTTTTTCTTCGACAAATTTGATATCCCTGCCAGCTTTGGGTCATCTTCAGACATGGTTTCAAGCCCTGAGCCTTTAGAGTGGGAGCACTGACTCCAACACCCTAGACTACCAGAGAATTAACCCTAGGGAGTATCAGATAGTGAGAACTCACACAGAGGAAACCACTTGAATACAAGACCCAGCATCACCCAACCACAAGTAACATCCTGTGCAGAACACCTCATCTACACAACAGGCAAAACAAAAACACAAACCCAATCACCAGCAGACAGGATTACCACCNTGCCATCTGATGCTGACTATAAAGAACTTAAACATGTCTCTGGAATGGCATTCAATACTTGAACAAAAAATCACATTATTTTAATGTGTTGGAGCCGCAAAACTTAAAAATAAATTTCCTGTTTCCCTTCAGTTATAAAAATTTACCTAATCCTCTCCAGATTGATCAGGGTTAGCGCTGTGCTATGGAAATGTACACACTTCCGAAAATAAAAGAGCTTTTCCAATTAAAAGTTAAAATTGACCCAAACACCTAAAAACCCATGTGTGATAGAACACATCCCTGCTCCACAGGCAGAGTTGCATGGTCCAGCCCAGAGGCTGCAGACTGCATCGCCTAAAGGCAGGGCTGATAATCAAAGTAGTTAACAGCTATCAGGCCTCTGGGCAAGGACTTGTCAGCAAATGGATGTGAGATCTTGTGATGGAGTCAGGGAGATGCAGGTCCTTAAAGCCAGATGGAACCTCTTTATAGCCAGAATGTAGGGAAGTGGGCTTGAGTGTGCTCTGGGGGGATGTCTCCTCTGCAGGAAAGGGGACACTGAGGGTGGTCAGGAAAGTATTTACCCAGAAAACAGGAAGCTTTCGCCAATTTAGCAGTTGGTTCAGGTGGACCAGTACGTACCCACTAACTATTAAAAATCTGTACTTTGGGCAGCTGCCACAGAAGCTGCTACCTCCTCCCCCTCCTTCTCCTTCTCTGGCCTCCAGCACAGCCCTCTTGTCCTCATTCCTCCCCCAGTTCCTCCTCCTCCTCCCATCCCCAGTGCTGAAGGGCAGAACCCTTGGCAATGGTTCCCCTCCACTCGGGCCATGAAGAGGCTGGAACAGTCCAGTACTCCAGCCCCTCCGAGCTCATTTTGAATCTCAGTTTTTTCTTCGACAAATTTGATATCCCTGCCAGCTTTGGGTCATCTTCAGACATGGTTTCAAGCCCTGAGCCTTTAGAGTGGGAGCACTGACTCCAACACCCTAGACTACCAGAGAATTAACCCTAGGGAGTATAGGATAGTGAGAACTCACACAGAGGAAACCACTTGAATACAAGACCCGGCATCACCCAACCACAAGTAACATCCTGTGCAGAACACCTCATCTACACAACAGGCAAAACAAAAACACAGACCGAATCACCAGCAGACAGGATTACCACCCCCACTCAGCCTTAGCCATCAGAGAAAAAACCAACCAACCAACCAAACAAAAACTCAACATAAATCTCACCCTATACACAGCTTACACAAACCACAGAACCAACCATAGGAGGGCAGAAACCAAAAGGAAGAAAGGATTCAATCTTGAAGCTTGGGGAAAGGAGACTTCAAACACAATAAGTTAAAAAAAATAATAATGCAAAGGCAGAGAAATGCTACACAAATGAAGGAACAAACTAGAAACACAGAAGTCCAAATAAATGAAGAGGAAATAGGCAAACTACTGGAAAAAGAATCAGAATAATCATAGTAAAGATGATCAAAAACCTTGAAAGCAAAATGGAGAAAATGCAAGAATCAATTAACAAAGACCTAGAAGAATTAAAGAATAAACATACAGAGACAAACAACACAATTACTGAAATTAAAAATACTCTAGAAGGAATCAATAGTAGAATATCTGAAGCAGAAGAATGAATCTGTGAGCTGGAAGATAAAATGGTAGAAATAACTTCTGAAGAACAGAATAAAGTAAAAAGAATGAAAAGAACTGAGGATAGTTTCAGAGACCTCTGGGACAATATCAAATGCACCAACATTTAGATTATAGGGGTCCCAGAAGAAGAAGAGAAAAACAAAGGGTATGAGAAAATTTTTGAAGAGATTTTAGTTGAAAATTTCCCCAACATGGAAAAGGAAATAGTCAATCAAATCTAAGAGGTACAAAGAATCCCATACAGGATCAACCCAAGGAGAAACACACAAAGAAACATACTAATCAAACTAACAAAGACTAAACACAAAGAAAGAATATTAAAAGCAGGAAGGGAGAAGCAACAAGTAACATACAAGAGAAACTCCATACACTTAACAGCTGATCTTTCAGCAGAAATTCTGAAGGCCAGAAGGGAATGGCAGGATATATTTAACGTACTGAAAGGGAAAAATCTACATCCAAGATTATAGTATTTGGCAAGGATCTCATTCAAAATTGGGAACTCATGTACACCCGTGGCAGATTCATGCTGATGTATGGCAAAACCAATACAGTATTGTAAAGTAAAATAAAGTAAAATTTAAAAAAAAATTGATGGGGAAAATAAAAAGATTTTCAGATAAGCAAAAGTTAAGAGAATTCAGTACCACCAAACCAGCTTTACAACAAAAGTTAAACAGATTTATATAGTCAAGAAATACTAGAGAAGAAAAAAGAGCTACAAAATCAACCCCAAATAATTAAGAAAATGGCAATAGGAACATATATAACAATAATTACTTCAAATGTAAATGGATTAAATGCTCCAACCAAAAGACACAGACTGGCTGAATGGATACCAAAAAAGACCCAAATATATGCTGTCTATAAGAAACCCACTTCAGACCTAAAGATACATATAGACTGAAAGTGAGAGGATGGAAAAATATATTCCCTGCAAATGGGAAGCAAAAGAAAGCTGGAGTAGCAATCCTCATATCAGACAAAATAGACCTTAAAATAAACAAGATTACAAGAGATAAGGAAGGACACTACATAATGATCAAGGGGTCAGTCCAAGAGGAAGACAACAATTGTAAATATCTATGCACCCAACATAGTAGCATCTCAATACATAAGACAAACACTAACAGACATAAAAGGAGAAATTGACAGTCACACAATAATAGTAGGAGACTTTAACACCCCCCCACCACACACACACCAACGGACAGATCATCAAAACAGAAAATTAATAAGGAAACACAAGTCTTAAATGATACATTAGATGAGATGGATCTGGATCTCACTGATATCTTCAGGACATTCCATCCAAATGCAGATGAATACACCTTCTTCTCAAATGCACATGGAACATTCTCCAGGACAGAGCACATCTTGGGTCACAAATCAAACCTCAGTAAATTTAAGAAGATTGAAATCTTACCAAGCATCTTCTCCAACCACAACACTATGAGACTAGATATCAATTACAAGAAAAAAACTGTAAGAAACATAAACCCGTGGGGATTAGACATGTTTCTAAATAACCAACAAGTTGCTGAAGAAATCAAAAGGGAAATCAAAAAACTTCTAGAAACAAATGACAATGAAAACACCACAACTCAAAACCTATGGGATGGAGCAAAAGCAGTTCTAAGAGCAAAGCTTATAGCAATACAATCCTACCTCAAGAAACAAGAAAAACATTGACTAGACAATCTAACTTTAAACCTAAAACAACTGGAAAAAGAAGAACAAAAAACCCAAAAAATTAATAGAAGGAAAGAAATCATAAAGATCTGAGCAGAAAAAAATGAAAAAGAAATGAAAGAAACAATAGTAAAGATTAATAAAATTAAAAGCTGTTTCTTGAGAAGATAAAATTGACAAGCCTTTAGCCAGACTCATCAAGAAGAAAAGAGAGAAGAATCAAATCAACAAAATTAGAAATGAAAAAGAAGAGGTCACAACAGACAATGCAGAAATACAAAGGATTGTAAGAGACTTATGAACAACTATATGGCAATATAATGGATAATCTGGAAGAAAAGGACAGATTCTTAGAAAAGTTCAATCTTCCAAGACTGAACCAGGAAGAAATAGAAATTATGAACAACCCAATTATAAGCACGGAAATCTACTTTTACTATTCAGGGTCTTTTGTGTTTCCATATGAACTGTGAAATTTTTTGTTCTAATTCTGTGAAAAATGCCATTGGTAATTTGAAAGGATCATGTTGAATCTGTAGACGGCATTTGGTAATATCATCATTTTCACAATATTGATTCTTCCTACCCAGGAACATGGAGTATCTCTCCCTCTGATTATGTTGCCTTTGATTTCTTTCGTTAGTGTCTTATAATGTTCTGTGTACAGTTCTTTTGTCTCCTTAGGTAAGTTTATTCCTAAATATTTAATTCTTTTTGTTGCATGGTGAATAGGATTGATTCCTTAATTTCTCTTTCTGATCTTTCATTGTTAGTATATAGAAATGTAAGTGATTTCTGTGTATTGATTTTGTATCCTGCAACTTTGCTAAATTCATGGATTAACTCTAGTAATTTTCTGATACTGTCTTTAGGGTTTTCTATGTGCAGTATCATGTCATCTGCAAACAGTGATAGCTTTACTTCTTCTTTTCCAATATGGATACCTTTTATTTCTTTTTCTTCTTTGATTGCTGTAGCTAGGACTTCCAAAATTACATTGAATAATAGTGGTGAAAGTGGACACCCTTGTCTTGTTCCTAATCTTAGGGGGAATTCTTTCAGTTTTTCACCATTGAGAATAATGTTTGCTGTAGGCTTATCATATTTGGCCTTTACTATGTTGAAGTAGGTTCCTTTTATGCCCATTTTTTGAAGACTTTTAATCACAAATGGGTGCTGAATTTTGTCAAAGGTTTTTTCTGCATCTATTGAGATCATATGGTTTTT
>SJYX01000977.1:263557-282098 GCA_006410675.1 Oreotragus oreotragus
TTTTTGTGTTGTCTTTGTCTGGGTTTGGTATCAGGGTGATGGTGGCCTCATAGAATGAGTTTGGAAGTGTTCCTTCCTCTGCAATTTTTTTTTAAAGAGTTTTAGAAGGATAGGCATTATCTCTTCTCTAAATGTTTGATAGAATTCTCCTGTGAAGCCATCTGATCCTGGGCTTTTGTTTTTTGGGAGATTTTTTTAATCACAGCCTCAATTTCCGTGCCCTCATTCTATGAGGCCACCATCACCCTGATACCAAACCCAGACAAAGACAACACAAAAAAAGAAAACTATGGGCCAATATCACTGATGAACATAGATACCAAAATCCTCAACAAAATTCTAGCAAACAGAATTCAGCAACACATCAAAAAGCTCAGATACCATGATCAAGTTGGGTTCATTCCAGGGATGCAAGCATTCTTCAATATATGCAAATCAATCAATGTGATACATCATATTAACAAATTGAAAGATAAAAAAAACCATATGATCTCAATAGATGCAGAAAAAACCTTTGACAAAATTCAGCACCCATTTGTGATTAAAAGTCTTCAAAAAATGGGCATAAAAGGAACCTACTTCAACATAGTAAAGGCCAAATATGATAAGCCTACAGCAAACATTATTCTCAATGGTGAAAAACTGAAAGAATTCCCCCTAAGATTAGGAACAAGACAAGGGTGTCCACTTTCACCACTATTATTCAATGTAATTTTGGAAGTCCTAGCTACAGCAATCAAAGAAGAAAAAGAAATAAAAGGTATCCATATTGGAAAAGAAGAAGTAAAGCTATCACTGTTTGCAGATGACATGATACTGCACATAGAAAACCCTAAAGACAGTATCAGAAAATTACTAGAGTTAATCCATGAATTTAGCAAAGTTGCAGGATACAAAATCAATACACAGAAATCACTTACATTTCTATATACTAACAATGAAAGATCAGAAAGAGAAATTAAGGAATCAATCCTATTCACCATGCAACAAAAAGAATTAAATATTTAGGAATAAACTTACCTAAGGAGACAAAAGAACTGTACACAGAACATTATAAGACACTAATGAAAGAAATCAAAGGCAACATAATCAGAGGGAGAGATACTCCATGTTCCTGGGTAGGAAGAATCAATATTGTGAAAGTGATGATACTACCAAATGCCATCTACAGATTCAACATGATCCTTTCAAATTACCAATGGCATTTTTCACAGAATTAGAACAAAAAATTTCACAGTTCATATGGAAACACGAAAGACCCTGAATAGTAAAAGTAGTCTTGAGAAAGAAGAATGGAGGTGGAGGAATCGATCGTCCCGACTTCAGATTATACTACAAAGCTACAGTCATCAAGACAGTATGGCACAAAAACAGAAATATAGAACAATAGAATGAGACAGAAAGCCCAGATACAAACCCGGGCACCTATGGGTCCCTTATTTTTGACAAAGGAGGTGAGAATATACAATGAGGCAACTACAGTCTCTTCAATAAACGGTGCTGGGAAAACTGGACAGCTACGTGTAAAAGAATGAAATTAGAACACTTCCTAACATCATACTGAAAGATAAACTCAAAATGGACTAAAGACCTAAATGTAAGATCAGAAACTATAAAACTCTTAGAGGAAAACATAGGAAGAACACTTGATGACATAAATCAAAGCAAGATCCTCTTTGATCCACCTCCTAGAGTAATGGAAATAAAAACAAAAGTAAACAAGTGGGACCGGATTAAACTTAAAAGCTTTTGCACAGCGAAGGAAACTATAAGCAAGGTGAAAAGACAACCCTCAGAATGGGAGAAAATAATAGCAAATGAAACAACTGGCAAAGGATTAATTTCCACAATATACAAGCAGCTCCTACAACTCAATATCAGAAAAACAAACAATCCAATCAGAAAGTGGGGAAACAACCTAAACAGACATTTCTTCAAACAAAACATACAGATAGCTAACACATGAAAAGATGCTCATCATTACTCATTATTACAAAAATGCAAATCAAAACTACAATAAGATATCACCTCATACCTGTCAGAATGGCCATCATCAAAAAATCTACAAACAATAAAAGCTGGAGAGGGTGTGGAGAAGAGAACACTCTTGCACTGTTGGTGGGAATGTAAATTGATACAGCCACTATGTCAGACAGTATGGAGATTCCTTAAAAAAAACTAGGAATAAAACCACCATATGACCCAGCAATCCCACTCCTAGGCATATACCTTGAGGAAATCAAAATTGTAAAAGACACATGTATCCCATTGGCTCATTCATTGCAGCACTATTTATGATAGCTATAACACGGAAGCAACCTATATGTCCATCAACAGATGAATGGATAAAGAAGTTGTAGTACATATACACAATGGAATATTCAGTTCAGTTTAGTTGCTCAGTCATGTCCAACTCTTTGCAACCCCATGGACTGCAGCACACCAGGCTTCCCTGTTCATCACCAACTCCTGGAGCTTACTCAAACTCATGTCCATTGAGTCAGTGATGCCTTCCAACCATCTCATCCTCTGTTGTCCCCTTCTCCTCCTGCCTTCAGTCTTTCCCAGTAAAGGGGTCTTTTCCAATGAGTCAGTTCTTTGCATCAGGTGGCCAAAGTATTGGAGTTTCAGCTTTAGCATCAGTCCTTCCAATGAATATTCAGGATTGATTTCCTTCAGGATTGACTGCTTGGATTGTCTTCTAGACTGAGGAACTCTTGAGAGTTCTCCAACACCACAGTTCAAAAGCATCAATTCTTCAGCGCTCAGGTTTCTTTATAGTCCAACTCTCACACCCATACATGACTATTGGAAAACCAGAGCTTTGACTAGATGGATCTTTGTTGCCAAAGTAATGTCTCTGCTTTTGAATATGCTGTCTAGGTTGACCATAACTTTTCTTCCAAGGAGCAAGCGTCTTTTCATTTCATGGTTGAAGTCACCATCTGCAGTGATTTTGGAGGAGCCAAAAATAAAGTCTCTTAACTGTTTCCATTGTTTCCCCATCTATTTGCCATATATCTTCGTTTTCTCAATGAACTATTACTCAGCCATAAAAAGGAATGCATTTGAGTCAGTTCTAATGAAGTGGATGAACATAGAACCTATTATACAGAGTGAAGTAAGTCAGAAAGAGAAAAATAAATATCGTATTCTAATGCATATNGCAAAGAGTCGGGCACGACTGAAGCGACTTAGCAGTAGCAGCACTGGTGTTTCTGGCCATACGGGCACAACCATAGAAACAGTTACGTACTGAGCATTGTCCGGGCCATTGGAGATGTGTATAAGAGACAGGAGTGAAGTAAGTCAGAAAGAGAAAAATAAATATCGTATTCTAATGCATATATACGGAATCTAGAAAAATGGTACTGAAGAATTTATTTACAGGACAGCAATGAAGAAACAGACATAGAGAGACTTATGGACATGGGGAGAAGGGAGGAGAGGGTGAGATGTATGGAAAGAATTACATGGAAACTTACATTACCATATGTAAAATAGATAGCCAACAGGAATTTGCTATATAGCTCAGGAAACTCAAAAGGGTTCTGTATCAACCTAGAGGGGTGGGATGGGGAGGGAGATGGGAGGGAGGTTCAAACAGGAGGGGATATATGCACACTTATGGCTGATTCATGTTGAGGTTTGACCAAAAACAACAAAATTCTGTACAGCAATTATCCTTCAATAAAAAAAAAAAATCTTAAAAAAAAGAAAATGCAAATTAAAAAATGAAAAATTATCTGTACTTTGTTTTGGCAAGTAATGCACATTAAAAAGTAATGTCATGTTCTTCTGAGTAATAAAATCCTGCATATTGAGAGTGTAGTTCAGTGTCCCTCACACACACACAAAAATAATAGTGTCATGGAAACCAAACCAAAGAGGTTGGTGAAAGTGAAAGTGAAGTCGCTCGGTCATGTCCGACTCTTTGCAACCCCATGCACTGTAGCCTATCAGGCTCCTCCGTCCATGGGATTTTCCAGGCAAGAGTGCTGGAGTGGATTGCCATTTCCTTCTCCAATTGACCCAGGAATTGAACCCAGATCTCCCGCATTGCAGGCAGACGCTTTACCGTCTGAGCCGGCAATGATTTTATAACTCCTGGTGGACAGTAATCATGAAAGTCAGGGCCACCTGAATCCATGGTATCCACTCAGCATGAACCCACCAAATTGTCCCAAAAGCCAGTATCTCTCACCATCTCCAAAGCCGCTGTCCTGATTCAGGCCACTCCATGTTTTTCCCCATCATTTTAAACTTCTTTTCGGTAACTCTTGGGTTAAGGTAATAGTGGCAACACCTATACCCAATAGCCATTGCTGATAGCCATGTAACACTCCATGGACTGAATATGGAAAGGCAGAAGGGCCTACCAGGAAGACCATCAGCCTAGTGACTGGATCAACTTCCAGTTCCAGATCTAGTTCTGTGAGAACTTGGGCAACAGACTGGTTCCAAATAGGAAAAGGAGTACGTCAAGGCTGTGTATTGTCACTCTGCTTATTTAACTTATATGCAGAGCACATCATGAGAAACGCTGGACTAGAAGAAACACAAGCTGGAATCAAGATTGCCGGGAGAAATATCAATAACCTCAGATATGCAGATGATACCACCCTTATGGCAGAAAGTGAAGAAGAACTAAAAAGCCTCTTGATGAAAGTGAAAGAGGAGAGTGAAAAAGTTGGCTTAAAGCTCAACATTCAGAAAACAAAGATCATGGCATCCGGTCCCATCACTTCATGGGAAATAGATGGGGAAACAGTGGAAACAGTGTCAGACTTTATTTTTCTGGGCTCCAAAATCACTGCAGATGGTGACTGCAGCCATGAAATTAAAAGACACTTACTCCTTGGAAGGAAAGTTATGACCAACCTAGATAGCATATTGAAAAGCAGAGACATTACTTTGCCAACAAAGGTCCATTTGTCAAGGCTATGGTTTTTCCAGTAGTCCCATGTATGGATGTGAAAGTTGGAATGTGAAGAAAGCTGAGCACTGAAGAATTGATGCTTTTGAACTGTGGTGCTGGAGAAGACTCTTGAGAGTCCCTTGTACTGCCAGGAGATCCAACCAGTCCATTCTAAAGAAGATCGGTCCTAAGTGTTCTTTGGATGGCAAAAATCACTGCAGATGGTGATTGCAGCCATGAAATTAAAAGATGTTTATTCCTTGGAAGGAAAGTTATGACCAACCTAGATAGCATATTGAAAAGCAGAGACATTACTTTGCCAACAAAGGTCCGTCTAGTCAAGGCTATGGCTTTTCCATTAGTCATGTATGGATGTGAGAGTTGGACTGTGAAGAAGGCTGAGCGCCGAAGAATTGATGCTTTTGAACTGTGGTGTTGGAGAAGACTCCTGAGAATCCCTTGGACTGCAAGGAGATCCAACCAGTCCATGCTAACGGAGATCAGTCCTGGGTATTCTTTGAAAGGACTGATGCTAAAGCTGAAACTCCAGTACTTTGGCCACCTCATGGGAAGAGTTGACTCATTGGAAAAGACTCTGATGCTGGGAGGGATTGGGGGCAGGAGGAGAAGAGAACGACAGAGGATGAGATGGCTGGATGGCATCATCGACTCAATGGACATAAGTTTAAGTAAACTCTGGGAGTTGGTGATGGCCAGTGAGGCCTGGCATGCGGCAATTCATAGGGTCGCAAAGAGTCAGAGACGACTGAGCGACTGAACTGAACTGAACTAGGGTACTATAAGTCTGGGTCTGCAATTATTGGGTCCTCTGTAATTTGGGAGTCCCAATCTACCATAAGATGAAGGTTAAGTCAAGGGCATAGCCTGTGGAGAAAGTAGCATCAGTGGTTGGTGAGCCTGGAAAAGGAAGTAGCCAAGTGAAAAGCACATAGGACTGGTGGAGGAAAACCTGGATTCTCCTTCTGGTTCTATTGCTTGGCTGTGGGCACATCATTTAACATCTCTGGGCCCAAGGAAGCTAAACCTACCTCAAAACTGAAATGACTAATACTGACCTCATGGCATTTGGTTAAAAATGTTATGAATATAAAGTACTTAGTCAAATGCCTGGCACTTGGTGGGTGTTCACTATTATTAGCTCTGTCTTTCAGATTCCATCCTACAAACCTAAAGGTTATTCTTAAGATCAAATAAAATGTTATGAAATCATCCAAGAAACTCTAAAGGAATCTGCAAATGTTAAAGATATTAAGGACTTAGTAAGACAGATCTAAGTCTATCATCACAGTTAGAGGTGAGTCACATATACCCCTTGAGGTTTTTAAAATTCTTATTTTTCACCTTCAAGCCTTCTCATTTTAATCATTTTTACCCTATGCAAAATGAACAGGGATTGGAAAAGGCGATGGCACCCCACTCCAGTCCTCCTGCCTGGAAACCCCACGGACGGAGGGGCCTGGTGGGCTGCAGTCCACGGGGTCGCTAGGAGTCAGACACAACTGAGCGACTTCACTTTCCCTTTTCACTTTCATGCATTGGAGAAGGAAATGGCAACCCACTCCAGTGTTCTTGCCTGGGGAATCCCAGGGATGGGGGAGCCTGGTGGGCTGCTGTCTATGGGGTCACACAGAGTCGGACATGACTGAAGCGACTTAATAGCAGCAGCAGCAGCAGCAATAGAACATTATGATTTGGGGACTTCCTAGGTGGCGCTAGTGGTAAAGAATTCGTCTGCCAATGCAGGAGGCATAAGAGGCACAGGTTCAATCTCTGAGTCAAGAAGATCCCCTGGAGAAGAAAATAGCAACCCACTCCAGTATGCTTGCCTGGAGAATCCCATGGACAGAGGAGCTTGGCAGGCTACAATCCATAGGGTTGCATAGAGTCAGACACAACTGAAGCGACTTAGCGCTCATGCATTATTTTATTTTGCTCTTGAAGAAGTTGAATGTCTAAGCTAATTTATTAATGAGTTTGTCATTCCTTGTCTTAACAGATTTTCTGAAGAATGTGTCAGAGTTGGAATAATTATTATTAGACTGAGAAACATATAAGAATTTTTTAATGTGCTTTTGAGTTTATAGCCCTTACAGCCTGTCTCAGTCATTATGGTAATAAACTAAGTAAAGCTTTCCGATCAGACTCCCAAACAAAGCTCTGTATTTGTGTTCACAGGCAAATTTTTTTCTAAACCTAATAATAGTTTATATTGATAGTTAATACCTTTTTTAAAGCATAATACTTTTAACAAGGGGAGAGTCATAAAATAAGATTTTAGATACATTTCAGATAAACTCTTTGTGAGTCACTTTTCCCTGGACTGTCCTGTCCTTGCTGCAGCTAAGGGGCAAAGTGGGTGGAGTGTTCTCTGTGCCACCAACTCCCTGAAAAGTCAGTGAAGAAATCCCTGAACAGTGCCCTAGCGTTGTTTCCTTGTTGTCAGAGAGTTACAGTCCTCACGTGCATTATGGAGCTGCCATGGCCCTGAGCATCTGCTGTGCTGGTACAGGAAACAAGGAAGCAATTAATTTGCTCGAACCAATGACAAATGACCCTGTGAACTATGTGAGGCAAAGAGCTCTCATAGCTTCGACTCTCATCATGATCCAGCAGACTGAAATCACTTGTCCAAAGGTGAATCAATTCAGACAACTGTATTCCAAAGTCATCAATGATAAACATGATGATGTCATGGCCAAGTTTGGCACTATTCTGGCCCAGGGCATACTGGACGCAGGTGGACATAATGTCACGATCTCCTTGCAGTCTAGAACTGGACACACCCATATGCCTTCTGTGGTTGGCGTCTTTGTACCCAGTTCTGGTTCTGGTTTCCTCTTTCACACTTCCTGTCATTGGCTTATACCCCTACCTGTGTCATTGGCCTGAACAAAGACTTAAAGATGCCATAAATTCAATATGAATCAAACTGTAAACCATCAACATTTGCGTATCCTGCCCCTCTGGAAGTACCAAAAGAAAAAGAAAAGGAAAAGGTTTCTACTGCTGTGTTATCGATAACTGCCAAGGCTAAAAAGAAGGAAAAAGGAAAGGAAAAAAGGAAGAGGAGAAAATGGAAGTGGATGAAAAAGGAAGAAAAAGAGAAGAAAAAAGAACCTGAGCCAAACTTCCAGTTATTGGATAACCCAGCCTGAGTTATGCCTGCCCAGCTTAAGGTCCTAAGCATGCTGGAGACCTGTAGATACCAGCCTTTCAAACCACTGTCCATTGGAGGCATCATCATTCTGAAGGATACCAGTGAAGACATTGAGGAGCTGGTGGAACCCATGGCAGCTCATGGCCCAAAAATTGAGGAGAAAGAACAAGACCCAGAACCCCCAGAACCATTTGAGTATATTGATGACTAAGGACCAGAGGATCTGATTGCTCACCTGAAGAAGATTGTCCAGGCTCATATTGGAAATGCCTGTGAGGAAATTTATGCTGAGACCTGCTATTCACTGCATGTATCATTGCCTCTGTGCTGACCTTGTCTGCAAGTCTTTTGTTGAAGAGATGGTATATGACTAGTGTTCTCTTTCCGGGGAAGGCAATGGCACCCCACCCCAGTACTCTTGCCTGGAAAATCCAATGGACGGAGTAGCCTGGTGGGCTGCAGTCCATGGGGTCGCTAACAGTCGGACAGACTGAGCGACTTCACTTTCACTTTTCTCTTTCATGCATTGGAGAAGGGAATGGCAACCCACTCCAGTGTTCTTGCCTGGAGAATCCCAGGGACGGGGGAGCCTGGTGGGCTGCCCTCTATGGGGTCACACAGAGTCGGACACGACTGAAGTGACTTAGCAGCAGCAGCAGTGTTCTCTTTCACACAACTTGGTTTTCAAATAAATATATTAAGATCTTCAGATGGAAAAAAAAATGAACAGGGATGTTAAACGTATGGTATATTTGCTCTAGGACCTAAAGCACTGTGTAAGGATGGTCTTCAGCCTTTGGAACAATAGATACCCCACCTATAATGGTCCCCTCCTCCCACTCAAAAACAGTTTCATCCCAGCTGCAAAATTGTGTAATACCTCATCAGCCGTGTTCTCTTGGATTGCTTGATCTGGGGAAAACCAGCAAACAAACTGTGAAAAGACTCAGGCAGTCCTGTGCAAAAAACCTGTGTGGCAAAATAACAGGACCACCTACCAGTAGCCAGAGACAGATTGCCAGCCATGTAACTGAGCCACCTTAGAAGTGGGTCCCCCAACCCCAGCCAAGACTCTAGATGACTGAAACCCAGCTGACACCCTGATTTCAATTTCACAAGAGATGCTGAGGCAGAACCACCAGTTAGGCCACCTCCACCAAATCCCGATCCACAGGAAACTGTACAGGGTGTGTTTTAAACTGCTAAGATCTGAGTTGGTTAATTTGATGTGCAGCATTAGATAATAATTCACAACTGACTCCATCTGTTGGCTGAGACTGATCTAGTTACATTTCTGCTGCTTCTGATCGAAGAAACTTTGTGTAAAACACCTTCTGTATCAGAATCACTGGGGACAGGTCACGAACATCTATAGTTTTTTAAACCTCTACAGATAACCTTATGTGCAGTCCAGTTTAAAATGTCTATTTCATTTGGAAGTAGATATATTTAACATGTAATCATACCACACTGGATTCAAATGACCTAAACTCCTTTCTTCCCTCCATGATGCATTTTGAGGGTTAGGACCAGTTTTTAGGTCAGTGGAAGCTCAGGTAGATTTCTCCAACATTAAGAAAATCTGAGTTTTTTTCCTCTTCTCTATATCTAATGTAGAAATGGGCAAAAAAGATTCACCTTCACTGCTTTCTGCTTGAATTTCCATTTTGGCTTCACCATTCCAGGCTAAGACCAGAGGCAGCGACTTTGAAATATTCCTCCTGGCCATGAGACAGTGACTTCCATCACATGCTGGGGTCACCTTTGCTCCTGACTCAGACATATTAACTCTTTCCTGCAATATTTCATAAATATTTGTCAAGGATATATGAAAATTCAGTTTAAACCAAAGAACATGAGGGCTGTGATGAGATGTTGACTTCTCGCTCACTCATAGATGCAGACCAAAGATGCTGCATTTCCAAACCTGAAACTTAAAAGCAGGAGTAAATAAGTAGTTGGAGATCTGTTTTCTCCCACTGTCTCCATATCTTTGCATCACGAACATGCAAACAACCTCTTCTAGCAGCCATACATACCAGCATATTACTTAAAAAAGAAAATCTCATTAGGGAATCTGGATTACAAAGATCTTGGCCCAACTGATAATGGAGTCACCCATCTACCTGATATCCTAATATCCTAGTAATTATCCTCACTTTCTCTCTCACCTTGCTTCACGCATGGAAACAACTCCCCAGCTCCTATTCATTTTACTTTGGAAATCTCATATTCAGACCTTCACCCCCATCCTGACAGTCGCAGCCTTTGTTCAGACAACCTTCATAGCCTGCCTAGGCTATTACAACAGCCCTTTAAGGGGGACCTTGACAACAACCTTCTTTCTCTTTTATTTACTCTGAACCTCACTGCCAGAGTTATCTTTCAAAACTGTAGATTGTATCATGCCATTCCCTTGATTAAAAACATGCCATTGACATCATGTACTCCCCAGTATGCTGCACTAGGGAAGGCTCGTCTCTTCTGTGGTATTCCTGCCAAAAAGGCAAAGCCTCAGTCTAAACATGGGTTAAGCCCAGTTGAGGGGCATTTCATAAAACAAATGATCAGTACTTTTCCAAAGTGTCAAGATCATGAGAAGAAAAGAAAGACTGAGGAGCTGTGACAGGCCGGAGAAGACATGATGAGTAAACATAAGGCTGCATCCTGGGTTGCATTCTGGACCAGTGGAAGGACACTAGTGGACAAACTGGTGATATGCATCTAAATTCTGTAGTTAATGACACTGTACCAATTTCTTAGTTTTGATCATTGTAGTATGGTTAAGCAAGATGTTCACATGCAAGGAAGTTGGATAGAGGGAATATGATAACTCTCTGTACCACCCCAGTAACTTTTACAAAGTAAAAACTTATTTCAGATGGAAAAAGAGACCAGAAAGAAAATTTATATACTATTACAACAAATTCCAGTCCACTATATAAGCTTACTAGAGAAGGTGAGAGGGATAGATGGAAAGAAGAAAGGGGAAAAGAAGGAGACACAGAACACGAATGTGTGTTTGGCAGGCAGGTCCCTGGGATGAGATGTGAGTTGATAAGATCTCCTACTAGTTCCTCATATACACTTGGAGTATGAACACCCCACAATGCTGGATGTGGCTCACTCTTTAGAAAATACAACCCTAGATGCAAGCCAGTTGCTTCATCTGGTCCTCAGCTGCAGAAACAGTGATCTGTTTGGATAGTAGAGAAAAAACTGACTGTGGTCTTGAATGTGGCAGAGACTCTCCCAATTTCCATCCGCCCCTCCTTCTTTAGAAATAAAAATCCTGATTTTCAGGCTGGAGCATTGTCACCCAGCTAAAAGAAATTTAGGAGATTATTTATTTGGAGAAAGAGTATAATGTGGTAGTGAAAACCAGGGCTTGGTGTCCATCACATAGAGCAAAATCAAATATAGCTGTATGACCTCAAGCAAGTTATTGTCTATGTTGAGGCTTAGTCCCTTGTCTATAAGATAAATATAATGATAATCCTACTTTATAAATTTGCTGTGAAGATTAAATTTTTAACCCATGCAAATGCTTTAGATTTAGTATAGTAATCTGGCCCAAGATATGTGTTCATTAAATATTATTATTTTTATTTATTATTTAAATCTCAGTTATTTAGAGAAAATATCTAAAATTTATTGTGGTGGAAAGTTAGTGAGAAGACATTCATGTATATCTCTAGTTGCATGCACCATTAATCTAGTAGTGCCTCCTAGACTATACTCCTTCAAGACAGTCTCTGTATTCTAGCTACCAAATCACCGGATCTCTCCAGGTTCCTAAAATAAGGAATCCATCCTCCGCTCTAGTCACCAGAGAAGGGGAGTCGGAAGGGAGAGTGAATCTCTTTGCCCGAATGCTAATGTGAGTTCCATCCACCATCAAAAGATCACTTCACCTCATGCACCTTTCTTCTTTCCTCTTCCTCCTTTCCATCTATATATAATTGATGCTCTCAGTTGAGTAGTCCTAATTACTAAGATTGTATAAATAAGCTTTTTTTAACAGCTGAAAGTTATGAATAAGAACTTCAGAATTCTTATCTATCTGTACATGTATACCACATCTCCTTTATCCATTCACCCACTGAAGAATACTTAGGTGGTTTCTATATCTTGGCTATTGTGAATATTGCTGCTATGAACATGGAAGTGCAGGTATCTCTTCAATACTGTTGGAGATCTCTTCAATACTAGTAGGAGATCTTGGCGGGCTGTGAGGAAGTATTTCAACCATATTATGTGAATTAGGATATCAGTAAGTAAATTTCTAATGAGAAGATTTTGTGATTGTAAAAAAATATCATTTAACGGATTATGACCACTAAACTTCTTATGCTTATTTTATCATCTAATATTTTCATATGGAAACACATATAATGGTGGAGGTGGGTACCATAATCTTTCAGTACTTAGAGTCTCTAGCAGTCTTTATCCAGGCTACCAAAAGAAACTATAGGCTAAGAAAGCAAGCTTGTGGGACAGCGATATTGGAAGAAAGAAAAACCCACTTTTTAAAAAATAAATTTCTATTAGTAATATCTTTGTAACTCTAGCTACAACCTTTGCCTTCCACTTTGATTATCCTTTTATTCATCCCCTATATTTGATTTAGTCTTTTCTTCCTTTGAAAATAATATTTAGATTTACCTTAGTCTCTTCCCTTCACTATTACCGTGTAGCATAAATCTTTATCATGCCATTTTAGGATTATTTGAACAATTTCCTTTTGTGGTCTTTCTCACAATAGTTTAGCTGCTGGCTCTTATCTGATTAATTGTTCTATAATACCACTTGTACCATGTCACTCTACTGCCTCAGAATCTAAAATGAATCACCACACTGCCTAGTGACTCAGTCAATCTCTTCTTTCTGACTTTGAAAGGTTCTAATAATTTTATAGCACCTGAATTAACAAAATTTGTTTCCCTCTGTTTCTTAATATGGATTATAACCAGACTGGTCTTTGCTTTCCTTTCCACCTTGCTCATGTTATTATTCCCCAACTATGCCAAAGATTGTTATACTTTCATGTCCAGAAGTGTTTTTACCTTTTCGAACATCACTCAGAATTTCCTTTGGGAATCATCAAGCTCTTACCTTTGGTCTATAGTTTTGCATGTGGGTAGACATGTGACCCGGGGAAGGCAATGGCACCCCACCCCAGTACTCTTGCCTGGAAAATCCAATGGACGGAGTAGCCTGGTGGGCTGCAGTCCATGGGGTCGCTAACAGTCGGACAGACTGAGCGACTTCACTTTCACTTTTCTCTTTCATGCATTGGAGAAGGAAATGGCAACCCACTCCAGTATTCTTGCCTGGAGAATCCCAGGGATGGGGGCGCCTGGTGGGCTGCCCTCTATGGGGTCACACAGAGTCGGACACGACTGAAGTGACTTAGCAGCAGCAGCAGACATGTGACCCAAGCGTGGCCAGTCAGAAGACCATGATCCTTTAGTCACAGCAATCAATTCAATAAAGAACACATGACCCAAGCTGGTCCAACTTGAGCCTTACCTGAACCTTCACTAGGAAGTTTTAGAAAAAAATAGTACTTGACAAAGCCAGGAAATAGCAACCAATATCTTCCTGATGACATAATTGAGCCTCTAGATCTACCTATGCCTGACCTCCTTGGTAATAAGAAACAATACATCTTTTTTTTTTTTTTCTGTCTTGACTGAAACCAGTTTGAATTGGTTTGTAAAGAGTACTCCCACCTCTTTGCCTCTTCAAGTTACACTTATACTTTAAGATCTAGCTCTCATGTCACTTGCAAGCTGTTCTTCCCTTTCCTAAACTCCCATTGTACCTTACTTAATCTAGGAAATGGCAACCCACTCTAGTATTCTTGCCCATGGACAGAGGATCCTGGAAGGTTGCAGTCTGTGGGGTTGCAAAGAGTCAGACACGACTTAGCAACTTAATGAACAGCAACAAATTTATTTGTTTAACACTAAATCACCTCAGCTGTTTAATATTTTCTAGTTTTACTTCCTCACTGGACCATAACCTTGAACGCTTGAAGCCTAAATTACATTTCTCTTGTGTTCACAACACTTAAGAATTTTTTATACTTAAGATGCAAAACTGATAAATTTTCAGATATGTTATTTTTCTTTAGGATGCCAGTGGTTAGAATAAATGAAAACTGGGCAAATTGTTCCTAATCAAGGCCTAGCTCTTTTGGTAATTCTGTTCTCACCTTACTGATTTAAAAACAAATATGATAAGAAAGAAGGGGAAATGATATCAGTGACTGTGTTATAGAGTCACATTTTGCACCACCTCCTGAAGATATATTTTGGGATCTCTAGAAGGGCCTGATGACAGTTCCCGGTTTTAAAATGTAGGCTTTATTATTATTCAGGTATGGTGAGACCAAGAGTTCAGGAGACAGCTACCATTGACAGGCTTTTTACTTACAGTATTCAAGAGGAAGGGCACATTTCACCACATAGGAGCACAATGGGAAGGAGGGGTGGGGGGAGCAGGGGCTTTACTGTGGGTTCACAGGAAAGGCAGGCAGGGTAAGCAGTCTTAGGACTAGCTAGTTTGAATAATTTTGGCAGGCTCTGCTGTGTAGGGACTATCGTCAGTCATCTGGCACATGTAGCTGGGTTGATTAGGACAGGGGAATATTGACTTACTGTGTGAGAGTTTGATAAAGAAGGTGGTTTAAAACAGAAACAGACTCATAGACTTAGAGAACAAACTTTTGGCTACCAAGGGGGAAGAGTTGGGGGGAGGGAGAGTTAGGGAGTTTGGGACTGACATGTACATACTGCTATATTTAAAGTAAATAACCAAAAATAAATAAATAAATAAAATAAAGTAAATAACCATCAAGGACCTACTGTATTAAAAGAAAAAATGGAAAAGAGTCGAGAGAATGATGTAAATGAGATGAGATTGGCCATGTGTTGATAATTCTTGGAGCTGATTGATGGATTCATGGGGAATTACTACACTGTGTGTATTATTTTGCATGTTTGAAATTTTCCATAACAAAAAGGTTTTTTTACAAAGGTGGTTGAAGGAGCTAAATGGGTTCTGGATTGGTCAATTTGTATATGCAAGATTCAGGAGAGTTGTTAGTATTGGATGATTAGCTAGCCTTGAAAGGGGCAGCATTAAGAACATAGAATATAAAGGGTGGGCGAGGACCTGCTGCACCCTAGAGGGCCAGTGCCCCAGGGGCCACTGCTGGGATCTCCCACCTTGAGCTCCGCTGACCTGAATTCTTGAGGTAAGCCTCTCTCATGGAGCCCTTTGAGGATTCCTGCCCCCCTTTTTTATTATGGTTATGTAACAAACAAAAAATGTCATTCCAATTGTATTTTACAAATTGCAGAACTGAAGATACAGAGGAATGCCACCCAGTGAGCTAGGCGTAGACTTGCCTTGATTCCCATTCTTTCGCTCTGGAGGTGTGTGCCTACTTTGTTTAGTAGCTAAGTCGTGTCTGACATTTTTGCGACCCCATGGACTGTAGCCCACCAGGCTTCTCTCTCCATGGGATTTCTCAGGCAAGAATACTGGAGTGGGTGGTCATTTCCTTCCCCAGGGGATCTTCCTGACCCAGGGATGGAACCTGCATCTCCTGCACTGGCAGGTAGATTCTTCATCACTGAGCCAGCAGGGAAGTCCCTGTGCCTACACTGGGTGGTAGAGGTTAAGTTGCTAAGTCATGTCTGACTTTTGTGACCACACAGACTGTAGCCTACCAGTCCTCTCTGTCCATGAGATAAGACAAAGTAGAGGCACATAGTAAGCACAGTTTCTTTTCTGTAACTCATGCCATAAAATCCTTCCCAGTTGGAAAAGCTGTCCTGGTCCGATACTGCTATGACTATCCAGTAAGTCTGACTAATTCTGGATGGAGTTAGAGTGTCCATTTGACCCTTGTATAATGATGTATTCTCCAAGGCAGGCTTTAATCAGTAAAAAGGGGGAAAATTGGACCACATCTGCCTCTATTTTGTCTTACTGCTCAATTGTTCTAAACCCAAGTGGGAAAGAGGAGAATGTACTAACTGTATTGCCATTAATTACTTTCTCCCTTTTTCCACATCATCTTAAGACCCTTGTAGGACTCAGATATTATCTCTAGATAATTCTTTTTTTTAACTATTCAGTTTTCAAAATACTGTTGTAGATGGTTTATTAGTTGACTATACACATACAAGTTTGTTAAGTAAAATGAATGATACTGTATTTTTTTGTGACAACATAATTTAAAAAATATATCTTGACATAGAAAATCCAGCCAGTCATCACTTTTTTTAAATAAAGTTTTATTGGAACACAGTCAGACCTATTCCTTTGCATGTTCTGTGTATTTGCCTGGATGCTGTAACAGTGGAGTTGAGTAACAGTGAACGACTATGACCAGAGGCCAGTGCCCCTGTAAATATTTTCAAAGCTGAAAATATTTACTATCTGATTCCACAGAAGTTTGTCAACACTTACTGTATATATGCTTCAAGATTGCCTACACTGTGCCAGACACAGCAGTAGAACAGAAGTATCTGACTTAAATCACTTCATATTCTGCCAGGGAACTAGATATTATTTTAGCAACTAATTACAAAGAAGTGTGAGGTGTGCTTAGGAACAGAGGAAGGGGAGCTCGGAGATCACAGGGGAAGGAGTGGCTCTCTGTAGGATGGTAGGTGCAAGATGAGTGGGGACTCATAGGACATGACTGGAAAAACTGCCTGTGGCCCACAGGAAATGGATGTTAGACTTTATTCTATAGGAAGTGGAACATCACTGAGGAATTTGAATCAGAAGAGCAGCATTATCAATTCACTTTTGAAAAAGAAAACTATTTATTGAGAGAAGAATCATCTAAAGTCTCTAATAAATCTGGGCACTCTCATATATGAGGGCAATCTGGAGGCTGCAGATTAAATTAAGGAGTGTTGCAATAGACTAAATTCTTGACCTAGGCCAAGTCCAGCCCCAAATAACTTTTATGTAAGTCTATATACTGGCAAGTAAAGTACATACCAGAATTCATTTGGAATACAGCATAGAGTTCATAAAGGAAGCTAAAGCCAGACATTAATTATACATACATAGTTATTTATACTTAGAGTGTAAGTTATACTTACACTACCTTTACATGAAGATAAAGGTGGTATTGAAACTGTTTACTTCAGATTGGGACTTGTCCACGTGGCTGGGACTCAAACCTGGCCAAAACCCAGTTTGGGACTCTAATCCACATGGCTGGGACAAAAACCCAGTCAAAACCTGGTTTCAGGACCTAATGAAGCTCAGGTACTGATGTCTCATTGCAGAAAGAATTCAGTGAGAAACAAAATGAAAGATAAGAAGTGGATTTATTTAGAGGGAAACACATTCCACAGACTAGGTGTGGGCCATCGCAGAGGGTGACTGCAGCAGCCCAGAAATGTGGCATTGTTAGCTTCTATGGGCTGGGTAATTTCATGGAGGATTATTCTAACTATTTTGGGGAAGGGGATTTCCAGGAGTTGTGCCATGGCCCACTTTTTGGTCTTTTGGCCAGTTCCGGTTGACCTTGAAACTGTCAGGGTGTCTCTGGGTGTGTCATTTAGCTTGCTGATTGAGGATCAAGGTTTAGTCTGAGGTTGACTTGTCTGTCATCTGGGACCCATTTGATTCTTATCTGTTTATGTTGTGTCCTTAGGCTATGTTCTTCTTTCAAAAGTTGAGCCCTGACCCCTTCCTTCCTGTTTCAGTAGTTGCCTTCCTAGCAGCAAACTACCCCCATCCCCACCTAGCTTAGACTATAAGACTTTCTCACTGATAAGAGAAAAGAGAGGCCTGATAGGTTTAGGCCAAGATCAAAAATCTTGATTATATTTCAGGATTATAAAGATAATATTAATTAGTTGAAATCTGTCCAGGTAATTCTCTGTCTTTTGTCTATTATTAGTTTAGAAATGGGAATGTGAAGCACTTTGGGAATTCTGCTGGGTGGCTCCCAGTAAAATGTCCCTATTGTAGAAAAGAGATATATATGGGAGGAAACAAGTTTTGTTAAATTTGCAGTATCTGAGTGTGATGCCTGGAACTGTGGCAACCATCTTATGATTGTGAGGAATTACGCTGGCATGTTGAAATAGCAGAGCCCCAGGACAGCTCCTTATTACCAAATTCAGACTTAAATTGAAGAAAGTAGGGAAAACCGCTAGACCATTCAGGTATGACCTAAATCAAATCCCTTATGATTATACAGTGGAAGTGAGAAATAGATTTAAGGGCCTAGATCTGATAGATAGAGTCCCTGATGAACTATGGAATGAGGTTCGTGACATTGTACAGGAGACAGGGATCAAGACCATCCCCATGGAAAAGAAATGCAAAAAAGCAAAATGGCTGTCTGGAGAAGCCTTACAAATAGCACTGAAAAGAAGAGAGGCAAAAAGCAAAGGAGA
>SJYX01000977.1:282166-313765 GCA_006410675.1 Oreotragus oreotragus
CCTGATGAACTATGGAATGAGGTTCGTGACATTGTACAGGAGACAGGGATCAAGACCATCCCCATGGAAAAGAAATGCAAAAAAGCAAAATGGCTGTCTGGAGAAGCCTTACAAATAGCACTGAAAAGAAGAGAGGCAAAAAGCAAAGGAGAAAAGAAAAGATATAAGCATCTGAATGCAGAGTTCCAAAGAATAGCAAGAAGAGATAAGAAAGCCTTCTTCAGCAATCAATGCAAAGAGATAGAGGAAAACAACAGAATGGGAAAGACTAGAGATCTCTTCAAGAGAATTGGAGATGAAAGCAACAGATAAATATACATGCAGAGTATGCACGTTCCCTGCCCTCTTTCCCCTACCACTCTGGTATTGTCTCCTTCATTTGTCTCACATAGTTAAACTAAAAACAGAGCACTAGTCAAATGCTTGAATTTGATGTAAATCTCTTTCACTTATTTAAACACAACATACTGAAAAATTTTAGTAGCCCAATTTCTGTAGCATTTTTTACCCAAAAACTTAAGAGTAGAAATGTCACAATAGTCATCTATAACCACACTGTGGCAGAGTTCTCTTATTTGACCTCCATCAGGAGGGGTGAGGGTGAAGAGATACCTCTCGTCCAAGGTAAGAGAAACCCAGATAAGATGGTAAGTGTTGCACGAGGTCATCAGAGGGCAGACACACTGAAACCATAATCACAGAAAACTAGTCAATCTAACCACATGGACCACAGCCTTGTTTAACTCAATGAAGCTAAGCCATGCCATGTGGGGCCACCCAAGACGGGCAGGTCATGGTGGAGAGGTCTGACAGAATGTGGTCCATTGGAAAAGGGAATGGCAAACCACTTCAGTATTCTTGCCTTGAGAACCACATGAACAGTATGAAAAGGCAAAATGATAGGATACTGAAAGAGGAACTCCCTAGGTCGGTAGGTGCTCAGTANGGTCATGGTGGAGAGGTCTGACAGAATGTGGTCCACTGGAGAAGGGAATGGCAAACCACTTCAGTATTCTTGCCTTGAGAACCACATGAACAGTATGAAAAGGCAAAATGATAGGATACTGAAAGAGGAACTCCCTAGGTCGGTAGGTGCTCAGTATGCTACTGGAGATCAGTGGATAAATAACTCCAGAAAGAATGACGGGATGGAGTCAAAGCTAAAACAATACCCAGTTGTGGATGTGACTGGTGAGAGAAGCAAGGTCCGATGCTGTAAAGAGCAATATTACATGGGAACCTGGAATGTCAGGTCCATGTATCAAGGCAAATTGGAAGTGGTCAAACAGGAGATGGCAAGAGTGAACATCGACATTCTAGGAATCAGCGAACTAAAATGGACTGGAATGGGTGAATTTAACTCAGATGACCTTTATATCTACTACTGTAGGCAGGGATCCCTCAGAAGAAATGGAGTAGCCATCATGGTCAACAAAAGAGTCCAAAATGCAGTACTTGGATGCAATCTCAAAAACGACAGAATGATCTCTGTTCGTTTCCAAGGCAAACCATTCAATATCACAGTAATCCAAGTCTATGCCCCAATCAGTAACAATGAAGAAGCTGAAACTGAACGTTCTATGAAGACCTACAAGACCTTTTAGAACTAACACCCCACCCCCTCAAATGTCCTTTTCATTATAGGGGACTGGAATGCAAAAGTAGGAAGTCAAGAAACACCGGGAGTAACAGGCAAATTTGGCCATGGAGTATGGAATGAAGCAGGGCATAAGCTAATAAAGTTTTGCCAAAAAAACAAAACAAAACAAAACAAAAAAATGCACTGGTAATAGCAAACACCCTCTTCCAACACCACAAGAGAAGACTCTACACGTGGACATTACCAGATAGTCAACACCAAAATCAGATTGATTATATTCTTTGCAGCCAAGGATGGAGAAGCTCTATATAGTCATCAAAAACAATACCAGTAGCTGACTGTGGCTCAGATCATGAACTCCTTATTGCCAAATTCAAACTTAAATTGAAGAAAGTGGGGAAAATGTCTAGGTTGGCCATAACCTTTCTTCCAAAGAGTAATCATCTTTTAATTTCATGGCTTCAGTCACCATCTGCAGTGATTTTGGAGCCCCTCAAAGTAAAGATTGACACTGTTTCCACTGTTTCCCCATCTATTTCCCATGAAGTGATGGGACCAGATGCCATGATATTAGTTTTCTGAATGCTGAGCTTTAAGCCAACTTTTTCACTCTCCTCTATCACTTTCGTCAAGAAGTGCTTTAGTTCTTCTTCATTTTCTGCCATAACGGTGGTGTCATCTGCATATCTGAGGTTATTGGTATTTCTCCCAGCAATCTTGATTCCAGCTTGTGTTTCATCCAGCCCACCGTTTCTCATGATGTACTCTGCACATAAGTTAAATAAACAGTGTGACAATATACAGCCTTGACATACTCCTTTTCCTATTTGGAACCAGTTTGTTTTTCCATGTCCAGTTCTAACTGTTGCTTCCTGGCCTGCATACAGATTTCTCAAGAAGCAGGTCAGGTGGTCTGGTATTTCAATCTCTTTCAGAATTTTCCAGTTTTTGCTGGTCCACACAGTCAAAGGCTTTGGCATAGTCAATAAAGCAGAAATAAATGTTTTTCTGGAACTCTCTTGCTTCTTTGACAATCCAGAGGATGTTGGCAATTTGATCTCTGGTTCCTCTGCCTGTTCTAAAGCCACATTGAACATCTAGAAGTGTGCAGTTCACATATTGTTGAAGCCTGGCTTGGAAAATTTTGAGCATTACTTTAATAGCATGTGAGATGAGTGCAATTGTGCAGTAGTTTGAGCATTCTTTGGCATTTCCTTTCTTAGGGATAAGAATGAAGTGTGACCTTTTCCAGTCTTGTGGCCACTGCTGAGTTTTCCAAATTTGCTGGCATATTGAGTGCAGCACTTTGAAAGCATCATCTTTCAGGATTTGAAAAAGCTCAACTGGAATTCCATCACCTCCACTAGCTTTGTTCATAGTGATGCTTCGTAAGGTCCACTTCTCAATCCAGGATGCCTGGCTCTCACCATCGTGATTATCTGGGTCATGAAGATCGTTTTTGTACAGTTCTTCTGTATATTCTCGCCACCTCTTCTTAATATCTTCTGCTTCTGTTAGGTCCATAATATTTCTGTCCTTTATTGAGCCCATGTTTGCATGAAATGTTTCCTTGGTATCTCTAGTTTTCTTGAAGAGATCTCTAGTCTTTTCCATTCTAAGGTTTTCCTCTATCTTTGTACTGATCCCTAAGGAAGCCTTTATAATCTCTCCTTGCTATTCTTTGGAACTCTGCATACAAATGAGTATATCTTTCCTTTTCTCCTTTGCTTTTCACTTCTCTTCTTTTCACAGCTATTTGTAAGTCCTCCGACTTTTCACTTTCATGCATTGGAGAAGGAAATGACAACCCACTCCACTGTTCTTGCCTGGAGAATCCCAAGGACGGGGGAGCTTGGTGGGCTGCCGTCTATGGGGTCGCATAGAGTCGGACATGACTGAAGCGACTTAGCAGCAGCAGCAGCAGCCTCAGGCAGCCATTTTGCTTTTTTGCATTTCTTTTTCTTGGGGATGGTCTTAATCCCTGTCTCCTGTACAGTGTCACAAACCTCCATCCATAGATCATCAGGCACTCTATCTATCAGATCTAGTCCCTTAAATCTATTTCTTACTTCCACTGTATAATCGTTAGGTATTTGATTTAGGTCATACCTGAATGGTCTAGCGGTTTTCCCCACTTTCTCCAATTTAAGTCTGAATTTAGCAATAAGGAGTTCATGATCTGAGCCACAGTCAACTGTTATTGTTTTTCCTGACTGTATAAAACTTCTCCATCCTTGGCTGCAAAGAATATAATCAACCTGATTTTGGTGCTGACCATCTGGTGATGTCCATGTGTAGAGTCTTCCCTTGTGGTGTTGGAAGACGGTGTTTGCTATGACCATTGCATTCTCTTGGCAAAACTCTATTAGCCTTTGCCCTGCTTTCAATCTGTACCCCAAGGCCAAATTTGCCTTTTACTCCAGCTGTTTCTTGACTTCCCACTTTTGCATTCCAGTCCCCTTTAATGAAAAAGACGTCTTTGGCGGGTGTTAGTTCTAGAAGGTCTTGTAGGTCTTCATAGAACCGTCCAGTGTCAGATTCTTCTGCATTACTGGTCAAAGCATAGACTTGGATTACCATGATATTGAATGGTTTGCCTTGGAAACGAAAAGAAACCATTCTGTCATTTTTGAAACTCAGCATCCAAGTACTGAGGGCAGTATGTTACAAATGCTGCTCTCATTCTGCTTGAGCATGCTGAGAGATATTTATGATAAGCGTGCTAAAGTGGATTTTGATTTTGATTTCTGGGGGATCTCAACATGATAGCAGGAGAAAGGTCAGAGAAAATGTAAATAAATGAGATCAAAGGAAAAACACAACAAGCAAAGCAGTCTTCTCTTTAGAATGAAAAACGTGTTTTTAAAGCCAAGTTTAACTTTTATTAATTAGATTTTATAATACTAAAACTAATACATAGCTATTAGCTAACCTGTAGCACATACACTGTAACAGGCATTTTTTAGGTGTTTCATATACATTAATCCAAATCAATGTACACTATTATTATCCTCATTTTTATAGATGAGGAAACTGAGACACAGACAGATTAAGTAACTTGCCCAATACCAACACAACTAAGTGGAAAAGCCACATTTGAAACCAAACAATCTTTTTCCAAAGCCAAGACAATGATAACATATGTGTAAATATGGTAATTTAGATTTTGGAGGGGTAATTTGGATTTTATGAAAGCAACAGTTCAGTTCAGTTGCTCAGTCATGTCCAACTCTTTGCAACACCATGAATCGCAGCATGCCAGGCCTCCTTGGACATCACCATCTCCTGGACTTCACTTAGACTCACGTCCATCGAGTCCGTGATGCCATCCAGCCATCTCATCCTCGGTCGTCCCCTTCTCCTCCCGCCCCCAATCCCTCCCAGCATCAGAGTCTTTTCCAATGAGTCAACTCTTCGCATGAGGTGGCCAAAGTACTGGAGTTTCAGCTTTAGCATCATTCCTTCCAAAGAAATCCCAGGGTTGATCTCCTTCNTAAAGTAAATAACCATCAAGGACCTACTGTATTAAAAGAAAAAATGGAAAAGAGTCGAGAGAATGATGTAAATGAGATGAGATTGGCCATGTGTTGATAATTCTTGGAGCTGATTGATGGATTCATGGGGAATTACTACACTGTGTGTATTATTTTGCATGTTTGAAATTTTCCATAACAAAAAGGTTTTTTTACAAAGGTGGTTGAAGGAGCTAAATGGGTTCTGGATTGGTCAATTTGTATATGCAAGATTCAGGAGAGTTGTTAGTATTGGATGATTAGCTAGCCTTGAAAGGGGCAGCATTAAGAACATAGAATATAAAGGGTGGGCGAGGACCTGCTACACCCTAGAGGGCCAGTGCCCCAGGGGCCACTGCTGGGATCTCCCACCTTGAGCTCCGCTGACCTGAATTCTTGAGGTAAGCCTCTCTCATGGAGCCCTTTGAGGATTCCTGCCCCCCTTTTTTATTATGGTTATGTAACAAACAAAAAATGTCATTCCAATTGTATTTTACAAATTGCAGAACTGAAGATACAGAGGAATGCCACCCAGTGAGCTAGGCGTAGACTTGCCTTGATTCCCATTCTTTCGCTCTGGAGGTGTGTGCCTACTTTGTTTAGTAGCTAAGTCGTGTCTGACATTTTTGCGACCCCATGGACTGTAGCCCACCAGGCTTCTCTCTCCATGGGATTTCTCAGGCAAGAATACTGGAGTGGGTGGTCATTTCCTTCCCCAGGGGATCTTCCTGACCCAGGGATGGAACCTGCATCTCCTGCACTGGCAGGTAGATTCTTCATCACTGAGCCAGCAGGGAAGTCCCTGTGCCTACACTGGGTGGTAGAGGTTAAGTTGCTAAGTCATGTCTGACTTTTGTGACCACACAGACTGTAGCCTACCAGTCCTCTCTGTCCATGAGATAAGACAAAGTAGAGGCAAATAGTAAGCACAGTTTCTTTTCTGTAACTCATGCCATAAAATCCTTCCCAGTTGGAAAAGCTGTCCTGGTCCGATACTGCTATGACTATCCAGTAAGTCTGACTAATTCTGGATGGAGTTAGAGTGTCCATTTGACCCTTGTATAATGATGTATTCTCCAAGGCAGGCTTTAATCAGTAAAAAGGGGGAAAATTGGACCACATCTGCCTCTATTTTGTCTTACTGCTCAATTGTTCTAAACCCAAGTGGGAAAGAGGAGAATGTACTAACTGTATTGCCATTAATTACTTTCTCCCTTTTTCCACATCATCTTAAGACCCTTGTAGGACTCAGATATTATCTCTAGATAATTCTTTTTTTTAACTATTCAGTTTTCAAAATACTGTTGTAGATGGTTTATTAGTTGACTATACACATACAAGTTTGTTAAGTAAAATGAATGATACTGTATTTTTTTGTGACAACATAATTTAAAAAATATATCTTGACATAGAAAATCCAGCCAGTCATCACTTTTTTTAAATAAAGTTTTATTGGAACACAGTCAGACCTATTCCTTTGCATGTTCCGTGTATTTGCCTGGATGCTGTAACAGTGGAGTTGAGTAACAGTGAACGACTATGACCAGAGGCCAGTGCCCCTGTAAATATTTTCAAAGCTGAAAATATTTACTATCTGATTCCACAGAAGTTTGTCAACACTTACTGTATATATGCTTCAAGATTGCCTACACTGTGCCAGACACAGCAGTAGAACAGTGGGAGATGGTGATGAACAGGGAGGCCTGGCGTGCTGCGATTCATGGGATCACAAAGAGTCGGACATGACTGAGCGACTGAACTGAACTGAGGACAGAAAGAACTGGGTTGATAATGTGGCTAACTCAATCTGGAGCTGATGTACCTTTGGAATGTCATGTTATTTTAGATAGTAAATGTCATTATTACTTAAGCTAGTTTCAGTTGGGTGTTCTGTTCATATCACTGAGAGCAGTCTAATGTAGGCACCTAATGTAGGCTCTCAGAGAGAAAGATACAAGAGACTTTTATCTGTCATAAGCAAAAGCATTCATATGTGTATGTGTGTATGTTCTGGGTTGTTTCTAAAGCAGTGCTTTTCAAATTTTAATGTACCTATGAAACACCAGGGAATATTGCTTAAATGCAAATTCAACAGGTGAGCCTGAAATACTGCATTTCTAAGAAGCTCCTAGGATTTGTCCACAGTGCTGTAATAGGGTTCACAGCTTTGAGTGAATGTAGACCACAGATATACTCCATTAAAGGTTAGATAGATGAAAAACTTACAAGTGACTGATAGATTTTTTAAAGGGAGAGCCATGAATCAGGATGAGGTACAGCAGTGACTGCTAAATCAAGTAGATTAGTCCAGTGTGTGTGAGTACCTACTATGCTAAGTTGCTTCAGTCCTGTCCAACTCTTTGCGACCCTATGGACTGTAGCCCACCAAGCTCCTCTGTTCAGAGTATTCTTCAGGCAAGAATATGGAGTGAGTTGCCATTTCCTTCTCCAGGGGATCGTCCCAACCAGAGATCGAATCTGCATCTCTTATATCTCCTGCATTGGCAGACAACGGGTTCTTTACCTCCAGCACCATGGGAGATTAGTTCAATAATATTACTTCTTAATTTCAGAAAAGGAAAGTGGTATATAGGTGGTGGAACCAGGACAAGATTTTAGAGGCTACCTCTACAGAGAAAAACGAAGTAGTAGAACGTGTCTTTCTTATTTGTAGCAGGTGCTCAGCCCTGGTACTAGCAGGGCTTTCAGATGACTTTTATAGGCCTTTTGCCTGAAAATACTGTGGTACTCCCCCCTTCACTACCATAGGCAATCTTAACTACCACCATCAAAATAATCTGTAAAATAAGTGTAAGGAAGCCCAAATTTTTGTTTTTCTCCCCATCATTACTACTTCAACACATTTCTTTTTTTTTTGCAGGGAAGAGGGAGTAACAGATGGATTACTCTTAAATTTTGAAAGTAGTAAAGTAGTATATTTGCTTGACTGGTACCTTACACATATGCATTGGGATGCCAAGAAGGTCATTTGGCCCAAGATTTATGGATGGGGAAGCACAGAGTAATGTCAATTCAATTATTTTTTTAACTTGAAATGTTCTCAACAATGACAACAAAAAAGAAATGATTTAGAGCTTAGAGAATGAGAAAACTTCTTTATAGGGACTACTTTAGTGCTTCTGGAAAAAAATAGTGACTCCTAGCAGTATGGTGGATAATCTATGACTTATTTTGAGTAATAGTTCGAGTTAGTTTGAAATTAACTATTCAGTTCAGTTCAGTTTAGTTCAGTCGCTCAGTCGTGTCTGACTCTTTGTGATCCCATGAATCGCAGCATGCCAGGCCTCCCTGTTCATCACCATTTCCCAGAGTTCACTCAGACGCACGTCCATCGAGTCCGTGATGCCATCCAGTCATCTCATCCTCGGTCGTCCCCTTCTCCTCCTGCCCCCAATCCCTCCCAGCATCAGAGCCTTTTCCAATGAGTCAACTCTTCGCATGAGGTGGCCAAAGTACTGGAGTTTCAGCTTTAGCATCATTCCCTCCAAAGAAATCCCAGGGTTGATCTCCTTCAGAATGGACTGGTTGGATCTCCTTGCAGTCCAAGGGATTCTCAAGAGTCTCCTCCAACACCACAGTTCAAAAGCATCAATTCTTCGGCACTCAGCCTTCTTCACAGTCCAACTCTCATATCCGTACATGACCACAGGAAAAACCATAGCCTTGACTAGACGGATCTTAGTCGGCAAAGTAATGTTTCTGCTTTTGAATATACTATCTAGGTTGGTTATAACTTTTCTTCCAAAGAGTAAGCGTCTTCCAATTTCATGGCTGCAGTGATTTTGGAGCCCAAAAAAATAACTATTGAGAACATTAAACTATGTGTATATGAAGACTGCAGAGACATTACTTTGCCAACAAAGGTCTATCTAGTCAAGGCTATGGTTTTTCCATTGGTCACGTATGGATGTGAGAGTTGGATTGTGAAGAAAGGTGAGTGCCGAAGAATTGATGCTTTTGAAGTGTGGTATTGGAGAAGACTCTTGAGAGTCCCTTGGACTGCAAGAAGATCCAACCAGTCCATTCTGAAGGAGATCAGCCCTGGGATTTCTTTGGAGGGAATGATGTTGAAGCTGAAATTCCAGTACTTTGGCCACCTCATGTGAAGAGTTGACTCATTGGAAAAGACTTTGATGGTGGGAGGGATTGGAGGCAGGAGGAGAAGGGGACGACAGAGGATGAGATGGCTGGATGGCATCATGGACTTGATGGATGTGAGTCTGAGTGAACTCTGGGAGTTGGTGATGGACAGGGAGGCCTGGCGTGCTGCGATTCATGGGGTCACAAAGAGTCGGACACGACTGAGCGACTGAACTGAACTGAACTGATATGAAGACTGCAACTGGAAGTGGCTCTTGTGATTAAAATATAAAGATTCACTTAAAGTACAAAGAAACGATTTACAGTAGTCATATCTTTAGTTCCATTATTTAAAGACAAATCATGGTGTCTTTAGCCTAAATCCAGGTATTATTAATAGAACAAGGAAAACAGAAGCAAAACTAGCTAGTTCTGAGTTGAAGACAGTACTCAAAAAGAGCAGACTTACTGGAGGGATTCCAAGAAGGAGAAACTGTAAATCCTAGAGTGATGATGATTATAAGTAGACTCTGATATTAAGCTGAGGAAGTCTCTACCTGCTTTCCCCTTTTTCCATGAGGTCCTTAGGTCAATAGCAGCTTGAATCTTTGTTTATAAAAACAAGATATTTAAACATAAAGAGTAGGAAAGAGTTTCTCTGCATAAGCATATTTCTTGAAAAATCTAGTCTCTCATTTTTCATCAGTAACATATACATATCTTTTCTTGCCTACCTTGAATGTCAAATTGCTGTAAACAATTATTTGTGGGACTTCCCTGGCGATCCAGTGGTTAAGAATCTGTGCTTCATATCCAGGGTTACTGAAGTCTAACAAGCTGTGAGCAAAATAATAATAATAATTGAAAAAAAAAACTATTTGCCATGTTATTTGCAAAAGTTAAAAAAAAAAGACTTGATGAAACTTATTTAGTAAAAATAAGATCAACTTGACTTGAGGCAGTAAATCCAGGGATTAAAAGTTTTTTTTAGCTTTTTCCATTTCCTTTCAGATCTGGGCTTTACGATTTAGGAGCTGTATGACTTTGATAGTGTTACTTAAAGTCTTTAAATTACAGTGTTTCCATCTGTTAAAAAACCAGTAATGATGATACTACTGTCAGTACTACGTTAAAGGCAATGATGTAGGTAGTGTTTAACACAGTGCCTAGCACTTGTAAATTCTTTCATTCATTCCCTAAGCTGGTTTTAGAAAATCTTCATGAGAAGATACTGTGCTGGATGTTTGGCCTGAACAAAACACATATGACTCTTACCCTCAAAGAACTTAATAGTCTAACAGGGAAAGCATCTGGTTAAAAGGTAAACCAACATAATATACAAGCACAGACTTACAGTGAAATATCCACTTGGGGAATGTGAGACAAATAAAAATATCAGTTCAGTTCAGTTCAGTCACTCAGTCGTGTCCGACTCTTTGGGACCCCATGGACTGCAGCACGCCAGGCCTCCCTGTCCATCACCAACTCCCAGAGTTTACTCAAACTCATGTCCACTAAGTCGGATGCCATCCAACCATTTCATCCTCTGTCACCCTCCTCTCCTCTTCCCTTCATTTTTTCCCAGCATCAGCGTCTTTTCAAATGAGTCAGCTCTTCACATCAGGTGACCAAAGTATTGGAATTTCAGCTTCAACATCAGTCCTTCAAATGAACATTCAGGACTGATTTCCTTTAGGATGGACTGGTTACGATTAATAGTAAGTCGGATGCCATCCAACCATTTCATCCTCTGTCACCCTCCTCTCCTCTTCCCTTCATTTTTTCCCAGCATCAGCGTCTTTTCAAATGAGTCAGCTCTTCACATCAGGTGACCAAAGTATTGGAATTTCAGCTTCAACATCAGTCCTTCAAATGAACATTCAGGACTGATTTCCTTTAGGATGGACTGGTTACGATTAATAGGTGAATAGGCTTGTTTATTTCTAAGTCTTTATTTACAAACATTTATTTATTATAGACTCAACATTCAAAAAACTAAGATCGTGGCAACTGATCCTATCACTTCATGGGAAATAGATGGGGAAAATGTGGAAACAGTGTCAGATTTCATTTTCTTGGGCTCCAAAATCAATGCGGACACTGACTGCAGCCATGAAATTAAAAAATGTTTGCTCTTTGGAAGAATAGGTATGACAAACCTAGATAGTATATTAAAAAGCAGAGACATCACTTTTCCAACAAAGGTCTGTATAGTCAAAGCTATGATTTTTCCAGTAGTCATGTATGGATGTGAGAGTTGGACCATAAAGAAGGCTGAGCACTGAAGAACTGACACTTTCCAGTTGTGGTGTTGGAGAAGATTCTTGATAGTCCCTCACAGCAAGGATATCAAACTAGTCAATCCTAATGGAAATCAACCCTGAATAATCATTAGAAGGACTGGTGCTGAAGCTGAAGCTCTAATACTTTGGCCACCTGATGTGAAGAAATGACTCACTGGAAAAGACCCTGATGCTGGGAAAGACTGAAGGCAGGAGAAGGGGAGGACAGAGGATGATATGGTTGAATGGCATCACTAACTTGATGGACATGAGTTTGAGCAAGTTCAGGAAGATAGTGATGGACAGAGAAGCCTGGTGTGTTGCAGTTCATGGGACTGAAGAGTCAGACATGACTTAGTAACTGAACAACAACAAATTCATTATACAACAACCTTGAGAATAAAGAAGGAATAACTTTGTTGGTGGGCTTCCAAGGTGCAAAGTGGTAAGGAATCCACGTGCCAATGGAGGAGATGCAGGTTCATTTCCTTGGTGGAGAAGATCCCCTGGAGGAGGAAATGGCAACCCACTCCATTATTCTTGCACGGGAAATCCCATGGACAGAGAAGCCCGGCAGGCTACAGTCCATGGGGTTGCAAAAGAGGCAGACACAACAGAGTGACTGAGGACGCATGCATGTAAATTTGTTGGTAGAACTGGGAAAACTAAGGGATTATTAGTGTGTTTTGGATATTAATTCTTGGATATTAATTGACATCTGATGAAAACATTCCGAAACTTTCAGCCCAACGGGCTCTATTTTATTTGGGAAGATTTTTGGGAGATTCCTATAAGAGAAACTCATTGCCAAGAAGTTAGAGAGGAAGTCTTAAGAAAAGTGTTTTAAAAGAAGGTAAAAAGTGTATTCTAAAGAGCTGAAAGGAGAGAAAACATTTATTAAGCCAATATACCAGACATTTTCACTCTTTATTTCATTTATTTCTCCCAATGGCCCTGTATTAAGGGTACTATTATATCCATTTTAGAAAATACATTCTAGACCTCAAGTAGCTTTTTAAACAGATCACACTTATTAACTGGCAGAGCAAAAATGAGAAGTCCATGCTTCTGTTAGCTTTTGGCTGCCTTTAGCTCAGTGCAAGAGGTAAAGGAGGGAAGCAACACATTCGTTGGAAAGAATGAAGGAATAAATATACTTCAGCTCTGCTATTTATGTGTCCCTGTGTAAGACAATTAATTTTCTGAGTCTGTTTTCATTTTTTAAAGTTAATTATTTAAAAAATTTATTTACTTTTGACTGCACTAGGTCTTTGTTGCTGCACAGGCTTTCTCTAGTTGTGGTGAGTGTGGGCCACTTTCTAGTTCTGGTGGGCAGGCTTTTCACTGTGGAAGCTTCTCTTGTTGCTGTTTGTGGGCTCTAGGCATGCGGGCTCAGTAATTGTGGTGCAGGGGCTTAGTTGCTTCCAGGCATGTGGGATTTTCTCAGACCAGGGATTGAACCTGTGTCCCCTGCATTAGCAGGTAAATTCTTAACCACTGGAACACTAGGGAAATCCTCTTCATTTGTTAAAGGAAGATAACAAGACTTCCTTCACAGAATTGAGGTAAGGAACAAATAAGGTGATACAATAGAGAAAAACAAAATATAAAATATTAAATGTTAGATAGTGTCAACTACAAATTGGCACTTGCCATGGGTGCTTGCTATCTAACACTCAGAAGGATTAAATCATGTGTTGCTGCAGCTGCTGACCTTTAACGGTCCCTGAAGGAGTTCAGCGTGGAGAGTAAAAAGGAGGCACTCTGTCTGTGCTCGGGGAAGAACCGGCAAGACAGATCTTCAGATAGTTAGATATTCTAAAGAGTTGACTTTATGAGCCCAGTTCTTATATTTCCTCATATCTAGAAGAGCACCAAAATCCTTCACGGTGACAACTGTTTCTCATGACTAGCAGAAGCTAAATAAGACTAACAGAAATGTTCTACCTAAAGTATATGCTTGATTGCATGTAGTCCCCCTTTATCAAAACCACGTATATACTGTCCCTTCCCCTTACCTCTTTGCAGCAATTTCTCAGAGCAATATGGGGTGCTGTCTCCTGGGCTGCAATGCTCATTCTGCCCCAAATAAAACTTAACTTGAAATCCTCACATTGTGCATTTTTTCAGTTGACAGGAGCATGACACAAGTAACAAATTATGCTATGTATAATTTGTGTGTGCATATGAAAACAGCTGGAGAAGGGCATGGTAACCCACTCCAGTAGTCTTGCTTGGAGAATTCCACGGAAGAGGAGCCTGGTGGGCTCCATCGGGTCGCAAAGAGTTGGACACAACTGAGCAACTAAGCACAAGCACATGAAAACAGCATTGGTAACCGTTAAAATTATGAGAATTTATACATAGCTTCCAAGCACCAGACCCTAAGAGAAATGGCACTGGATAGAAAATTTGGAAAAATAAGCAAGAAATTTATACACACACACACATATATTTATATATATATATCATGGGGTGGTTTTTAAATGTATACACACTGCTTTATCTCTTTCTTTATTTATGGCTGCACTGGGTCTTCCTTGCTGCACACAGGCTTTCTCTGGTTGCAGAGAATCGAGGCTACTCTATAGTTGTGGTGTGCGGGCTTCTCATTGCTATGACTTCTCTAGCTGTCGAGCACAGGCTCTACGCTGCAGGCTTTGAACTTATGGCTAGCAGGCTCTAGAGGGTGTGGCATTCAGTTGCTCCTTGGTATATGGAATGTTCCCTGACCAGGGGTTGAACCCGTGTCCCCTGCCTTGGCAGATGGGTTCTTAGCCATTGCACCACCAGGGAAGTCTCCAAGAAATCGATATATTTATCTGAAAAGGGGTATGGGTGGTTAGGGACAGGGTAAAGAAACTTCACTTTACCCTGTATAACCTTTGCATTTCCCTTTTTAATTTTGAACAATGTATTACTGCATTGCTATTCAAATAAGAAATAGACTTTAAATTTTATAAAAATATATAGAAATGTAGCGTTTCTATATGTTATTAATATAGATAACCACAGTACTTTTCACTGCCTTTTTTTCAATTACTAAATTATGAAAACGAAGCCACTTCATTTTCAACACGATTATATCTTTTTAACAGAATTTGTGGCCCCAGGGCAAGTTTATTGTTGTTGAGAATTAAACAATCTTACCATTATTTTGAAGTGCTTCCCTGATGGTTCAGAGGCAAAGAATCTGCTTGCAATGCAGCCGATGGCGTGGTGGTGGGGGTTGGGGTGCGGGGCGGGGGTAGAGGGAGATGCTTGTTCTGTCCCTGGGAGGTAAGATCCCCCGGAGAAGGGAATGACAACTAGTTCCCGTATTCTTGCTGGGACAATCCCAGGGCCAGAGGAGCCTGCCGGGCTATGTAGTCCATGGGGTCGCAAAGTGGGAAACGCGACTGGGAAGGCACGCACCATTATTTTGAAAGACTAATTTCCTCGATTGAACTGAACTGAATTTCCTCGATGGTATTAAATTGAGTGGAATGACTTATTTTCCAAGAATAACACTAAGTGCAGGTAGGGCAGCCGTTTTATTCTTGAGTTCATAGAGAAACGGAGAGAAAAGTGAACGAAGAGTTAGTGGTTAACTCTGACCTTGCTATGGGGTACCATTCGTCGTGCACCGCTATGGCTCCTGTGAGCTTTGGTGGTCTTCCAAAGTGCGGGTACTACATAGGGTCCTGAGTTTTTCCTGATCTGCTGCCATGACCAGTCCAGGGTGGTCCTTTTCTAGATCCCCAAACACTGGAAAGATGACAGTGTCCCTTTCCCTTTATGCAATTAAAAACAGAAATTCACCTAATAAATTAAAAGTTAAATTAGGGCTAATGCAAGGCCTTCCTTCTAGACTTTCTGAAATAAAAGTTCAGAAAATTAATCAAAGCTAAACTTTTTTCCTGCATTTTTCTTCCTTTCTAGTATGTTAACCTTAGTCAGAAGTCTGGCTCTAAAGCCGGAACCACGCGGTTCCCCTAAGTGGCCAGCCCTAACCCACCCGCAATCTCCTTCGCCCCACCCATCTGGCACTTAGCTCCGCCCACTTCACGTGTCGCCGTGACGTCAGCACGCCGTCGCAGAAGCCTGGCATCAAATGAACGCAGGTGGCTGCGGTCCTTCCTCGGGCTCTCGAATGCGCAGGCGCTGTCGTTTCGGGAGCTCTGAAGAGCTGGCGGAGCCCGGCGAGGATGGAGGCCTCAGGGCGGCGGGGGCGGAGCGCGCCGCGAGCAGGGGGCATGTCCGCAGCGGGCGCCGTCTAGAGGAAGGCCGAGCAGCCACCACCACGCTTTCAGTCGCGGCGAGACGCAAGCGAGCCAGGCTGAGGGCCGCGGCGGCGATGCAGCGACGGCGGCGTCCACCGCCGCCCGCTTCTCAGCTGCCGGAGGGCTGCGGGGGAGGCGGCGCCGGCTGCGGGGGAGGCGGCGGGAGCGAGGAGGTGGAAGTGCAGTTCTCCGCCGGGCGTTTGGGCTCCGCCGCGGCAGTTTCGGCGGCGGCGGCGGCCGCGCGCAGCACGGAGGAAGAGGAGGAGAGGCTCGAGCGCGAGCACTTCTGGAAGATCATAAATGCCTTCCGCTACTACGGGTAAGGAGCCCGTGGCGGACCCCGGCTCAGCCCGTCGGGGCGCCAGCCGCTTGCGGCGGACCCGCCGGACGCCACGCCTCCGGGGCGTCGGAACCGGGCCGCCTGAGCTGACCTCCGGGCCCCCGAGTCATCTCGCACCACCTTAGCCCCTCCCGGCACAGCACACCCGCGTGTCTGCCGCGCCGTCTGCCGCTCAGCCTCTTGTCTTCTGACCTCAGGAGCAGATTAGCCCTCTTGCCTTGCATCCCTCGTTAAAGGTTTGGCTTTGAGGCCCGTGGGGATGACCGGAAAAGTGCTGTAAGAATTTCAGATAGAAGATGATGGTAAAATCGTCCGGTGCTGGGCATGATTTGTGTGTGTTGTCGATGTCCTCCAAACAACAGACGGAGAACCCAAGTTCACCTGCACGCGCGATGCTGTAGGACATTTCCCCAAACTTGCCAGTCCTTGTTGAGGGCAGCATTAAGATCCCCCGGGCCTCCCCGTCCTAGCCGCACCGCACCCCCTTCCCCCCCCGCCGCCCCCCGGCGCAGTGAACGCACAGGCACTTTTGTGGTGAGCGAGTGAATGATGCCACTCAGTGTCTTTAACTGGTGGGTGAAATTAAGGTCGCAGATAGTCCGGATGTGCTAAAATTTGCAAATTTTTAGGAAGGGAAATGAGAGAAAATACTGTAGGGGCCGCCTTTATGATCTTTTCTGCAAATATGTATCGAATTCTCACTGGATTGGGCATCGTGGTAGGACTTTTAAACTTCCTAACTTGGACTTTCTTATAAATAAATCTTAAAGTAGCTTAGTCACAAACTTGTAATTACAAGATCTGAAACGGACTTAAAACAACTGGGTTTTCAGGTAAAGAAAGCACTTTTATTCGTGCGAGGGATGAGTCCACCGACTACTGTGTTGTGAGCCTGCATTTGGAATCAGATGTGACCTCCTACTCAAGTAAAACTGTTCCCTTAGATGGGCTCCTGCTGTGCTTTATGCAAATTTTTTAATATTGCTTGACTGACCTCCTCAAGGGCAGGGACTGAGCCTTATTTATTTTTATGTCACCAGTGCCTGGCGTTTTGTTGGATCTCTATTTTTAACAGGACGAGTGGTAGCAAAGAAGTACATTTGTCCTTCCCAGATAGTTTGTCAGTTTGTAACTGATGATTAGTTTGTTACTATTCTGAATTTCAAAACTTGCTTAATAAAAGCTTACTTAGACTCTGATTACATTTGTGACGTGACTTTTTGAGGTTGAAAGATCTTGATGAAATAATTTACTAATTAAACCCAGGCATATGAACCATGGACCACATTACTTACGGAGCTCTGAAGGGAATTAGTAGTATGGGGATTTTATTAGTATCAACAGAGGGAGAAAGGCAGACAATCAGAGAATTGAATTTGTTGCAAGTATTATGTCTGGAAGAACCATACAGGGAGAGAAAGGAGCTGACATTAGGTAGCTCAAAGTGGTAGGTACAGAAAAGTCTGGTATATTTTACTATTGAAAAATGTAGAGAGAATATTGGGAAATGTCCTGGGACAGTAGTAGACACAGTTAAAATGTGTGTTTGTATATTAGGTGTAGTATGTATTAGGACTACTTTAGAATTGATATTTATGATTAAGTATCAGCTGGGCCTTTTTGTGGGTGAGGGCAAGGGATTTTGATCTGAAACTAGGACCCAAGTGTGGTAACATAGAAAGGGGCCCTGTGTGTGTGTTCAGGTGGTTGTGATACAGTTTCCTATACACTTCTCCCTCTTCTATAGCAGCTCAGTATGAGATCGAGGAAAATTTCATTTTTTACAACAATCCTTTTTATTTGTATGTACTCAAAAAAAAAAAATTGAAATCCCTTATACTAAAAATAGTATAAGTTAAACATGTTTAGAATTACAGAACGGATTGTGTAGCAGAAAACACTGGATTATTACCTTCCAATATTTTATAATCTTATAGATCTATACTGCCCAATATAGCCACTAGTCACATCTGGCTGAATTTAAGCTTTAATTAAAATATAGTAAGATTTACAGTTTGTCTTTTCAGTCTCAGTAGCCACATTTCAGGTGCTCAGCAGTCACATGTGGCTATTGTCTGCTGTCTTGGACAATGCAGATGTAAGCCTTTCCATCATTATAGTAAGTTCTTAGGGACAGTCCTATTCTAGACCATTAGCAGGTACATTCACATATCGGAGAACTGGGTTTTACTGCTCACTGTCTTTTCGTCAGGATATAGGAGATTTAGATAACGATCGTGAAGCAAGAAATGTCTTCTGATTAATATTTTCTCTTTCTAGTGGCTTTCAATTTTGTACTTCCTATAGATTTTACTTAGATGACATAGTCTCACTAAGGTAAAATGATTATAGCAAAAAATGTTAGCCTTAAATTACCTCTTTTGTTATAAATGGAGATACCTACTCATATAGGGTATGCTACATTTGAAATATTAAAGGTCTTGTCAGAAATGTCCTACTTTTAGAAATAGCAGTTAGGTGGGATCTTAAAAACTGAGATGTAGAGCTCATTTTTACAGGTGAGGGGATAGGCATGTAAAGAAGTGAGCAACTTGCACAGGGTTGTCCAACCAAATTGTGGTAGAGTCTGGCCTGAAATCTAAAAGCATTAACTTAAAATTTACCCTATATTAGTAAGCAGTGATGCTAGTAAGACAATTTCAACTTTGGGTATTTAATATGGGTTGAGACACTCTACTGAATAGATATGTTTCCCTGTTTGGAATTCTAGAATAGTTCAACAGGAGCAGAGGAATGAGTCTGTGATTCTTGGCTAGATCTATCATTGGACCACTCTTAGAAAAGGTGACGGAGTCAGAGTTGGGGTCACTGCCTTGTAGAGGGAGCTTGAGGTAGGGATACACTTCAGGAAGTACAGCCACTGACCCTACTTTCTCCTCTTAGGTACCCAAGGATGTGGCCTTTTAATGCTGACTCAGTTCAGAACCAAGGAGAGTCTGAAGGTTGTAGAATATTCCTTTAAAACAGGGTTGGCAAACTTTTCTTAAAGAGCCAGGCAATGAATATTTTAAACTCTGAGAGCTAGGTAGGTGGTCTTTTTAAAGTGTAGGCCTGTGCGCTTGTGTGAAAGCAGCCACAGGCAGTATGTGAAGGAATGAGGATAGCTTGTTCCAGTAGAACTCTTTACGAAAACAGGCAAGTAGCCAGGAGGTCATAACTTGTCCACCGCTGTCTTAAGCACATTGGTGATGTAAGCATTTACAGAAGAGTGAAATTAGACCCAGGTAAAAAATCCCACAGACAGGACCCTGGCAGGCTACAGTCTATGGGGTCATAAAAAGTCAGGCACGACTGAGTGACTGAACATGCTTGCACATACAAAAGGATTCTGGTCCTCTTGATCGTGTGAGCTATGAGAAGAGGCATTTTAGGATGCCTCATTAATTTCTGACTTGGTGGATGTATGGTGTACCATTGATCAACGGCAGCCATTTAGGAAGAAGTACAAATTTCTTTGGTGGGACATGTGCTAAGTTCAGGTTGGAAATGTTGAGTTTTGAGGTGTGCTCAGAGGGAGGTCGTAGGGCATCCAGTGCCCAGGAGTTCAAGGAAAGAATTACTGTGAGACTGTTTAACCTGTTGACAGTAAATTATAAACTGTTGCAGCTCTGCTGTTTGCTGACTTTAAGTAGTTTCTTAGTGTCATACTCTACTGATAGGAATGTCAATTGATACAGTTTTTCTGAAAATCAGTTTGTATCAAGAACTTTATAAATTCTTACCTTTTCTGATGTGGTAATTCTTTTGGGAATTTGTGGTAATTTTTTTTCCTCTAAAATACAGATAGATTTTGAACACAAAAAGTACATTGTGTAGTAGACAGGTAAAAGTATCTAGATGCCCAGTGTTTGGGAAATAGCTAAGTAAATTTTGGTTGTGTAAGATGGGATGATGAGCAGTCCTTTTAGTCATTTGAGAACTTTTTTCTGCTCTGGGAAAATTACTTTGATAAGGATGAAGAATTTCAAGTGTTTCTAAAACTTTAATATGTATGTGAGTCATTTGATCTTTTTAAAAGGCAGATTACATTTTAGTAAGTCTTGCATGAGACCTGTGATTCTCCACTTCTGACCACTTCCAAGTGACTAGAAAGGTATTAGATTACTTTGTCTTAATTAACAGCAATAAAGCAGAAATATGCCAGAGTTAGAAGTGCTTACCTCTAGAAGAGGAATTATTAGGAACTTACTCCCCCTGAATACTTTTACTGTTCTGTATTTTTCATATTTTTGCTATGTATACATTAGTTTCATAAATTAGATATACCTCGTATATTTGAGTTCTAATTATGTTTTAGGCACTGGGCTAAGTGTGTAGTGTGCATTATTTTGTTACAGTTTCAGTGAAATGTATTAGGTAGGCAGAGGGGTATACTGGTATTTGCCTCATGGAATTTTATGTATGTTTCTCAGAATAATTCATTTTAAGTGACTTGGTTTGGTGTGTGACACTAAATCTCAATAAATCATAGCTTCTATCATTATCATCATTGTTATATATTCCTTGTTTATGTATATGAGGCAGTTGAGGCACAGAGAAAAGGAAGTAACTTGCCATGAGTCACAGAGCAAATACATAGCATAACCAGGATTTCAGTCCAGATCTGTTGGACCTCAGAGGTCTTAAAAAAAAAAAGAAGAAGAAGCAACAGTTGGTGCAACCACTGCCAACTCCAGTTTACAGTATCCCTAACCACCCTCAGAATACCACCACACACAATCTTCTAAAAATGTGACCAGGTTTTTGCATAAGTTATGTCAAAGGTTTCTTCAGAATCTCCTTAGATGTGACTGTTCAGAAATTAGACACTGATTTGACATAAGATAAAAATGAGAGAATTATCTGGATGACTAGAGGGATTCATGCATTTTTCATTTCCATGTAGTACTGAGTAAATGCCAAAGAACGTTTAAAAGAAACACATCATGCATTTATGTATTTGTTTATTTGTATATGTAAAATGTAAAGAATGATGTAGTGAACATCTACCACCCAGTTTAAAAAAAGAACATTATCTTATCCTTTTCCCCTCAAAGGACATCATTTTTCTGACTTTTCATTTCCTTGCTTTCCTTGTAGTTTTTTTACATATGTTCAGTCCCTAAAATATATTGCTTATTTTTATATAAGATGAAATTTGTACATTATGTATTTTTCTGCAACTTGCTTTTTTCCAACAAATATTTTGTTCCTGAGTTTTATCCATTTTATTGTGTGTAGCTGTATTTATTGATTGTATTCCATTGTACAACTATACTGTATTTTCTTTGTTTAGTCTATTGGAGATGGACTTTCTGGGTTGTTCCCAGGTTTTTTTGCTTGTTATTTCTTACAGTGCTGTGATGAGACTTATTCATGTGTCATGTGCCCATTTGCAAGAGTTTCTTGATTTTGTGTCTCAGGTGTGTGATTGCTAGGTCATAGGGAGTGTGCATATTAAGTTTTTACTAGGTAATGCTAAATTTTCTGAAGTGGTTATACTAAGTTATACACCCACCATCAATCTGAAGATAAATTTTCTATATCTTCCACATTTTTACCAATATTTCATATAGTCAGGTGTTTAAATTTTGCCCATCTGACTGATGTAAAATGATATTTCATTGTGAGTGTATTATTTAACTTTTAAAAATGATGTTCTTTTTAGGTTTTATAAATTGGTCGTCCTCAAAGTGACCTCTAGAGTTATCTGGAAACTGTTGTGAATGTTGTTGTATAAAAAGCTATAGAATTTCAGTTTTTCGTTTGTTTACTATTTTTGTGGCATGTAAGGTCATTTACAATATTTAAAAAAATTCAACTTGGTTGACTTAAAACACATTTTGTGTATATTCTGATTTTAGAGCAGCATTCTGCTACTTGATGGATAAAAGCATTCAGCTGTTTGGCTGAAAACCTTTTTTGGAGATTGAAATCATAAAAATAAACTTATTGTGCATTAATCCTCTTTATGTTTGCTTTTTTACCTCCCTTCTAATTGATGCAGATGTTTTAAACTATTGGTCTTTTGTTTAGTTGCTTAGAGAGTTTGTAATACGATGACAACATAGAAAACTTCATAAGTCAGTGTCCTTTAAAAACTGAAAGGATGTAAATGGCTGGACAGTATACATTATAAGGAAATAATTTGTGCAGGAAGACAACCTTAAAATATTTTAAGATTGGCCTCTGGTGAGAATTCTTTTGCCAATTAAAAAAACACCTTTTATGTTTTAGCACCAGTATGCATGAGAGAGTGCACCGAACAGAAAGACAGTTTCGATCACTCCCAGCTAATCAACAGAAACTACTTCCTCAGTTTCTTCTTCACTTGGACAAGATCCGGAAATGTGTTGATCATAATCAAGAAATACTACTGACCATTGTGAATGATTGCATACATATGTTTGAAAATAAAGAATATGGAGAAGATGTATGTGAAATTTTGTTCTCTTTGTTTTTATTTTAGGATTTAATCTCTATATTTTGAGATCTTTCTGGATTTCGTTTCTGTAATTTTGCACGGCTCATTTGCTCTACTTGGAGAAAATTTTCACTTATTATTTTAAGTCCCTTTTATTAGACTTGATAGCGCAGTGTACTGGAACCTGATTTGTTGGCAGATTTTTTTTTCCCCCCAAACATACCATAACATGTTGGTATTTTAATACACCTTTCCATAGTGTTCTGCCTATTACAGCATGTGAAGTTAGTGACGTACATTTTTTATAAACAATTTTACAAGCTATGTAAAATTAATTTTACCTTGATATTTTCAGAATCTTACATCTATTGATATTCATCTTTTACTTAAAAAAATATTTTTACTTATAACTCCAAGGAACTGGCAGAAATAGGAGCCCAAGTCCTTTTTGTATACACAGGGTAGATGCAGTTGGGCCGCTTGAGCCTGTCCATGCTGTCCCATGAGTGACCTGAAGGAATTTTCTTCCCTTTCTTAGAGTTTGGTCTCCATAGCAGTCCAGTTCCGATCCTCTCCTGAGTACAGATGGCTTAGTTAGATGTGGCTTCATGATTAATGAACCATAATTTATTGAGGGTAGAAGTGAGACCACCAAACTCTTTTCATTTAAGATCTCAAGCTGCACTTGAACCCAAGTTGAGGTGAGAGGCTAGTGATTTACCCTCTAACCCATCTATGAAGTATCTCTATAGCATGATTATTTAACTATAACCATATGCAAGAGTGATTACTTTTTGAAAAACTAATTGATTTCTGTTTTTTAAACAGGGGAATGGAAAGATTATGCCTGCATCTACGTTTGACATGGATAAGTTAAAATCCACATTGAAACAGTTTGTGAGAGACTGGAGTGAAACTGGGAAAGCAGAAAGGGATGCCTGCTACCAACCAATCATTAAAGAAATTTTAAAAAATTTTCCAAAAGAGAAATGGTAAATAGTACCTTGTTTTTAACCAATTTCTTTATGTAAGCACTGAGTTTCTCTAAGAGAAATTTCACAGTCTTGATTCATTTTTACAGTTGTTGAGTGCCTGTATTTTTTCATGTGTTGGTGTGTGCTGTTATATGTGCTGTTCTTGGATTCTTCATCTGTGTGAGATTGCAGTTAATGTTTTGAATAATTATTGTTCTAGCACTATGGGAAATTATCTAGAAATTAAATAATGGTTAGATTGAATGTTTATTATCAATGATGTCTATCCTTTTATAATTTGTTTTATGGCAGAGCAAAAAAGCTCTAAACCATTTTAATTTTCCTCTTTATGGCATATTTGTATGCAAATGAGTGATCTATAGCTCAGAGAAGAGATTCCTAACTTTTTTATGCCATGAAAACTTTGAACAGTCTGAAGCCCCTATTTTCTTTTTCAGTAAAACATTTCTAAATGAGTAAAGTGACATACATAGGATTGCAAAGAAACCAGTTATTTTGAAATATGGTTATCAAAATGCTTAAGCAAGCTTGTGATATGACCTGCTTTTTAATCAAGTATCACATTAAATAAAAATCTTAAAAGGAGATTTTAATAGATTTTGAAAATACCTGAATACTATATGTTATTTTGAGACTCTCTCAACAGCTAATATGAAGTGAAAATATATATAATATATAATTTCTGTTGGTGATAAAGTCACAGGTACTTCTAAAGCTACTGTTGTTTGTTGGCTGCATTCACAGTTGATAGAAACATCAGTTAAAGGCTAATGAAATTAAAATGTAATTTTTTTTTCACCCCCTTGTAGATACAGTGCATTGTTTCCATAGACCTCTTTGGTCCATGGATCCCAGGTTAGGAACCTGACTCAGGTTATCTGTTTAAAGAGGACCAATGGATGGAGTTCATTCTGTTGTTTAACAGATCTTTGAGAAAAGAAAGCCTCCTTTTCCTCATCTTCCCCTCTTCGTTGATTGACATCTTGGAGTTTAGCTGTATCTGTCCAGAAATTTCAATACATATGTATATGTCCCTTCTCTTTTTTTGAAAGCATTTTATTTTTAAATAAGTTCAAAGTTACCCAAGAAGTTTTATGGATTGTATAGAAAGCGCCTGTGTATTTTTCACCTAAATTCACCAATTCTTAGCATTTTACATTTGCTTTTTTGTTTCCTTTTTTACTTCCCTTCTTTCTTCCCACCTTTATGTTTTTATCCATGGCAGTACATATACACAATTATTTAAACTATTTGAGAGATAAGTTTGTATTATATCATGTTTTTTACTGCTTATTATTTGAGTTTTTTCTTAAGAAAAATGGTGCTCACTTACATAAACCCAGTGAGTTACCAGACTGAGGAAATTTAAATTTGAATACTATCTTCATAAACCCAGTGAGTTACCAGACTGAGGAAATTTAAATTTGAATACTATCTTCTTATCTGTGGTCTATTTTTAAATTTCACAAATTATCCTGATAATGTCCTTTGTAACACTTATTTTTCTGTTCAGTCTAGGATCCAGTCCAGGATGTTATGTCTAATTCTGATGTCTTTCTTAGTCTTTAATCTGGAAGAGTTCCTTGGCCGTGTTTTTTTTTAACTGTCATGACATTGACATTTTTGAAGAATATGAGGAAGTAATTCTATAGAATATTCTTCAGTTTGACATTGTCTTAGGCTTCTTCATGGTTAGGTCTAGATTGTGTGTCCTCTCTCAAACTAATACAGAGTTGATGTTGTATCCTCTTCAGAATGTTACGCTCAGAGATATGCAATGTCTGTTAGCCCCTCGTTGATTTTAATCAAGATGCTATTTCATTCTTCCCACTATTTAGTTACTGTTTCTCTTCTTGTGACTAATAAGCAGTTGTTGAGGAGATACTTTGAGGCCATGCCGTTAGTATCCTGTTCCTTTGCAAACCCTCTCCCTCCTAAAATTGTCATCCATTGAATCTTGGATGGACTAACCTTGTTATGATGGTGGTGGAATGGTGATTTTCTAACTCTACAGTTACCAGCATTCTATTAATATTCTTATCTATTACAAGGATGACTCATGGTTCCTATTTATTCAGTAGGTTATAATCCATTACCATTGTTTTTTAAATTTTCTTCTTTAAATTTCCTCAGATTTGGCCAGTAGGATTCTAGTTGGTTGGTGCCTATGTCCTTTTGGCATGACATGCTTCAATTGTTTTTGGAGCACTTCCTTACTTTCTGGAATAATGAAGACGTTTCAGTTCAGTCTTGTGTCTTTCCTGCTTAAGTCCTGGAGTGGGTATTTTCCCAAGGACCTGGTTCCTTTTAGTGTAGGATGGAGTGTAGAGACCAAGATTTGGCCCTAGGCATGTTCGTTGTTCCTGAGATGTCATTGCTTATGGGTCTTTCAGCAGATAGAACTTAAACACACACCCCAAACACAAGAGATCATGAGTTCATGTTGGTACTTTCAATTCTAATCCAACCCTGTTGGATTCCTCCCTTAGCTTCCCCCATTCTCTCTGTCTGATGTCAGAAGCACAGTGAAAAACCTGGCTTCTGACATCAGCATATTTGCTTCCTCAGTCCTATAATACTTGGGCTTCCCTGGTAGCTCAGATGGTAAAGAATCTGCCTATAATGTGGGAGACCTGGATTCAATCCCTGGGTTGGGAAGAATATCCCTTGGAGAAGGGACTGGCTACCCACTCCAGTATTCTTGCCTGGAGAACTCCATGGACAGAGGAGCCTGGTGAACTACAGTCCATGGGGTCACAAAGAGTTGGACACTACTGAGCAGCTAACATTTTACTTTTCTACAATACACACAAAAGTTTCAGAATTGTTACCTCCATATTATAGGAAAAACAAAACTACCAAAAGGAGTTCAGGATTTGCCAGGAAGTATTCTACCCCCTAAACTAAGGGTTTTTAATAGAAATATTCTTCACTGTTTTACTCAAATTAGCTCCCTTTCAGCCTTCTCACCCTAGGTGTGGTTATATTTTTTATGTGAAATCCAGTATATTAAGGTCTATTTGTTTTTGTTTGCTTTTAGTTTTAGGGTTGCGTGTCCCATTCCGCCATTCCTGTTGGTTTTTAAATTTTTTTTATTTGTGGACTATCATCTTGACAAAACTATATAAAAAATGATATTCAGAAAAAATGTCATTCATTCCTCTGTCTTTTCTTTACCTCACTCTACCATGTAGGTAATCAGTATTATTGATTTCTCATTTATCCTTCTTGTTTGTATTTTCTGTCTTTTTTATGGAGGTAAGTAGGTTTTTTTTTTTCCTCTCTCTAGGTATCCCCTTTTGTCATACACAAACTGCAGCATAATATGTATTTTATTTTGCACTTTGATTTTTTTCACTTAGTGATAACATCCTAATTTAGCTGTGTATCAGTTCTTGGAGGTCTTAGTCAATCCTTTTTTTTTTTTTTTAACAGTTTCAGACTACTTCGATCTCCTATACTTGGTTATTTAAGTAAAGAAGTTGGTAGTATCTTGCAATTATAATGCTGTAGTTAATAACCTTGTGCATGTTTATTTTTGGATTGCCGGAGATGTATCTTTAGTGTAAATTCCTAGATGTGAGATTGCTGCATCTGGAAGGTAGATGTATATCGGTGCAACAAAATACCATAAATTTAACTGCTTAAAACAGCACAAATTTATACTTCATAGTTTCTGTGTGGGTAGGGATCTGGACATGGTTTCATTCTGTGTGGGATCTTACAAGGCTATAAACTAGATAGGTGCTGGACTTTGTTCTCATCTAGAGACTTGACTGTAGAAGCATAGACTTCCAAGCTCATGCAGATTGTTTGGCAGATTGATTGGCAGAATTTGTTTCATTGTGGTTGTAGGCCCTGGCTTCTTGCTGACTGAGGGCTAGAAGCCTATCTCTGCTCCTGAAGGTCCCTCACACGCCCCTTGTGGGCTTTCACAAGTGGCTACTTAGACTTTGTCAAACTAGCAAGAAAGTCTTTATAGTAAGCAGGCTGTTACATTATAAGACTTCATTGAGTGTTTTATAATGTAATACAATCACAGGACTGACATGTATTGGCATTGCTCAGTGGGTAAAGAATCTGCCTGCAGTGCAGGAGACCCAGGTTTGATTCCTGGTTTGGGAAGATCCCGTAGAGAAGGAAATGGCAACCCACTCCATTATTCTTGCCTGGATAATTCCATGGACAGAGGAACCTGGCAGGCCACCGTCCCTAGGGTTGCAAAGAGTCACAGAGTCAAGACAGGACTGAGCAACAACATTGTCACTTTTTCATATGTAAGTATTTATTTCTGGACTCTCTGTTCTATTCCATTGGTCTATATGTCTTTCCTTATGCCAGTACCATTCTTATTTTAATTTCTATAACTTTGCAGGTTTTGAAGTCAGAAAGTGTGATTTGTACATTTTATTCTTTTTCAAGATTATTTTAGTTCTTTGAGGTTCTTTGCAATTTCATATGAATTTCAGAATCAGTGTCTCCATTTGTCTGAAAGAGGTTGTTGGAATAGTGCCAGGGATTGTGTTGAATATGTAGATTGTTTCTGGTGGTATTGATATCTTAATAATGAGTACTGCGTCCCAGGTGGTGCTAGTAGTAAAGAACCCACCCGCTAATGTAGGAGACCTAAAAGGTGTAGGTTTGATCCCTGGGTGGAAAGACCCCTGGAGAAGGGCATGGCAACCCACTCCAATATTCTTGCCTAGAGAATCTTATGGACAGAGAAGCCTGGTGGGCTACAGTCCATAGGGTTGCAAAGAGTTGGGCACACCTGAAGCAATTCAGCACTAGGACTAATTCATGAATATAGGATGTCTTTCCATTTATTTAGGTATTCTTTAATATCTTTCAACCTTGTTTTTTAAGTTTCAGTATACAGGTTTTCAGTGTAGCATCTCCTTGGTTAGATTTAATCCTAAGTTTTTCATTCTTTTTCATGTTATTATAAATGGAATTGCTTTCTTAATTTCCTCCTCTGATTGTTCTTTGCCAATGGATAGAAACAGAACTGATTTTTTAATGTGTTTATGTTTATTTTTATGTGTTGCAACTTTGTTTACTGGCTCTAGTAGCTTTCTTGTTGATTCTTTGGGATTTTCTACATAAAAGATCATCTTGTTTGTGAATGAAGGTGGTTTTTGCTTCTTCCTTTCCCATTAAAATAGCTCTGGAAGTACATCCTTATCTAGTTTCTGATCTTAGAGGGAAAGCTTTCAGTGTTTCATTTTTGGGTGTAATTTTAGCTCTAGGCTTTTTATAAATACCCTTTTTTGATATTGAGAAATTTTCCCTCTCTTATTTCCTGGGGGTTTTGTCACGAAAGGATGTTGCATTTGTCAAATGCTTTTTCTATGTCAAATGAAGTGATCGTTTTTTTTCTTTTTCCTATTATTAATAATTTTCTTTTATTCTGTAAGGCTACCTTTGTTTACTTTTAATAAGTGCTACAAGTTATTTTGTTAATTTTTATCAGTGGCCCTACATTAAATATTCTACAACTGTTAGAATCATAATCTAGTCTCATATTTCCTTCTTTTTCATACTTTTTATAAATAAATGTTTTCAGTTTAGGGAACTTTTATAAATATTGCTGCTTTCAAAAATCTTAAAGATTCTACTAGTTGGTATACTGAATGTATGTATTACTATAAAATAATAGATCATATATTTTACTAGTCTTGTAAACATAAAGTCCAGGTATTTCTCAATATTCAAAATATCTTTGTTTCTGAAAAGTAGGTTGTGAGATAAAACTCTTTACAGTTGGAATATACTAAAGTTTGGGTATTTTTGGAAGGCTGGATGTCAAATGCATATGTCAGCATAATTTTAGCACTTTAAATATGATTTCATTCATACTTAGTGATCAGTGAATCATGTATATCACCATAGTATCCTGTCAGCATGACAATGTTAGCCATAGTAAAAGGGGATCTCCTGGTTAAAGGCACTTAATGAACTAGCACAAGTATTATTTTATTGTTATTTACCTGTTATTAGTAGTAGTATTTTTATTACTGTTGACAGATAAAATGTTGACTGGTGAGAAAAGGATGAATTAACTTTAATGTTTCTAACAGGTTATTTTAATAAAAAAGAATAATTTAAAAATGTTTAAAATAGGTATTTTACAGGATTCAAAATTTTAAAGGTTTGAAAGGATATGAAATCTCCTCCCCAGTTACCCATTTCCCTTCTCTGATAGTAAGCACTGTTTAAAAGTAGGCAGGGATGTATGAATTTTAAATCAAGTGCATCAAAATATCAAACTTATTTTTTTGTCATTCTGGTACCCAGTGGAAAATTTACATATTTTTACTGCTGTCATTTGTTTTGCTTGTTTAATTTAGATTGGTTTCCTTAGAGCATATAAGATGAGTTTTTCAAAAACCCTAAAAAATAGGCCTAACAACATAGCAAAGTCTTTATCCATATTAAAGTCATAACTTTGCCACAAAAGGTAACTCTTAAGTCCTGAAAAAGGGACATGATTGTAGCGCTTCAGAATTCAGGTAAATTCTGGTCAAGTTTGGGACTCAGATAAAATTTTTAGGATTCTGTTGCGCCACAGCAAACACCTGTGAATTTGATATTGTTATACTCAGGTTGAATTTCAGTAATGTTTATGTCAGCTAGCCTTTTGATTGTGTTCTTTTCCTTTTGAAATTTCAATAAAGGCCTTTTCAAACAGATCTGTTTACAAAACATAATATACTTAAATATGCATAAATTAACTATTCTTGTGGTCATTAAAATACTTTTTTCCTGTGTAAGCATATTTGTCTTATCAGTTTGTCCAAATTGTTCCTGTTGAAAATTTTTAAATGTCTAAGTTTACAAGTATAAGCAGCTTTGAAGCTGACAGACTGACATGTGTATTGGGGCCTGTTTGTAAATTAATGAAATGCTGTTTTAATTGTGCTGAATGCCAGATACCTCAGTTATTATTAGCTCAGAAATTTAGTGCTATGAGTTTATAGTTACTAAGGAGAGATTCTTAGGTTCAACTCCTATTTGAAATGGGAAATCACAACCATGTAGAATCATATTCTTTTATGAATCTTGAAAACTACCGGATTGTAGTTTTTTAGATCTTAGTTTCATTCAGTTCAGTTCAGTCACTCAGTCATCTCCGACTCTTGGTGACCCCATGAATCACAGCACTCCAGGCCTCCCTGTTCATCACCAACTCCTGGAGTTCACCCAGACTCATGACCATCGAGTCAGTGATGCCATCCAGCCATCTCATCCTTGGTCGTCCCCTTCTCCTCCTGCCCCCAATCCCTTCCAGCATCAGAGTCTTCCAATGAGTCAGCTCTTCGCATGAGGTGGCCAAAGTACTGGAGTTTCAGCTTTAGCATCATTCCTTCCAAAGAACACCCAGGGCTGATCTCCCTTAGAATGGACTGGTTGGATCTCCTTGCAGTCCAAGGGACTCTCAAGAGTCTTCTCCAACACCACAGTTCAAAAGCATCAATTCTTCGGCGCTCAGCCTTCTTCACAGTTCAACTCTCACATCCATACATGACCACAGGAAAAACCATAGCTTTGACTTGACTTAACCTTAGTCGGCAAAGTAATGTCTCTGCTTTTGAATATATTATCTAGTTTGGTCATAACTTTTCTTCCAAGGAGTAAGCGTCTTTAATTTCATGGCTGCAGTCACCATCTGCAGTGATTCTGGAGCCCCCCAAAAATAAAGTCTGACACTGTTTCCACTGTTTCCCCATCTATTTCCCATGAAGTGATGGGACCGGATGCCATGATCTTTGTTTTCTGAATGTTGAGCTTTAAGCCAACTTTTTCACTCTCTTCTTTCACTTTCATCAAGAGGCTTTTTAGTTCCTCTTCACTTTCTGCCATAAAGGTGGTGTCATCTGCATATCTGAGGTTATTGATATTTCTCCCGCCAATCTTGATTCCAGCTTGTATTTCTTCCAATCCAGCGTTCCTCGTGATGTACTCTGCATAGAAATTAAATAAGCAGTGTGACAATATACAGCCTTGACATACTCCTTTTCCTATTTGGAACCAGTCTGTTGTTCCATGTCCAGTTCTAACTGTTGCTTCCTGACCTGCATAC
>SJYX01000977.1:315057-359857 GCA_006410675.1 Oreotragus oreotragus
ATATCTGGCTCTAGATGAGTGATCACACCATCATGATTATCTGGGCCGTGAAGATCTTTTCTGTACAGTTCTTCTGTGTATTCTTGCCACCTCTTCTAAATATCTTCTGCTTCTGTTAGGTCCAGACCATTTCTGTCCTTTATCGAGCCCATTTTTGCATGAAATGTTCCCTTGGTATCTCTAATTTTCTTGAAGAGATCTCTAGTCTTTCCCATTCTGTTCTTTTCCTCTATTTCTTTGCATTGATCACTGAAGAAGGCTTTCTTATCTCTTCTTGCTATTCTTTGGAACTCTGCATTCAGATGCTTATATCTTACCTTTTCTCCTTTGCTTTTCACTTCTCTTCTTTTCACAGCTATTTGTAAGGCCTCCCCAGACAGCCATTTTGCTTTTTTGCATTTATTTTCCATGTGAATGGTCTTGATCCCTGTCTCCTGTACAGTGTCACGAACCTGATTCCGTAGTTCATCAGGCACTCTATCTATCAGAGCTAGGCCCTTAAATCTATTTCTCACTTCCACTGTATAATCATAAGGGATTTGATTTAGGTCTATTTTAGAAGAATTTGAAGTGTTATTCTGTCTGTTTGTGGGTGGTAAATCTATTATGACTTTGCCTCTCAGAATATGTCTAGCTCTTTAAGACTATTAAAATCCTTTAAAGATGACTTTTTCTACTTAGTTTAAAATAAAGAATGTAAGTTATAAAATAATTATTTCCATCTGAAAGAAACCATTTTATAACAACAAATGAAGATTGCCAAATAATGCAAAGGTAGTTTAGAGGCTGAAAATGGTCTTTAATATTTTAAGAGATGTTAAGATAAAATAAATAAGATATTCAATAATATCTCTTTAATCCAAAAGCTCTCTTAGACCAGAGAGACAAATAAATATTTCAGATTTCTTTTTCATCAGGATCCCAAGTGCCTACCATTCTAGGATTTCAAGTACTTAAAAATCTTGAAAAAAAATTTCAAGTATTAAATAATAGTGGAAAAACAATTCAAGATTATAACTTAGTAGAAAAATAGTGTAAATAGTAAACAGAAAAAGAAATATAACATGCTTAATCTCATAAGAAAATGCAAATATAAAAACCATACCAAGATGGCATTTTAATCTACTGCAAGATTTGAAAATTATATAACCTTCTGAAGGCATGAGGATACATATGTTGCTGGTGGAAGAATAAATTAGTAAAATTTAATGGAGGGCAATTTGGTAACATTGAACAAAATTCAGTTTTGATCCTTGCAATTCAGCTGGGGGAAAGCTTTGCATCTCCCTTCTACAGATAAGCCCTGGCATACGTAAATTATTTATGCCAAATATATTAGCAAGACATTGGAAGCAATCTAAATGTCCTTAACTAGCATATTATTTTGATACATTTTATAGTATTAAATGGACTACTTAGTCATAAAACAGATTAAGAAAGCTCTGTATACTGATTGGGAAAGAAGTTCTAGATATATTAAATCAGGAATTGGTAATCTTTTTCTTAAAGGGCCAGCTAGAAAATATTTTAGGCTTTGTAGGGATTGGGGTCTCTGGCTACTGACTATTTAGCTCTGTTATTATGAGAACATTACCATAGACAGTACATAAATGAATGGACATGGCTGTGTTTCAATGAAACCTTTTTACAAATACAGGTGATTGGCTAGTGGGTTATAGTTGCTGACCCCTGTATTAAATGAAAGAAGCAAAGTGATGAACTGGGCATATAAACAAAGGTATGAATGAAGCACTGAAAGCCCTGAGAAGTGAGTTAAAGCTTTGCCTGGGATATTTGGGAAAAGAAAGACTTTATAGATAAGATGATAATTTAAACTAAGTTTCTGCAGGTATGTTGGAGCTCTCTAGATGACGGTGAGAAAGTGTTTTCTGGAACTGATTGAAAGTTGTCTTGGTGATGTACGAGGTTCTTTGTTGGAAGAAGATAAATAAGTTGGGACCATACTTTTGAAGGGACTAGACATTAATTCTGATTTCTAACCCATTTTCTAGTTTGAATAAAGTGTCTCAACAGGGAACTCTATTAAACCTTGACGTTTTGCTGTATTTATTTCAGATTTCTTTGTTGTTGTTTAACAGTTGAAACTGCTCTGCAAATCATACAGAGCACATTCTTCTCTCTTTCTGGAAATAACTAGCATAAATTTGTTATTCTAAAATTAGCTTTCTACACTAGCTACATGTTTATATATACATATATGAATAACACATTGTGTTCTGTATGTTTTAAAAGATTATATAATGGTTTGTGATGTCATTTCACAATTGTTTTTTGCCCAGAATTGTGTGTTTATGAGTTCCCTGTATGGACTAGCAGTGTTTAGTAGAAATACAATGCAAGTCACCTATGTTATTTTAAATTTTCTAGTAGTCTCATGAAAAGTGAAACAGGTGAGATTAGTAATATACTTTAATAACCCAGTATATCTAAAACATATTAACATATAAGTATGTTACAGTATATAAGATTTTAATGAGATGTTTTACATTCCTTTATACTGTCTTTGATTATTGGCATTTATTTTATACTTGGAGCACATTTCAGTAGAACTAACCATATTTTAAGTATTTAGTAGCCACGTGTGGGTAGTGGCTTCTACATGTGAATTGTGATTGTAATAGAACCAAACTCTTCTGATGGTTGAAAGTTATACATACACTTACCACCAGGGGCCAGTTAAGTGTCATCATGCTGACACACCAAGAAAAAGTATTTTGTGTGTTGGAATTCGCTTATTTGCAGATGCAGTGCAAAAATTATTCTGTATACAATAAAGGAAACTTCTCCCAAGAACAGTGTTTACTGATGGTAAAACAGCTGGAGAGCAAAGGTTGGTATAAACATGGCCAACCATGGTGCACCCATGGCCTCTTCAAGCCCACAAGTGCTCTCTGTACTCTTTATTCTTGCTTGTCTAGAAAAGCATTGGAAGTTTCCCACTATTATCAGTGGTGTTACATTTGTAGTAAATATATTGCTTATCCATCAGTTCAGTTCAGTTGCTCAGTTGTGTCCGACTCTGCGGCCCCATGGACTGCAGCACACCAGGCTTCCCTGGCCATCACCAACTCCCAGACCCTACTCAAATTCATGTCCATTGAGTCGGTGATGCCAACCAAACATCTCATCCTCTGTTGTCCCCTTCTCCTCCTGCCTTCAAACTTTCCTAGCATCACTGGAGAAGGGAGTGGCACTGGAGAAGGCAATGACAAACCACTTCAGTATTCTTGCCTTGAGAACCCCATGAACAGTATGAAAAGGCAAAAAAGATTGCTCATCCATAGTCCAGCCTAATAACTACATACACTTGTTTACTTGCCCGTTTTTTGCTAAGAATCTCGAGCAAGCAACACTTGATTACTGAGGCACATATTAATTATATGGCTCCTGCTTTTATAAGTTTAAAAAGTCAGCTCACCAAAAAGGTCTAAACTTAGATTTATATTTCTCTTATTTTCATAGAAAATACCCTAGACTTCATAAAGACTCAGTAGAAAATGCCTTTTAGAAAGCCTTTGTTTTATATACACTGTGATTAGAGACTTTTTCTTGTATGCTGTTAATATCCCTTATATGAAGACTGAATAGAAAAAAAAGAATTCTAAGAGCAAAGGTTTGGGAAAAAATTCTCCCATTCATTGCTTGATTCTTGATCAGTTTTTCAGTTCTTAGTTTGTTTTATAATGTGTTTTCTTTAGTATGTCTACTGAAATATTTTTTTTCTTCATACAAATAATTGGTAGATCTATAGTAATCTCTCTTAACTCTTAAGGTAAGGCTCACTGTATTCTTTATTCTGTGGCTTTAGGACAGCCTTCTGATAGCAGTTCTATATAGAAACTTTCTGCCACAAGGTAGGAATAGAGTTCTATAAGCTTGATTAGTTCAGGAGTATTTAATAATAGCTGTCAAAAAGCTAACTTAAAGTGAACAAAATAAATATTAGTACTGTTATTAATACAACTTTCCCTCAAGGTTGGCATGATAGTCTTTATTTTCTTAGAAATTGATTATTATTGATTATTTGGATAAAGATTTAAATACTCTATGAATTTACTTCCAGATCCTGTATATTTTCTGTTGCATTACCTTGATTTTTAAAAAAATTGCTGAACAGACCCACTTGAGGAAAATGCATGTTTTTGATTGGACAAATGGAAACTGAGAAAAGAAGTAGTTCTGGAGAGTCAATGTTTTGGTGGGTCTAGAAGGGAGTAGAAAATGATGATGGGTCCTTTATACAAGGGCCAACATGGTGTCCTACAGATAGGAGTTTTTCAGAATCTAGTGTTAAAAAATATGTGTGTTCATGTTAGATAACCAGTATAGGTAGGCATGAACCAAATGAGATGTTCCCATTTTCTTTATTAAAAATCAAAGTGTTCATACACATAGACATATTGTATATAATCTGGAATGAAAGGGCAACATTCTATTTTAGTGAAAACTTTTATAAGGCACCTTGGTTTTAGTTTGCCCATGTCAAGTATTAAAGAATATCTTACTAATCACAATAAGCCTATTTGTCAGAAATCATTTTTTAACAAATTTCAGTGTATGCCTTATTGTATATATAAAATTTAGCAGTGAAACAGGCTAAATAGACTTCGTCGAGGTTTTTATACAAATATATGTTCCATATATATCTAAGATTGAAGGACCTTGTACAAATCCTCTTGTTACTATATTTGTAGACTGAATTTTCAAAAGCCCCATAGTTCTGTTTGTTTGTTTTCAAAGTGGGGAATGCTAAAGGTTATCATATGAGCTACTAGTAAAAAGTCCTGTTGCTGTTTGCATCACATCAGATTTAAAGACCATACAGTTTAAAGATAAAGAAGTATTCATGGGAGTTGATTTGGAAATTGGGTTTGTTTTATGAGCTAAATTTGGGGAATACAGACAATAGTGAAATTCCTTTTTAGTTGACGTGATAACAGCTGATTATATACCTTTTTCTTTGGTTTTCCACAAGAATACCATTTTAGTTTCCTTAAGATTATATTGAGCCAGAAGTCCTGAAAGGTCTTTGCTTTGCTAAGGCTTTTTAGTGATCTGAAAGTAGAATGGCAGATGCAATAGCAAAGGAAATTTGTGATGGTAAGGTAATGGCAATAAGTGGAGAACAGCTTGGTTGCAAACCTATGGCATGGTGTGATATGTTTGCCATTATATGCTTTCAGTTAGTGAAAAAGGAAATGGCAACCCACTCCAGCATTCTTGCCCGGGAAATCTCATGGACAGAGGAGCCTGGCAGGCTGCAGTCCATGGGTTTACAGAGAGTTAGAACTGAGCAGTTTAACCACAACAACAGCAATGCTCAATTAGAAAGCAGTTCCCTATCTTCCTTATAAGAATATCCCAGCTCCAAATTCTTCTGCCAACTGAAATATATCAGATTTTAAAGAGAGACCTGACACATTAAAATCTTCTTGTGCTTGATTTGGCCTTATAAACCGTTGTATTAGAAACGGAATTTAGAAATAAAGTTTTGTTTTTACTGTTTCATGTGCTGAAATAATTGTGTTTCGTTTCTTTGTATGTACAGAGATTCCTTTGGAATGATTTGTCTTTCCAAGACAGGTGATAGCTAGGAGTACCTTCATAAGTCTTAGATAGAAAGCAGTTTATCTTCTGAAAAATAATACTTTGGGGATAAAACCCTAGTCTGCTAACATTTGGTAATTCCCTATATGCTTATTTCTCATTGATATTTAGAAGTATTTGTCAAATTTAAGAAGTCAGAGCAGAGTGAGCTTATTCTTACTAAATATCTTAAGTTTTAATTGTTAATATGGATTTTGTCTTTTTTTTTTCTCCCCTTTCTTTTGAGGAGTTTGGACATAATTGCCTTATTTCATTTCAGGGATCCTTCTAAAGTAAATATTCTGGTACCTGGTGCTGGACTAGGAAGACTGGCCTGGGAAATAGCTATGCTAGGTTATGCTTGTCAAGGAAATGAATGGAGTTTTTTTATGCTTTTTTCTTCCAACTTTGTACTCAACAGGTATTTAATTTACTTTTTGCTAGAAACAGTAATTTCTCAGAATCGGATTGACTTACCCTATTTTTGAAAAATTCTGAATTTGAAGAGAAGTGCATAGTGTTTAATTATGGTATATATCATAAGTGTTTCTTGTATTAAAATTAAATTGCTTATACTGTTACTACTTTAATTAGTTGCCTGGTTAACAGAATGTTGAACAGGATGAGTAAGGGATGTTTTAAAAAGTGATTGGGTATTCATGACACTGAAATGATTTCTCTGCAGAATTTAGGGCTAAGTATTGTCCAGGAAGGAGTATTTTCTTATTGTTCCTTAAACTTCTTCACCCCTTTATTTCTTTAGTGGAATAAGATTTTCATGTAGTAATCACATTTTTTTTTTTTTTNGTATTCATGACACTGAAATGATTTCTCTGCAGAATTTAGGGCTAAGTATTGTCCAGGAAGGAGTATTTTCTTATTGTTCCTTAAACTTCTTCACCCCTTTATTTCTTTAGTGGAATAAGATTTTCATGTAGTAATCACATTTTTTTTTTTTTTTTACTTAATCAAATTCTCATGGAATGATTCACATAAAATGACTCCACATAACTGAGTTGGAAAGATTTCTCAGAACTTCTGTGGCCTCATTTATAAAGTAGTGGAGAAGAGTCTTTAAATCCAGAAGAGGTGTGTTAGAGAAAAAATAAATAGCTGCCTCGTTTAAACAATACGTTGTCTTGGTAACAGTGTGAGTTAGGAGATGGGGAAAAGGTAAAAGGAGAGTGTTACAAAAAAAAAATTAGGTAACAAAACTCATACCATTTTTTGGAAAAAAAAAAAATACTTAAGACTGTTTTTTACTTGGGCTTGAGTTTTGGCAGTATATGTTTAAAAATTTGAATGAAAAGCTCATTTATATATCTTAATTTACCTTAATCTTGTTTCTGTCTTTTAATCCATGTTGGTTACTCATCTACATGCATATGTGGAGTTTCAGATAATTGGGTAGAGTATAGTGGTAACACTTTTCAGTATTTAATTATATAAGTAAATTCTCAATCAGATTATAAATTTTGGTATTTAAAGTAGATTTTCTTGGTAAAATTTTTACTTAACACTGAATTTTATGCTCATATTTTACAGATGTTCTGAAATTAATAAATATAAGCTTTATCCCTGGATTCATCAGTTTAGCAATAACCGAAGGTCAGCTGATCAGATTCGACCCATCTTTTTCCCTGATGTTGACCCCCACAGTCTTCCTCCCGGTTCTAACTTTTCTATGACAGCAGGAGATTTTCAGGAGATATACTCAGAATGCAGTAAGTCCAAAGCAAGCATTTAAAAAATCACATCCTTTATTCAAAATTTAATGAGCTAATTTTGTACTGAGCTGAAGTTATCATTCATTTTGATGGTAGAATTTAAGGTATACTTCAGTGACAGTTTATCAATAGAATATTTTCAGAGTTATGTATAAGACAGTCATGGGAACTATAAAGAAATATAGGATCTGCAGTTGAGAAATTTATAATCTGTTGGGTCTATTAATATAAGACAACATGTAAACAAAGGTTGAGTAATGAATATAGTAAAAATGAAAGTAGGTTAGTATGACAAGTGAGCTGTTTGTGGAGACAATGACTTGAATAGGGAGGAATGGCATTCAGAGGTACAAAGATACGAATGAGTAAGTTAACCAGGGATGGTAGAACAGCCTGGCTGCAAGGAAAAAGGACTCTGGGGGATTTAATGGACGATGAGGCTAGAGAAGTAGGTTGGTTCCTGATTGTGGAGGCCTTTTATAATCTATGAAGTTTGGACTTCAGCCTGGCAAAATGTAGAAGAAACTTGAGCTAGTCATTAGAGAAAGGGAGATGATAATGGGGAAAGAGGAGAGAGACTTGGCAATAAAAAGAAAAAAAGAAGGCTGAGGGGTCAGCAAGTTTGTTTGTTTAACAGGTATTTGTTGAGCACCTGCTAAGTAGGAGGTATATTCCAGGTCCTGAGGAGACAGTAATGAGCAAAACAAAGTTCCTATTCACAAGGAACCCATATTCTAGTTTGGAGAGAGGCAATAATAATATTGTGAGGAAGAAAAATAAGGCAGGTAAAGGGGATAATGATTGACTGGGGAGGGTCTGCTGTTTTATATGGAATTACCAGGAAGGTCTTTCTAAGGGGGAACTTAAAAATTGAGCAGAGAACCTCATAAGACTGAAGAGGCAAGTCATTCAGATATATGGGGGGAAAGTGTTGCAGACAAAGGAAATGGCAAAGGAAGGAAGATTCTGGAGTGTGAAAGACACTTATTCTGCTCAAGAAGAGCTAGAGGATCAGTTTGGCTGGGATGTGGTGAGCAGTGGGCAGGTGATGGGAGATCAGGTTAGAGAAGGTTTGGTGAGACAGACTTGTAGGCCATAGCTAAGACTTCACATTGTACTTGAAGAGGAACGGGAGGCCTTAGAGAGAGTAGAGCAGGACAGTAACAAGGTAGTGAAGTTATTGTTTTTCCCTGAATGCTGACACTGGGAGATCCTGCACTGAAGGTACAAGGAGAGAGATGATGTTAGGATAAGTTAGGGAGCAGGTCTCAAAATAGAAGTGAAATAATGAAAAACATTGCTTCGGCATGTAAAAATGATTCTTCTGGAGCACGGTTTGAGAGAGGAGGTGGGAAAGTGATCCATGGTTGGATGAAGTGCCTTATCTGTACAGACAGCCACTTTCAGTGCAGTCTCCCCTGTCTCTGCCAAGCCACGGCCTCCAGAAGGCAAACTGTTGTCTGTTGGCTTTTCACCCTCTGCTGCTGACTGTCCCATCCCTCTTTTTAACTGGCAGTTCCCCCAAGTACTGGTGGATGCTTATGTATTTTGATACCATTCATTTCTCAGTTGGCAGCAGATGCATTCAGTCTTTTTTGAAACCTTCCAGAATTGGTAGTTAACACTGGTTTAAATCACAACTTAAAATTAAAATGACTTAATTTCATCGCAACTGATTTTACTTTTAAATTTAAAAAAATTTTTGATTGTTAAAATTTTTATTAGAGTCATCAGAATCGAAGCTAAAAATTGAAAAGATTATAAACAAAACTCATAAATATTACTTGGTGCAGATATAGTGATATAGGTTATCAAAAATGATTTCCAAATTGGTTACGTTATCAGATTAGCAATAAAAGCTTTTATGAATGACGACGTATTTTGTAAATGATTATTTGGTTGCCTAGATTATAGTATTTGATTGGAAGAGTTTAGCTTCTATACCTCTGTAGTTGAATATTCGTATATGTAAAGCGGTAACTGGTTCATTCATAGAATTCATGAAAAGGCAAAATAGCATACCATGTAGTAATTTGATTTTCCTTAAACAGATACCTGGGACTGTATTGCTACCTGTTTCTTCATAGACACAGCTCACAATGTAATTGATTATATTGATACAATATGGAAAATACTCAAGCCAGGTGGAATTTGGATAAATCTCGGTAAGTTCCTCAGTATTTATTAGAATTTATACATTAATCTGAGTACTTATAGCTGCTCTGCATTTGGTAACTTCACACACAATACTAAATATTCACAAAATTTGTCATTACGTGGTACGTTTGGTTTTCTAAATAATATATTTTTAATCAGAGGATAATTGCTGTATAATATTGTGTTGGTTTCTGCCATACATCAACATGAATCAGCCATATGTCACATATGTCCCCTTCCTCCTAAACCTCTCTTCCATCTCCACCCCATTCCACCCCTCTGTGTTGTCACAGAGCACCAGGTTTGACCTCCCTTCATCATACAGCAGATTGTCACTGGCTATCCATTTTACATGTGGCAATGTATATTTTTCCATGCTACTCTTAATTCGTCCCACCCTCTCCCTCCTCCACTGTGTCCACAAGTCTGCTCACTATGTCTGTGTCTCCACTGCAGCCCTGCAGATAGGTTCATCAATACTATCTTTCCATACTCCATATACATGCGTTGATATACAACATTTGGTTTCCTCTTTCTGACTTACTTCACTCTGTATAACAGGCTCTAGGTTCATTTACGTCATCAGAATTTACTCAATGCATTTTTTATGGCTGAGTAATATTCCATTATATACGTACCACAGCTTCTTTATCCATTCATCTGTCAGTGGACATCTAGGTTGCCTCCATATCCTAGCTCTTATAAATAGTGCTGCAGTGAACATCAGGGTACATGTGTCTTTTCCAGTTATGGTTTTGGAACCATAGTGGGATTGTTGGCATTGATATTTTTATTCCTCGCTTTTTTAAGGAATCTCCATACGGTTCTCTATAATAGCTGGATCAATTTACATTCCCACCAACAGTGCAGACATTTCTCCAAAGACATACAGATGGCTAATAAACACATTAAAAGATGCTCAACATCCTCATTATTAGAAATGCAAATCAAAACTACAATGAAGTATCAACTTCACACTGGTCAGAATGGCTGTCACCAAAATATCTATAAACAATAAATGCTGGAAAGGGTGTGGAGAAAAGAGAACTCTCTTGCAATGTTGTACATGTTTTAAAACCTCCATAGTTTCCTTTAGATTGCATTCTAGTTGGTAGTGCAGCTCCTCCAATCATAGCTAGTCCCTCCAAAAGCAGTGGAACCCCCAAAAGTTGTCTATTCATACTAGGTCAGTCTCATAGCAGCCATAATTTCAAATAGGTGGTGGTGGTTTAGTTACTAAGTCCTGTCCAACTCTTGTGACCCCATGGACTGTAGCCCACCAGGCTCTGTCCATGGGATTCTCCAGGCAAAAATACTAGAGTAGGTTGCCATTTCCTTCTCCAGGGGATCTTCCAGACTCAGGGAGCGAACCCAGGCCTCCTGCAGTACTGACTGAGCTACACGGGAAGCCCAGAGAGGCACTAATACTAACTGAGTGGTAACCGTCCCTCATCTTCCCAGTTCTCCACTCCATGGGGAAACAGCACTTCTGTTCAGGAGAGAGTGGCCTTTAAAATTTCTGCAATGAAACATTTGAGGGGAAGCACTTAATCTCTCCGAGGAAATCCTCCTCCCCAGTATATATATGTGTGGGGAATGAATAGGTATGATAACTTATGTATCTCATTTAAATTTAAGAGTAGAAATATAATTTCATTTATGCAAAAACCTTTTTACTGCATCCTATTGCTGGTTGCTAGAAATCAAATGATGAGTATGACATGGTCCTTTCCATCCGGAGCCTAAGGGAAATTGCACATTTTATCCTGTTCCTTTAAAATAACGGGGAAATAATGATACTCAAGGTGAACATACTTTTCTTTTTTAGTAAGATAAATAATCCTTAGTAAGAAAGACTACATACATAAAAGTCAAGTAACTATTGAGTCCTTGGTCTTCAGTATTGGTGTAGTTCCATGGATAGGTTCTGTTACTTGCTCTCTTTAATGATTTAGCTTACCAGAGGTGTAGTCAGTAGGTTTAAGCCTCCAGGTCATAGTAGGTCTTTTCCAAACTTCTTTTTAGAAATCCATAGGACAGATGAGAGCAGTGTAATGTATAGCCATGATATAAAGCAAGTATCTCAAACTTTGAGTCTTCCTTAAAAGAAAAGTACTCCTTTTCTGAAGGAATGACTGAAAGATAGCATTACCAACTGGGTATTTGCTTCCTTGTGGTTAGGCATAATGCTGGCCACTTAAAAAATACTTGTGTAGTCTCACAACAACCATATGTTGAAATGGAGTCTACTGTATAGTTGAAGAAACTGAATCTTGGGTTAAGTAACTAGCAGAAAAGTTGTGGCGTTTATATATGGCAGATGGGCTGACAGCCCAGATCCAACCCCTTGACTGCCTAATCAGCTACCTCTGCAGGCTTGCACTGGGTCAGCCTATAACTTACTTTTATTCTGACTGTGTGTTTAAGTGTCTAAAATTTTTCATACCAGTTATTGAGTTATGTAAGGTTTCGTGTATTTCCAGAGCATTTGACTTAACTTTCATAGGAACAACTTTTCTTTTTGAACATTCATTGGTTTATTAATATTTTATTAAGTTATATAATAACAACAGTTACAACTGCCTGGAGCAAATACCTGTGGCCCTTGGTAAGTATACTGTTTGATAAGAGTAGACGTGCTGAGATGTGGCCTGTGGTCTGTCATTGTCATCACAGTTAATTCAGCATGTTTGGTAAGGATATCAGTTAAGAAGAGGGCTCCCACTCTTCTTACCAGGGAGTTTCTCTTATGCTCCAAGCCAGTGTGTCCACCTTGGATGCACCACAGATGCTTCCTAATGCGTGTGTCTGGAGGAAATGATGCCCATGCTTCCCCCTTGCCTTTTCTGTTCCATCATCTACTCAGATTTCCCCAACCAGAAAACTGGTATAGGCCTTTAACCTCTCTCCTTCTCTGTCTGCATTAGTCAGTCTGTAAATTTTACCTCCTGAAACTCCTTAATGGATCTTGTATCTTTTTTTAACCCCGGGTTTCTCAGCCACTGTACTTGTAAGTTATCTTCAACGCTTTACACCCTTTTTAGTTCTCCATTTACCACCAGAGTGATCTTCCCAATGTGCAACTCTATTCTTATCAGATCTCTCCTGCATAAAAGTCTAGCTTTGTTGGCAACCTAAACCCTTCTGGATGTGTACAGTGCCTTTTGTGATCTCTCTTCTGTCTTGAGTCTCAGCTTCATTTTTTTTGTTTTGTTTTGACTGCCATTCCTTGTCCTGACCTCAGGTACTAGTCTTCTGACCTAGAAAGCCCTTTCTCTTTCCTCTCAATTTTCATTTGGCTCTTCCCTATGTGTGCTCTTTAACAGTCTTCTCAGGAGATCCTTTCATACTGCGTTAAATATTATGTTATTTCTCTTTTATACTCTGACAAGTCTGTCAGCATTTAATGCATTGTGGTGTAGTCACTCATCATTTTGTTTTCCCTGCTAGTTTCTAAGTTTCACAAGGGTATGAATCTAGTGCTTCTTCCTCACTTGGAGTTAACCTTTATGTGTATGAATGGATATATTGTTTTAGAATTTGAAATAAGGATGAAAGTAATATTAAGATGCCACAGAAGATTGACTGGCTGCTAAGAGACATGATAATAAAATGGCATTTACATTGGTAAATTCATAACATTCCTGTGGTTTGGGCTTCAGTCATGTGGACTTGGAAAATTAGTTTCATCTGTAAACTGAGAATGTGTTCCCTAGCCCCTTGGGGACAGTTTCAGTCTAACTTATGCAGATGACACCACCTTTACGGCAGAAAGTGAAGAAGAAGTAAAGAGCCTCTTGATGAAAATGAAAGAGGAGAGTGAAAAAGTTGGCTTAAAGCTCAACATTCAGAAAACTAAGATCATAGCATCTAGTCCCATCACTTCATGGCAAATAGATGCGGAAACAGTGACAGACTTTATTTTTTCGGGCTCCAGAATCACTGCAGATGGTGATTGCAGCCATGCATTAAAAAGATGCTTACTCCTTGGAAGAAAAGTTATGACCGACCTACACAGCATATTAAAAGTCAGAGACATTACTTTGCCACCAAAGGTCCATCTAGTCAAGGCTATGGTTTTTTCAGTAGTCATGTATGGATGTGAGTGTTGGACTACAAAGAAAGCTGAGTGCCGAAGAATTGATGCTTTTGAACTGTGGTGTTGGAGAAGACTCTTGAGAGTCCCTTGGACTGCAAGGAGATCCAACCAGTCCATCCTAAAGGAAATCAGTCCTGCCTGAATATTCATTGGAAGGGCTGAAGCTGAAACTCCAATACATTGGTCACATGAACATGAGTTCATGTTTATAGACCATGAGTTTATGCTGATACTTCTAGTTCCATAGCAACTCTAGGTATGGAGTACAAAGTTGGCATATAGCTTCAGCACATTTGAGACCTCATTCCAGCAGCTTCTATTTTTGTTGTTTAGAATTCAGCTATTTTAATTGTTGCTTCTTTGAGTAATCAGTTTTGTTTTTTAAGATTTTCACTTTGTAGTTTTTTTTCAGGCTCAATATTATATGCAGGTGTGAATTGTTGTTTTTAAAAACTATACACTTTGTTGGGCTACCTGAGTCTGTAAAAAATTTTTTCATCAGTTCTGAAAAATCTTAGCTTAAAACAGATCTCCACTTGCCAATATGAGACAAGCGTAGCATCAAAATAAAGAATAACAGTTATTATTTATTTGTATACCTCCTCTCCCACATTCTTTTTCTCTTCTTCTAGAAATGCAGTCAAATGTACTCTCGACCTTCTCACTCACAAAGCTTTCAGTTTGCTTTACTTGCTATTTTTTTTCTTGTTTTGGTCTGTCTGTCCTGCATTCTAGGTAATTTATTTGACCTGTCTTCCCATTCATAATTTTTTTCTTTCACTGTGTCTAACATCTATTTCATTTCTATTTGGTGGTGGGGACTTTGTGTGGGTGTGTAGGAGGTTATTTTTATTATTATTTTGTTTGAATGTTTTTGGTTAGCTATGCCATTTAAGAATGTTCTGTTCTCTGCATATGTTTTCTCGATAGTCTTTTACTTCTCTGAAAATAGTGTATTTTGTACGATAATTGTAGTATCTCACATCTTTGCAGGTCAGCCTCTGCTTTCTCTTGTTCCTGCTGGCTCTTGCTTATAGTTGTTTGTTTCCATGGGCTATAAGATGCAAAACTGTACATGTAATATCTCAATCTAGTGCATCAAGGAAAGACTGCAAGGAGATACATTAAGTTTTCAAGTGGTTATCTGTGTTTACTAGGATTAGACATGGGTTTGATTTTATGTTATTCATGTTATTTTAGCTTTCGTTATTGAGCTTACATTTTACTTACAGTCAAGGAAAAAATGTTTCTTTGCTTCTGTTATTGCCATTAAAAAAATGTGAAGACAAAATGGATTAAAGACCTAAATGTAAGAATAGAAACTATAAAACTCTTAGAGGAAAACAGAGGCAGAATACTCGATGACATTAATCAAAGCAAGATCCTCTATCACCCACCTCCCAGGGGAATGGAAATAAAAACAAAAGTAAACAAGTGGGACCTAATTAAACTTAAAAGCTTTTGCATAGGAAAGGAAACTATAAGCACGGTGAAAAGACAACCCTAGGAATGGGAGAAAATAATAGCAAATGAAACAACTGACAAAGGATTAATTTCTGAAATATACAAGCAGCTCATACAACTCAGTACCAGAAAAACAAACAACCCAGTGAAAAAGTGGGGTAAAGACCTAAACAGACATTTCTCCAAGAAGACATACGGATGGCTAACAAACACATGAAAAGATGCTCAACATCGCTCATTATTAGAGAAATGCAAATCAAAACCACAATGAGATATCACCTCACACTGGTCAGAGTGGTCATCATCAAAAAGTCCACAAATAATAAATGTTGGAGAGGGTGTAGAGAAAAGGGAATGCTCTTGTACTGTTGGTGGGGGTGTAAATTGATACAGACACTATGGAAGACAGTATGGAGATTCCTTAAGAAACTAGGAATAAAACCACCATATGACCCAGCAATCCCACTCCTAGGCATATACCCTGAGGAAACCAGAGTTGAAAAAGTTACGTGTATCCCACTGTTCATTGCAGCACTATTTACAATAGTTAGAACATGGAAGCAACCTAGATGCCCCTTGACAGATGAATGGATAAAGAAGTTGTGGTACATATACACAATGGAATATTACTCAGCCATTAAAAAAGAATGCATTTGAGTCAGTTCTGATGAGGTGGATGAACGTAGAACCTATTATACAGAGTGAAGTAAGTCAGAAGGAGAAAGATAAATATTGTATTCTAACGCACATATACAGAATCTAGAAAAATGGCTCTGAAGAATTTATTTACAGGGCAGCAGTGGAGAAACAGACATAGAGAATAGACTTAGAACATGGGGAGATGGTGAGATGTATGAAAAGAGAAACATGGAAACTTATATTACCCTATGTGAAATAGATAGCCAACTGGAGTTTGCTGTGTGACTCAGGAAACTCAAACAGGGCCTCTGTATCAACCTAGAGGGGTGGGATTGGGAGGGAGATGGGAGCAAGTTTCAAAAGGCAGGGGACATATGTACACCTATGGCTGATTCATGTTGAGGCTTGACAGAAAACAGCAAAATTCTGTAAAGCAATTATCCTTCAGTAAAAAATTTTTAAAAATGTGAAGAGACAGGAGAATTGAGAAAATAAAGAACTCCTTCAGGATTGTGATAGTGTTTTATTCATCTTTATATATTCAGTGCCAGGCATTTGCTTGGTGCTTGATAAACATTCCTTTAAAGAATGAGCTGGGGACTTTCTTGGTGGTCCAGTGGTTAAGACTTTGTTCTTCCACTGCAGGGGGTGCAGGTTCAATCCCTGGTTGGTGAACTCACATCTTGCATGACTTGTGGCATGGCCATAAAGTAAATTTTAAAAATAAAAATTTAAAAATAGTAAAGAATGAGCATAATAAATGTGAAAAACTACTCAGCCTCAAGGAAATGCAGATGAAATTATGCATGGCCTATCATTTTCCTCTTGCCAAATTAGCAAATACTTGGTTTAATAAAAATACTTAAGTGTGTTTTTTCTTTATAATTTAGATATTTTGAGGAGGGGTATAGTTGACATATAATGTCAACTTTTTTGAAATGTATAACTTGAAGTATTTTGGAAGCTTGATAATCATGCAACCATTACATCTATCAAGATAGGGAACATTTCTATCACTCGCCCGAAAAAGGTCTCTTCTGACCCTTTGTAGTCAATTCTCTCATTTTCAGTATCTGGCAGGTAGTGCTCTGTTTTATGTTATTATAGTTCTCCCTTTGCCAGAAAACCATATAAATAGAATCATACAATAAGTTGCTTTTTGTGTCTGGCATCCTTCACTTAGCATAATGCTTTTGAAATTCATCCATTTTGTTTCATGTACCAGTGGCTTTTTTCTTTTTATTGCTGAGTAGTAGTTCATTGTATGGATATACTACATTCTATTTATTCTTTGACTGGCTGATGGACATTTGGGTTGTTCCCAAATTATTACGATTATGAATAAAGTTGCTATAAACCCTCATGTATAAACTTTGTGTAGCCACAAGGTTTCATTCCTACTGCTGGAATTGCTGGGTCATATGTGGAACATGCATGTATAACTTTACAACAAACCGCCAACCAGTTTTCCAGAGTGACTGTACCATTGCATTCCCACCCCTTGTTAAGTAAGGTGTTAAAACAAGTACTTAATTGCAGTTGTGAGTGAAAAGTACTATGTCTCTATTGGAAAGCATTTTGGCAGTCTGAGTCAAGTTAGTAAAAATATTTATTCTCTTTGACCTAGAAACTCCACTGCAAGGCATGTCTTTGTAAAATATCTCTGAAATATAAGCAGATATGTTTGATGAAGTACCATTTGTAATAGGAGACTGAAAAATACAAAGCAACTGTAATGGTTGTCTTCAGGTGGTAAAATTACAGGTGATTAACTACATTCAGTGTTATGCTGGGCATTATAGTGGATTAAAAAGAAACATAAGACATGTTCCTTTGTTCATGTAGCTTGTAATGAAACACAGCGTTCGTAGAAGTAAAATATGGTTTGAGTCTGTAAGAAGTATAGGAATGTGTTTATGTAAATGTTATAAAACAGTATTGTTGGAAGTTCTCAAATAATAGAGGAGGAACAGCATATGCTTTAGTACTGGAGATACTTGGCTGTGAGGCTCTGCATTCTTTAATAAAAGAATGCTTCAAAAGCTTTGGGATGATCTTGGATACAACAGGTGCTCAGTAAATGGTAGCACCTTCCATTTTTACTAGTACTAATAAAATTTAACAGGAACTTAACTTTGATAGAGTAGTTTGGTGGGGAATCATTACTATCTTTTGAAAAGAACACTAATATATAAATTATAGTTATTTTATTCTAGTGGTTTATGTACAGTAAAAAAAAAAAGGAAAAGAAAAACCTTTTAACCCTAAGTTCCACAGAGTGGTCAGCAGTTTGGGAACAGCAATTTTGTCTTGTTTGTTGCTTTTATCTCTTATGCCTATTAACACATGGTAAGAGGAGTGGGGTAGGTTGGGGGTGTGTGAGTTGGTCTCAGGATTTATAATTAACCCAATGAAAGTAAAAAGAAGATTGTCTAGTCCCTCAGTACAACTATGGAATGATAATGTTACCTGAATGAAGTGGATAGATTGGGCAAAATGTGAGATTTAAAAGAACGGAATATCCGGTTTGAGTCAGATAACAGTTCCTTGGATATCTAGAGTGAGAGAATAGTAAAGGGGGGATGTCATTTTAAAAAGTTGTAATAGTTGTGGTTAACCTAGCACCTTCTGTATGCATGGTGTGTTATATCACATTAAAGTCATGTTACAGATGGGAAAGAATTAGTTGGTGTTAGAGCTGGAATATTAACTGTGCTTTTAAAAAGTCAGCTTTAAGTGGTCCATTGATTAGGACTTGGAACATTTATACTGTGGTGGCCTGGGTTCGATCACTGGTTGAGGAACTAGGATCCCACAAGCCGTGCAGCACAGCCAAAAAAAGCCAGCTCTAATATCACCTTTTCCTTCCAGGAAGCCATGCCTGTAACTCTCCAACCGCCCTTACCCCTACACTTTTTCCTGCCCAGTCTGGCTTGAAGACCCTTCTCTGTTTTCACGAAATAGTTTGTAACTGCAGTTTTGCATATACTTATGGAATTATAGTTACAGGATACCCTTGCATTTTGGGGACCTGGTATTCTCTGATTCAGCCACTCCTTCAGGAACTTAGAGTTATAGATGTAAAGCCCATGACGTGGAGAATCACAGTGCAAGGCTGTTAAACCAGAGGGACTCACTCCCGGTGAATGTAGGCCTGGCACTCAAATGGCAAAGTTTTAGGGATACTTGTCTTTCGCAAATATAACAGTTCTTTACTTCTCCTTTTTATGTTTCATCCTCTGCCCAGCTTATTACTTAACTTGGGAGTTCAGTTTAAACAGCTAGTGGTGCATGTTTATATTTACATAGTGTCATAATATCTTTAAATTATAGGTCCTCTGCTGTACCACTTTGAAAATTTGGCGAATGAACTTTCCATAGAATTGAGCTATGAGGATATAAAAAATGTTGTTCTGCAGTATGGATTCCAGTTAGAGGTAAGGGATGGAATGAGTATTGTCAAAGTTTAACTTTCAAAGCACTCGAACAGGAATGGTGATATCATGGCAATTACTGGCTTTACTTCTTAACCTCTTTTGTTTTCTAACCCATGAAGTGAAAATAATACTTCTTAGCTTTTAGAATTATAAGGATTTGGGATAATGTGTATGTAAGTGGAAAACTGTCATACCTGGTGTAATCACCTTTCAATAAGTGGTAGCTGACCATTATGATAATACTGGCTCAGATCGCACGTAGATGGGATGGGAGGTCAGATGTAAGAGGGATATTGTTTACTATATGTACTTTTGTACTGGGTGGTCTTCCCTTATGTGATTATAAGGATTCATGATACTTCCGACTATTGTTTTAGTTTTAGAAGCATTCAATTCGTTGAAAAAATAAACAACAGGTTTGTTCTTAAAGATAAAAAGCAATATATTATAGTAGTTTAGAGTTCAGGCTCCAGAATTAAAGACTTCTTGAGTGTGAATTCCAGTTTCACCACTTACTGTAGGTGTGACCTGTTGTTTGTAAACTGAGATTACTTATAGTGCCAATCTTGGAGGGTACATATGTGTAGTAAATGAATAATACACAGAATATGTTTAAAATAGCACTATCATTGTAGTTTTCATCATCATTATGATTACTGTTTGCATTTCAGGTGGAAAAAGAATCTGTGTTGTCAACGTATACTGTGAATGATCTATCCATGATGAAATACTACTATGAATGTGTTTTGTTTGTGGTGCGTAAACCACAATAACAGTCTCAAGTGATTATCATCAAGAAAAAAGTTTAATAGCAAATGCTGAAATAAACAACTCAAAATCAACTATCATAATGACAGGACACAACCTCAAATCAGTGGTGCCTTCTTATTCCTAACAAAATTTAGAAATAGTGTCTATTTTCTTAATATGTCTATCGCTTTTTCAGAAATATACTGTGCCATGCATATTTGTACTACACAAGTAAAAATGGAGGAAATGTCTTCAAGTATACTTTTTCCATGAAGCCCAGAATTATCTTTCAGTAGAAAAAACTTTATCTCCAGTGTCTTCATGAAGCTGTCCATTAAGTCTGCCATATGAATAACTTATAGTATTGCAATCCATAAAAATCTCCCTTTTTGTTGTTTTGTATGCATTGTACATGTTATTTTTAGAGTCTAAGGATCCTTTGTCACTTTCAACGTCTGGAATTGGAATTTTGTTTACTTTGAACCTAAGCAATCTATACAGAAAATGTATATCCTTTTATCATTCAAATTATTTTATTTTCTAGCTCAGCTGGACTTAGAGTTAGCATCAAACATTTCATCTTTACAAAATGCTGAGTTTATAGGATCAAATTAGTCTTCTGGTCACACTAAGTTGAACACTTTGAAAGCATTCTCATCATGGATTACTCTGAAATATATGAGATCTCAGCATTCTAAATGAGGCACACAAGTATTTATTAAAGGTACTGCTAGGAAACTGGGAAAATAAGAATAAAATCTGCCCATTTGAAATGTATGATTTCAAACTATAAATTTGTCAGTTAGATGTTTACAATAATGTCTTTCCTTTAGATTACCTGAATTACAAAAGCAAGCACTTTTTCTTTTCCGTTAAAACAATTATATACTAGTAAAAACTTTCATGATAGTATTAATGTGGAGAAATTTTCATTATGAAATTTAGGGATAAATTACTGCCCATGGTCTGTGTATTTAATATTGTAAGCAGCAGCCATTAGTATAATTTCAGATTAGTATCATTTTGTTCCCTGATAGCTATAGCTAAAACAGTATATGCTGCTTTAAATTTCTACCTCTAGCAGATCTTTTTTGGAGGGAGTTTTCCTTTGTATTTTTTTAATGTTTATTACCCTGTTTTCCAGTAGCTTGATAAATAGATGACTAATTTAATGTGTTTTAACCTTTTCTTGGAGAAAAGGGAGTAATATTGATTATTTTCATAGATGGTTGTGATGACATAAAGTGACCTCTATGGCAATTTTAATTAAATAGACTTAATCTCAGTAATGTGCTGGTAACATAAATGTCATGTTTTCATAGGAAAACTTATTTATAAATCTTTACACCTTTATTGTCAGTTAGGTGAGGGGAGTCCTGGTGTGATTTGACATCTTACCGTAGGATCTTTTCTGCATACACTACAGGAACGCCTGGGCCCTTTATGCCCATGATGCAATAAAGGATTCCATTAAGTTGATTTGTCAAGTTGTGGACACCTGTATGTAATCAAGTTGTGGACACCTGTATGTAATCTACTGAATGTTTCTGAAAAACTATTTCTCTTTTTTTGTGTCCCTGAGTACTTGGCAGATGTTCATTTAGTGGGAATTCTGACCTACCACATGGATGAACTTGAAATTAATTGCAAGGGAAAAAAAAATGAACTTATTTTCTTTTAAAGAAAGAAACTTAAAAAGAGCATAAGTATTTCTAAAAAGCCATTGAAAGGAATGCATGCTGTTTGTAATTTAGAAATGCTTTTTATTTACTGATAAGTATTCACTTTTTTACAGCTTGTATCAAAACAAATGATTTTGATTTTCTCATAAAGGGCAAAACAGGTTGACACCAATGGGTTGACATTTCTTAAAATTTTTGCTATCAGGTTTTATCCTTTAATAATGTTATTTGTACTTCTAAATTACAGCTTTTAGTTAATTATGAAATCAGTTATTTCATTTGTTTCTTGATTTCTCCTCCATATTATGAATGCTGTTTTAAAAATATACTACACAAATTTGCATCCCTTTTTTTCTCTTATAGCTTTTGTAGTTAATATATTCTAAACTTGAAAATTGTGGTATCAATCAATAATAGAGGTGTCACTGGAGGATTTAATTTTGTATTATGCATAGAAATAGCTACTAAAGTTTAGTGTAAGCCTTAAAGTTTAAAACATTTTTCTTAAATAACTATACACAGATTTTTCATTTATTTTCATAAAGTGGGAGGAGATAGGTCATTGTGCTTGCTTTCGTTTTTTTATTTCCATAATATGAAGCAGTACAGGCTAGCGTATGTTAATCAAGTGAGCAAGATGAGATGTGTAAAATATAAAGAGAAGCTGTATAAATCACAGTATAAAATTATTAAGTTTGGGAATTGTAAAATGTACTGTATTTATATGTAACTCATTCTAAAAGTTGCCACAAAGGCTGAATTGGAAGCTTCATGTCTGCATGAAATTTCCTATATTTTTAATGTGTATGATGGACTTAATTTTTCTTGAATATTAAAATCTGACAATTGCTATGAAACTATTTGCTTGCTTGTTTCCATCTAACATGGGATAACCATAGATATGGGAATTTTAATTAATTGAGAACAATACATTTAGACCCTGGGATTAGCCTTTTATATGCTTCTAGAAAGTCAATATGATTAGTTGAATTCTGAGTATGCTAGGCCTTGTACTAATTAAACTTGGTCTTTGGTTTTGTTAAATAAACAAGAATTATAAAGGAACCAGTAGGAGAAAATTCCAGCAACAGCCATTAGTATGATGAGCACTGGACTGGCACTTAGATACTTTTCCTGAATTATTATTTGTGATCTTGGGCAAAGCACTCTGAGTTTGTTTCCTCATCTGTGAAAGAGGATTGATACCACCTAGTTCAGTGGTTTTTATGAGGTCCTCTGTACTGTGAAATATTAATATGATACAGGCATACCTCCTTTTATTGCACTTTGAAAATAGTGTTTTTTTTTTTAACAAGTTTAAGTTTTGTGACAACCCTGTGTCCAGCAATCTGTCAGAATCACTTTTCTGACAGTATTTACTCACTTCATGTCCTTGTGTCATTTTGTTAATTCTTGTAGTAATTCAGTTTTTTCATTATTATTGTATTTTGCTGTGGTGATCTGTAAACACTGATTTTAAGGTATGCACATTTTAAAAGACATTTAACACATGACAGTATAGTGTAAACATAACATTCATATGCCCTAGGAAACCAAAATATTTGTGTGACTCACTTTATTGTGATATTAGCTTTATTGCAGCGGTATCTGCAATATCTCTGATGTGTGCCTCTATGTGAATATGTGAAAGCACAAAGTGGACAAGTAAATGCGATGTCCATATGTGTTGACTGCTGTATACACACAAATCAGTTCCACATGGATGAAAGATTTAAATATGGAAGTAAAAATATAAAACCATAAAATGTCTAGCACTTGGAACAGGAAAGGACTTCTTAACAAGTAGTATGTGTAAACCAGAAAACAAAACATTGATAAACTTGACTATGTTAAAATTAAGATTTCAGACAGTAAAAATACAAGACATACTGGGAGGGAATATTTATAGTATTTACAACAGCTACTACTCATAAGAACATTGCTTCCCAGAATATAAAAGAAGCTCTTCCAAATCAGTTAGAAACAACCATACCAACTTTTTAAAGCTGCAAAGAATTTAACAATCCTTTCACAAAAAGCTACAGATCCAAGTTGGGCCAAGCAGAGGCTGGCGGGGCTCAGGCAGAGTGGTCTTGAGCATAAACTATAAACAAGGAAAGAAAAGACTGATAATGTAGACCACATTTACGTTTAGAACTTACTCAACAAGACACCATGCAGAGTAAACAGCCAGAATTACTGCTCCAGGAATGGCCCATAAACTATGTAAAAAGATGTCCAGTTTCACTGGGGAAATACAAACAGGCCACAATGAGATATATCACACTCTCAGGTAGGACCATACTAAGTTTACTGGTGAGGATGTGACAAAAGCATCTTATCCTGTACTAGAATAAGCTTGTAAAAAGCACTTTAGGAGGCTAGTCCAGGTGAAATTAAACATAATGCTATACTACTCAGGAATTCCATTCTGTAGAGACAGGTGGCTCAGTGGTAAAGAATCCGCCTGCCAATGTAGGAGATGCAGGAGACCTGGGTTCGATCCCTATTTTGGAAAGATCTGGAGGGGGAAATGGCAACCCACTACGGTATTCTTTCCTGGGAAATCCCATGGACAGAGAACCCTGGTAGGCACAGTCCATAGGATTGCAGAGAGTCAGACACGACTGAGCAACTAAGCATGCATGCAGAGACATTCTTGCACATGTGCCTTGGAAATAGAAGCATGCTCATATCAGGGATTCCCTGATGTCTCAAAGAATCTGCCTGCCAGTGCAGGAGACTCGGAGACAAGGGCTAGATCCCTGGGTCAGAAAGATCCCCTGGAGGAAGAAATGGCAACCCACTCCAGTATTCTTACCAGATAATTCCATGGACTAAAGGAGCCTGGCAGGCTACAGTCTAAGGGATCTACGAGTTGGACATGACTGAGCACATACACATGTTCATTTCAGTTTAGTTCAGTTGCTCAGTCCTGTCTAACTCTTTGCGACCCTATGAATTGCAGCACGCCAGCCCTCCCTGTCCATCACCAATTCCCGAAGTTCACTCAAACTCATGTCCATTGAGTCGGTGATGCCATCCAGCCATCTCATCCTCTGTCGTCCCCTTCTCCTCCTGCCCCCAATCCCTCCCAGCATCAGAGTCTTTTCCAATGAGTCAACTCTTCGCATGAGGTGGCCAAAGTATTGGAGTTTCAGCTTTAGCATCAGTCCTTCCAAAGAACACCCGGGACTGATCTCCTTTAGAAGGGACTGGTTGGATCTCCTTGCAGTCCAAGGGACTCTCAAGAGTCTTCTCTAACACCACAGTTCAAAAGAATCAATTATTCGGTGCTCAGTGTTCTTCACAGTCCAACTTTCACATCCATACATGACTACTGGAAAAACCATAGTCTTGACTAGACGGACCTTTGTTGGCAAAGTAATGTCTCTGCTTTTCAATGGCTGCAATCACCATCTGCAGTGATTCTGGAGCCCCAAAAAATAAAGTCTGACACTGTTTCCCCATCTATTTCCCATGAAGTGATGGGACCAGATGCCATGATCTTAGTTTTCTAAATGTTGAGTTTTAAGCCAACTTTTTCACTCTCTTCTTTCACTTTCATCAAGAGGCCTTTTAGTTCCTCTTCACTTTCTGCCATAAAGGTGGTGTTCTCTGCATATCTGAGGTTATTGATATTTCTCCTGGCAATCTTGATTTCAGCCTGTGCTTCTTCCAGCCCAGGGTTTCTCATGATGTACTCTGCATATAAGTTAAATAAGCAGGGTGACAATATACAGCCTTGACGTACTCCTTTTCCTATTTGGAACCAGTCTGATGGTCCATGTCCAGTTCTGTTGCTTCCTGACCTGCATATAGATTTCTCAAGAGGCAGGTCAGGTGGTCTGGTATTCCCATCTTTCAGACTTTTCCACAGTTTATTGTGATCCACACAGTCAAAGACTTTGGCATAGTCAATAAAGCAGAAATAGATGTTTTTCTGGAACTCTTTCTTTTTCCATGATCCAGTGGATGTTGGCAATTCTATCTCTGGTTCCTCTGCCTTTTCTAAAACCAGCATGAACATCTGGAAGTTCATGGTTCACCTATTGCTGCAGCCTGGCTTGGAAAATTTTGAGCATTACTAGGTGTGAGATGAGTGCAATTGTGCGGTAGTTTGAGCATTCTTTGGCATTGCCTTTCTTTGGGATTGGAATGAAAACTGACCTTTTCCAGTCCTGTGGCCACTGCTGAGTTTTCCAAATTTGCTGGCATATTGAGTGCAGCACTTTCACAGCATCATCTTTTGGCTTGGAAAATTTTGAGCATTACTAGGTGTGAGATGAGTGCAATTGTGCGGTAGTTTGAGCATTCTTTGGCATTGCCTTTCTTTGGGATTGGAATGAAAACTGATCTTTTCCAGTCCTGTGGCCACTGCTGAGTTTTCCAAATTTGCTGGCATATTGAGTAGAGCACTTTCACAGCATCATCTTTCAGGATTTGAAATAGCTCAACTGGAATTCTATCACCTCCACCGTAGTTAACAGTACACTATCTTTAAAAATTTAAAACAACTCATGCTTATCAACAATTAAATGGATTCATATGGTGGAATACTGTATTTAACATGAATGAAATTACATGCATAAAAATATGAAATAAGAAAAATAAAGCAAATGACCGGATTTTGAAATTGGGTAAAATTTGAGTAGTTTATCAAAGAAGACATGCAAATAGCAAGTGAGCACTTAAAAGATCCTGAATATCATTAGTCATTAGGGAAATCCAACGGGATAAACTACAATGAGATACATGAGATATTATGTCCATTCAAAGCCTTACACATAAATGTTCTCAGCAGCCCCAAACGGAAAACAACCTACATGTCCACCGAAAGTGAATAAATAAACAGACTGTGATATATCCATATATATATAATAAATGGTAAGTTATTCTGCCAGAAAAAGAATGCAATTTTGCCCTTTGCAACAATATGGATGGATTTAAAAGGTATGGTGATGGACAGGGAGGCCTGGCGTGCTGCGATTCATGGGGTGGCAGAGTCAGACACGGCTGAGCGACTGAACTGAACTGATGCAAAGTGAAATAAGAGAAATAAATATGGTATCGTTTTACTTATACGTGGAATCTAAAAAAATAAATGAACAAATGTAACAGAAACAGTCATAGATACACAGAACAAACAGGTGATTGCCAGAGGGAAGGGGGACTGGGGATGAGAGAAAACAGGAGGCAATGCAAAGATCAAACAGAAAAGCCACTGTTTACTACCTTACTTATTATATTTCTATAATAAACAATTGGGTACTCCTAACTTCTCACAACAGTCTTGATGTGTAGGGGCATGGGATAAATACTTACTAATCAGAGAACAATTATCTTCCTTGCATACTTTTCTCTAGATCATAGTAGTTTCTCCCTTTAAATCACTTATACATAATTTTCTTCCTCACGTTTTTCTTTACTTGGTTACTGTTTTTATTAACTATTAAAAATAAGGTTGTTATTCTCTCATGTCCTTTGACAACACACACAGTTTTGCTCTAAGATTTAGGAATCTCACTTCTGACCACCGCGCAGAGCAAGCAAGGAACGCTGCGCTTCCCACATAATTTAAAAGCCAAACAATTTCAAGTTTCAATCGGAAAGCAATGGTGGAATACTGCTACACAGTGGAATACACAGCTACTCTGAAACCTCTGCAACGCCACTGGGCCTTTAATAAGCCCGCCTCGCCCCAGGGCGCGCACTTCCGGCCGCGGGGGCGCTCGGGAGCTCGCCCCTGCGAGCCTTCACCAACCAGCGGCTCGGCCTGGCTTGCGCGAGTGCGCGCGCGCACATTTGTGCGCAGGTTCGAATCTCCGCCGCCTCGCGGTTGCTCCCCAACGTCCGCCAGCACGTCGGCGGCGGCGAGGGCTGCGCGCGCGAGCTGGGCCGGCTCGGCTGCCCCGCCCCCTCCGCCCTCTGCACTTTCCAGCAGCGGCCTCGCCTGGACTCGGTCCTCGGCTTCCCTCGCGCGCTGCGCGCTCCGCCCTCGCCTCTCGCCCCCACAGCTCTCAGCACTCGGCCTCCCGCGCCGGGCGAGCTCCGCCCGAGCCTTCGGGGCCCATGGCCAAGCGCCGTGCGGCCGAGCCGCTGACGTTCCACGTGCCTTGGAAGCGGCTCCTGCTCTGCGACTTTCCTGAGGAGCCGCCGCCGCCGTCGCCGCCGCTCTGGATCTCGCCGCCGGGGACCTCGCATCCCGGGCGGCCCCTCGGCTTCCCCGAGCTGCCCCGAAAGCGTAAAATCGACACGGGGGCCATGACTGAGCCTTCGGTTTCGCCCAGCAAGCGCCGCGACGATGGGGATACCGGCGCCCAGGACGGCGCGGAGCGTGAGGGCCGCGGCCTGGAGACCGGCGAGGCGCAGCTGCTGCAGCCGCCGGTGCGGCCCCGCGGGCCGGGGGAGGAGCCCCGGCGTGTCCGCCCCGCGAGAGGCGGTGGCGACGATGGGGCGGGGCGCGCAGAGTCCCAGCGGGGAGACTGGGGGGCCGCACCGCGCCAGGTAGGGGCTGGTGGTGGGCTGGGCGCTCCGGCGGGGGCCGGGGTGGGGGAGAAAGGGTCACCCTTTCCCAGGCACTGCGCGTCCCGGGAAGGAACCTATCGTCCCCCTCTAAAGTCGTGTTTGTCACGACACCCCCGCCCAAGATGAAAAGCTAGGGTCCTCCCCATGAGAATGTACACTGACACTTCCCCCCGCCCGAAGCAACTTAGGGCCCTAGAGCCCGCCTTGGGCAGCGTCTTGGTTCGTTACGACGGGGGAGACAGACCGTTGGGTGAGGTATACACGTGGCCTTGCACCTTCAGCACTTGTGGTGTCCAAGAGGGAAGCAGGGGCGTGGGTCCTGACAGACGGGAGAGCTTGGTGAAGACGTTGACCGTGAAGCGCAATAAGTTAAGCTCCGCGACAAAGTTCAGAGAAAGGTGTATTACGTCTGCCTCGGTTTAACGATGATTGTTTTCTGGAATTGGTGATCGGTTTCTTTCTAAAGAGGATGACCAGTGTAGTAGCCATCAGTTGGACGTGCTTTAAGGGATGGCACAGCTCTTTTGGTTGAGAGGAAGGGCCTCCGTATTTCGGGGAAAAGGCATTCTTAACGCAGTGTTAAGTCTGATCCTATGAAAAAGAATCAGAAAATTAATCTGGTTCTCAACATCAGGCATATGTATGAGGATCTTTGGAGAGTTCCGCTTCCGTGGGAGATGAGCCTGCCCCGTATCTGTACATAAGTTGTCTAGATCTGTTGTCTTAGGTGGGGCAGCCACACCTGAGCCACACCTAAGCCACAACACCTGAGGTGTGACTAGTTCAAACTGAGATGTGCTCAAAGTGTAAAATACACACTAGATGTAAAAGATTTCAAAAATTTTTATATTGATTGGACATTGAAATCATTTGAAGATACTGGCTTGAATAAAATATATGCTTTTAAAATATGGCCATTCAGTCAGTTCAGATCAGTCGCTCAGTCGTGTCCGACTCTGCGACTCCGTGGACTGCAGCACGCCAGACCTCCCTGTCCATCACTAACTCCCAGAGTTTCCTCAAACTCATGTCCATTGACTCGGTGATGACATCCAACCATTTCATCCTCTGTCGTCCCCTTCTCTCACCTTCAATCTTTCCCAACATCAGGGTCTTTTCAAATATCAGTTCTTCGAATCAAGTGACCAAAGTATTGGAGTTTCAGCTTCAGCATCAGCCCTTCCCATGCCTATTCAGGATTGATTTCCTTTAGGATGGAATGGTTGGCTCTCCTTGCAGTCCAAGGGACTCTCAAGTATGGCCATTAGATAATTTTAAATAATGTTTATGACTGGCATTGTGTATTATTGGGCAGCTTTGGTCTCATCTTAGGGATTCAGGCAGCGTTTTGGCACTTAAGGGTTGAACCAGGAGCTTTGGGGGTGGAAGAAGCAAATGAAGAGCTGAGACTTCAGCAAATTCTCTTCAACCGCTACATCATATCATCTTCCCCACGTTTCTCCATTGTCCTAAATGTCTTATACATCAAATACTTTACCAATAAAATAGAGTAGTTTTGAAAGATCTTGTTCCATGGTCGTCAGAAATTATCCTTTAGATATAATTATTATGATGAGCATTTCTATCCCGGGTTTTCTTGGAATTTAGAAAACGAACCTTATTTAGACTTTTTAAATTCAAACTACTTTTAGATGTTCAAGTCAGCTTAAGACTGAATGATAGTCCTTAGTTTTAAATAGAATAAAAAATTACAATTTCCAGTTAAATCATGTCATAGCAATGTGCAAAACCTGAAAAAAAAATCTAGGATGAGTGTCATCCAGACCTATTTGGTATGGAGGTAAGTACTGTATAGTCTGAGAACTTGACTGTTTCTGTTACCCTACCCATACATAGGTTTTCCTACCAGACTATACTGACTGCAGTATGCCACAAATTGATAAAAGGGAAATGAAAATGGCAGGTAGACAAAGGAATTTTTTAGTAAATTGACAGCAGACATATGCTTAGAATCTCCTGGACGCAACCTGTATCTTCTTCCACAGCAGTGACTACATTTAGAAGCTTTCTGCTTCCTGTACTCACTATAAGCCTGAAGCAGGGAACAAACTTGTTTTGAGGGATTTCTTCATAAAGACGAGTCCCCTGTTCTCTTTCCCCAGGAACCTTCGTGTTCCACTTTTTTGTCCTTTTTCTTGAGCTGCTTCTTTGAGCAAACTTTCTTCAGCTTTTTTTTTTCCACTGCCACCAAAGATGCATAATTTTTGTGTTAAGAGTCTTATAGCCGAGGGAAAATAGGATGTAGCAAAAACACGCAGACGTTAAAAAGCTTTTTCAGTTCCTGCAGCAAATGTCTTCCTTTGCTCGTCTTGTTCTCTCAGAGCTCAAGTCCCTATCCTTATCCTTGGGATCTCATTTAGGAAGAATTTCCTCAAATATGTCCTTTCTATACGAAGGATGAAATCTAGGCGGAATGATGGTACCTATTTTCTGTCCTAGAATCTCGAGTATTTGTTGAGTTGTTTCAGGTATTTTCTTAACTGGAGAACTAAAAACTAGGTGTTACTTCAATGAATATTCATGTATTTTCTCATGTTAGAGTCACTTTATGCAGATTCAATACTCTGTCAGTGCTGACCTTTACTGTTATTAATTGATATTTTAAATAGAAAGCAGAAATGGTATGAGTTTATAATAATACAGGTTCATAGGCTTCTTGGGACATAATAACTAGCTACATTTGGCAGTTACAGTGCTGGACCATAACTCACACAAGAGCGAAGAGTCTTTTTTTTTATCTATAATGAAATAGACTTCAGTCAAGATGAGAGTTCATGGGTGGTGGAGTTATCATATAAATGCAGACCTGTCCTGTGGGCAAAGTTTGTGCTCTTAGCTAGTAGGTTATACTGACCTTGTTAAGGGATCCTTTTTGATTTGTGTTTTATAAGTAGGTAATTTGAACAATAGATTTTTTCCAAAAGACAGAGAAATAGGTCATTGTTTTTAACTGTTTACTTAATTAAAATGAAATTTTTCTTGGCATCGTTTGGGTTATTAAATTTTATCCCAGTGTTAAGAAATTCCCGAGGGACTCAATTCACTAAGCCTTAGTGTCTAAGGCACTGAATGAACTTATTGAAAAGTCCAGTGCTCTCCATTTAAGTAACTAGTGACATGTGCCTATTGAGCATTGAAATGCAGCTAGTCTGAATAGTGCTGAAAGTGTAAAATACCTGGCAGATTTTAAACTTTTACTATGACAAGAAAAATGTAAAAACATCACATTAATTTTTTAAAATATTGACTATATCTTGAAATGATAGTGTTTTTGGCTCTCCTAGGTCAAGTAAAATTTTAGGATTGATTTCACATGTTTCTTTTTACTCTTTTTTTTTTTTTAACTGAAGGTACCAGAAGTTTTAAAATTATATATGTGGCTTCTGTTATATTTCTGTTGGATACTGCTGCTATAGCAAGTATGAACCTAAAGTACAGACACGACTTAATAGACTAAATATATAGATATATTGATACCCATCGAGGAAAGGTGTTAACCTTCAAAATGATCACCTTGGAAATCTGTATATAATCGCAATGCACAACGTATTTAGGGGATGCTTTTGAAATTTTGAAATTCTTTGGAACATCATAGTTACTTGGAACAGTTTTATAGCCTTTAAGAATAAGCTGTTGAATTTTTAAAGGACTTGCACTCACTTGGATTTATCAGTTTTGGTTTATTGAGTTAAAAGTCATGTCTTGAACAAAATGGTATGTTTAATAAAATGATCAGTTTCAGATTTTCTTGTTATTTACTATATTTTTATTCTAATGTTTTTTAGAAGGTTATCAAAATATTTTAGCCTATGTAAAATCAACCCATTAAAATTCCAAACCTCAGGGCAGAGGCCAAAAGTAAGTTTTAAGATGTGTCTATGTATTTTTTATATTGTTTTCCTTATTGAAAGGTAAAAAATTCTAAGACCATCTTCAGGCATTATTTTTGGGTTGACAAATAGAAGAAAATTCTGGGAAGAGGAGGAGCTTCTTTTAAATTTACTAGCAAGTCATACTTTCACAAATTCACAAATATGAAAATCTGGATTTGACTGAGCCCATGAAGTATTTTGATTAGGCAGAGTTAATGTTTATTTGTTGAAGATGCAAAATTAAAGACTACAAAATCTTAAGTGAGTTTGCTTTTAAAACAAAAAATGGGTTTCATGAAAAACCTCAGCTTTTTCTAGACCATTGATGTGCTTTCATCTCTCTCCTTTTCATAAAGCTCAGTGAAGAATTTTGGCAGTATAACACCTTCCAGTACTGGAGGAACCCTTTACCACCTATTGATCTGGCAGACATTGAAGATGTAAGCGAAGACAGCCTGACAGAAACAGCACTGCAGGGCAAGAATGAAGTGGCTGAGATTGATATGGAGTCTTGACAGAAGGAGCTAAAGAAGTGGGTTTTTCTCAACTTGTGGAGACAGCTCTAAGTGAATTTATGTATTCTTAAGAAAAAAAGTTATTTTCCATACTTGATGTGTTATCATTCCCAAACCTGAAAAATGAGGAAAAGTTGTTTAAAAGATAAATGCCTGCAGTCACTACTGTACCTCCCAATGGGGATTTGTCAAGGATGTAGTGCAGTTGTAGGGGAACTACTTTATGTGTGCATTCTTAAGAAAAATGTATGTGTAGGTTCTAAATTTGAAGATATCAGTCTTACAGAAGTAATTCTGACAGTTACAGAAATAGATGGGAAACACTCAGATATTCCTCTTGTTGCACCAAAAAGTTAATTTGTGTACATGAAACAAATATTGTTTTATAATAACTTATTAATAAAATACTTTCTAATACACTTCATTGACTCTTTTTTTTGTTGAACAAATAGCTGACTTAAACATCTGTGCAAACTTAAAGTGGGGTTCTTTCTGAAACCTGGTATAGTTTTAAAAGAGCTTTCTAAATGTAGTGAGAATTAAAGTTTGGGTAGCATATTTGTATAACTTCCAGTAGTTAATATTTCTTAAACTTGACTTTAGGCCATCAGTAATGGATAAAGAACAAAGAGAATTGAGCAGGTGATTCCTTCCCCTCCTTTCCTAGGATAAGAAGAAATTTATATTTCTTTTTATTTTTTTATTGTTACTTCTTGATTTTGAATTGCTTTGAGGACATGGTGTTTATTGCTTATTATCTAGACTTGTAGTCATCAACACTTACAACTTTCAAAGATTTTGTATGGGCCCCACTCTTGAGAGACTCTCATATAATTGTTCTGAGGTGGGCTTGGGTATAACTTTTTTTAAGCACCAATCCTTCCTCCCATTTCTCAAATGTGCAGACTGGTTTGAGAACCAGTAGACTAATAGTAGGTTTTCCTGTTTAAAGGAGATAACTAGTGAGCTGAAGCACTGCCTTCTTAATTAGCTTTGTTTTTATTTTGCTCTGTTGATGGCTTTGTTACAATTGTAATGTTATGAGTCTTTCATTGTTAAGGAAATTAAGCAATCTGTGTCTTCAGTTATATTAGTTTCAGTAATTAAGTTATTAACTTTTGTACTGCATCCAGAGTGTTGGCTTTGTAATTGACTTGTCTTTGTATATTTTTTGTTGTTGTTAATGACATTAGATCCAAAATTTAGAAAGGATGCCATTGAGAAAAAAAGAAATCCTAGTGTATACTGTAGAGTGTGTACTGTAGCATTTAAATATAGGCTGATATTAGTAAGAATATTCTAGAAGAGAAAACAAACTTGTATAGCTAAGTATTTGGGGTCAGGTATGGTTCAAAGTCTTGTCCTACTGCTTTCTACCTTTGTAATATTAAATTTGGACTTCCTTGTTGGCTCAGATGGTAAAGAATCCACCTGCAATGTGGGAGACCTGGGTTTGATCCTGGGTTAGGAAGATCCCCTGGGAGAGGGCATAGCAACTCACTCCAGTATTCTTGCCTGGAGAATCCACATGAACAATTATTTTTCATCTCCAAACCCCAGATGTGTCAACTTGTAAAATTAGAATAAATAGTATCTACCTCAGACTATATTGTAAAACAATGTACTAAGTACCTGGATCATCTTGTCTAATTCTCATAATATTCTTAAAGGTACAAAAAAGATATTTGGAATAAATGTGCTTCCTATAGTTGCACTTCATTCCGCTTTAATTGCTACTGGAAGTTTTAAGGAAAAGAGCTGGAATTTGAAGAAATAGCAAAGAAACTGTGGAGTGGAGGGTAGCAGTTAAAGTCAGTGAAAAGGGGAAACTTTCTTCCTCCTTTATAGTTAATCCTGAGGGTAAGACGGTGCCCTTTTATTTTGGGAAGGTGTCCATTTTTTTGCTCTGCTCTTCCTAGTGCCTGAACAATGCCTGCCACATAGTAGCCAGTTGCATGAATGAATGAGTGTGTGCTCTTATCTGTTGGGAAGGTCATGCTGGCAATTTTAGGCCATTTCCCTTAGAAGCGTATACAAAAGGTTTGTTGTAGAGATCCAATAGACATTGGAAATGTGTTAAGTTTATTATATTTATTATATAATAACTAAGACTATAAGGACTAAGATGTCTCCCAAATGAACAATAAGAGATGGTTTACTTTGACAGGAAATTTCATAGGATACCACATTGCAGTGTCTGAGTGAAGATGCAGAGTAACTTGGATATCTTTTTCAAGGATATGTCAAAAAGCAAAACCGTAAGGTAAAGATTCAAGGAAAATACTTGCTGTTATTATGTTAAAAGTTTTAATATTTTATATAGCTGTATATGTATTTTAGTAAAATGTAATAAAATATATATTAATACATAAAATATGTATAATATACACATAGAGGGTATGTATGTGTGTGTTTACATATATAGAGAGATTTGAAATAATTTTGTCCTTTTGAAAAAAAAAATTGGTCGCCTCAGGTAACTTAGCAAAATAACCTTGTGGATAAATTGAAATGGAAATTAAAAAGTAGGTTTTTTCTTTTTTTTTTTTAAGTTGTATGCCCTTCACTCAGATTCCCTAATGTAGTATCTTATATTATCACAGTATGATTATGAACATGAGGAAATTAACATCAGTATAATTCTGTTACACTTTTATGAGGACATGGAAAGAGTGACATCAGACAACTTCTTTAAAGAATGTATGTCAAAAACTTAAAGGGAAGATGCAGATTTCATTGCTGTCTTACTAACAACCCTTTTCTGGCTTAGGATTCAATCCATGTTATATGTTTAGTTATGTCTCCTTAATCCTCTTTACACAATTTCTCAAAATTTCCTTGCCTTTCATGACCTTGGTACTTTTTGAAGAGGACTGGTTAGTTATTTCATCAGATGACACTTGATTTCTGTTGGTTTGTCTGATGCTTCCGATAATTATGCATTTTTGATAAGAACTTCATAGAAGTGTTGTAAGCTCGGTTCATTGTACCGGGAGGCACCGGATGTCAGTTTGTGTCACTGGTGATTGTAACTTTGATTAGTTGGCTAAGGTGGTGTCTGCCATGTTTCTTTCTTGTAAAGTTACAGTTTTCTCCTTTAATAATTCTGGAAAAGTTTTGAAACTACATACATTTCTCATTCTGCACACAAATTTTAGAAGCTTGATGATTCTTGCCTGAAATACTTATTTCTCTGGTATATGTCAAATGTTAATTTTGTTTCCATCATCTCTACTACATTTATTGGAATTCTCCTGTAAAGGAGAGCTTTCCTTTCATCCTCATTTCTATAGTCAATTGATTATATCAATATAGACTATAAAATATAGTATATATTTTATCCTATGAGTTATAATCTGTCACTATCATTATTTAGTTACACAAATCCTAGGTTTAATCATTGAAAGTCACTTCAAGTTGGTTCTTTTGCTCTCCCCCTTTTAAAATGTATTTTGTTATCTATTATGTGAATACTGATTAATATTGGGAGAACACTTTTGCACTTAAAAGGTGAAGGATGGAAATCAGTGCCAGCTGTGGCATCACTATGTTATTTAACAATTTGAGTCTTGTTTTTCTCCTTAGAAAATGGGAACACTAATACTTACCTCAGAGGAACAGAGTTGAGGTGAAATGACATGGTAATTGTGAGGAACCCATAATTGCCGCTAAATACATATTTCTCTTCTTTACAGTACTTGAAGTGCATGTATTCATTATCTTTCTGATAGTTAACTATTAGTGATATCAGTACCTAAAGTTGACTGAGGTAAACACTCTACGAAGGTCACTTTTAAAGAATTTCAGCTTTATCTGGAGTCTACAGACCTAAACAATAATATCATAACAGTTTGTATTTGTTGGTTATATGACCCCATGATAGGCAGAGATGGATCCCAAGATTCCCAGCCCCTGTTGTAACATCCATATATTTGATCAAACACTAATTTAGGTACTACTGTGACTACTTTGCAGGTGTTACTAAGGTCTCAAATCAGTTGATCTTAAGATAGGGAGGTGAACTAGGTGGGCCTGATATAAATCACACAAGCCCTTTAAAAATGAGTCGAGAGGTTAGAGACAGAGGAAGTCAGAGAGCTACAAAGTGTGGTAGGGGTTCAATAGGAGAGTAATTCTCTGGCTTTGAAGATTGAGGGAGTCCATGTGCAAGAACCTGAGAGCAATCACCAGAGGCTGTGGGTAAGTCCTTGTGGCCACCCAAAAGAAAATGGGACCTCAGTCCTACGACCTCAAGGACCTAAACTCAGCCAACAACCTGAATGAACTTGGAAGTGGATTCTTCCAAAGAACTTTGAGAAGGAGCATAGCCTGGCTGACATCTTGATTTCAGCTTAATGATACTCTGAACAGAGAACATGTCAAACTGGACTTCTGACACACAAAAGTGAGTTAAGTCAGTGGTTCCAGATTTTGGGCACCAGAGACCACTCTCAGGACAATTTTTCCATGGAGCAGCATGTGTCTGGGGGTGATGGTTTGGGGATGATTAAAGCACATTTATTGTGCAATTTTTTTTCTATTCTTGCATCAGCTCATCAGGCATTAGATCCCAGATTTTGGGCACCCCTGAGTTAATTGAAGAGGTTTGTTTTTTCTAGACTGCTTAGTTTGTGATAATATGCAGCAATAGAAAGCTAATAGAGACCACATCACTTTTTAGCACTTCCTTATCTTCCCTGGTGGCTTAGAGAAGGAAATGGCAACCCACTCCAGTACTCTTGCCTGGAGAATCCCATGGACAGAGGAGCTTGATAGGCTACAGTCCATGGGGTCACAAAGAGTCGGACACGACTGAGTGACTTCACTTTCACTATCTTCTCACACAAGACGTCTGCCACAGACGTTTCTCTTGTAAATTCTCTACCCTAGTCCTGAAATTATTTCTTCAAAAAGCCCTGACTTCTTTTTTTTTTTTTTTTATTTAGCCCTGACTTCTTTATTAGAGAAAGGTATTTAGAAATGAAGAGCTCAGTGCAAGATCTGCTCGTTGGTATTGGGTATCATTGCTTTCTAGGTCCTCTTAGCTGACAGAACAATAAAATATATTTGTGTACACAACTACATGTATTTATGTATCTATCTGAATATTGTATCTATATCTCCACAAACATTTTTTTTTTTTTTTTTTTTTTTGCTGCACAGCTTGCACGATCCTAGTTCCCTGACCAGGGATTGAACCCTGCAATGCTAGCACTGAGTCCTAAACCACTGAACCGTCAAGGAATCCTGCACATCTTTTTTTAATGGATTTTTAAAATATTTAAAAACACATGAATTCGTATGGAGCTTCCCAGGTTTCGCTAGTGATAAAGAATCCACCTGCCAGTGTGCAAGAGGTATTAGAGATGAGGGTTCGATCCCTGAGTTGGGAAGATCCCTGTCTGGAGGAAATGGTACCCCATGTCAGTATTCTTGCTTGAAAAATTCCACAGACAGAGGATCCTGGTGGACTACAGTCCATGTAGAATCAGATAGGAGTGAGCGTCTGAGCACATGAGTTCATATTGATGCAATATGGCAGGGTTCATTTTTATCTTCCCCTCTTTATTTGTTAACTCTTTTCCAATTGTGAGAAAACTGGGCTGTTTATCCAGAGTGTAATTATTTACTCCATTCTTGCCTCATATAATCTAAATTGTTAACCCATACTTCTGTAAAAAGCAGGGTGGTTAATTAGATTACAATATCTGTGTATACTTTTTTTTGTCTTTGGTCTTTGGATATTCAATTATACTGTTTTCCAAAGTTACTTCAGTAGGTTCTTATTTCCCATCACTCTCTTCAAAAGTGGTTATGTTATTTATTTGTAGTATAGTTGGGTTCAGTTGTTTCTGTTTTGACTTTACATCTTTGTTCTTTTAATTTTATAAGTTTGTAAAACATCCACATATTTCTGCAAGTCAGAACTATATAAAAATATATAATCAGAGGAGTCATTCCCACTACATCTTTTACCCTACTCTCATTCCCTTGTTTTTCCTACTTTATTCTCACCCCTGAAAGTGAAACTGTCATTAATTTCTGATTTGCTCTATTTTTATTTTTGCACTAATGGGCAGGTAGACATGGAATTTTTTCTCTGTCTATAATATATATATAATTCATACAAATTTATTATGAAACTATGATTCTAATAATGAGTAATGGATTAAATTGCAAAAAAAATAGTTTACAAAAAAAAAAATGAACACGAGCAAAATATTTTGGTTGAGATCTGTCTGCATCTGTCTAGATGTTGTTCCTCAGGTAACTGCATCAGTATTTATTCACCAGTCCTCTATCGAACTGTTGAATTGTTTCCAATCTTTTCTGTTACAGATAGTGCCACAATGAATTACTTTGTGCACCGAAAAAAAAAATTTCTAATCGATTGTGGTCCTAAATTTAGGATACTACTTTCAAATATAAATTGGAAAAAGCTGCAGATAATGCTTTAGTTTTACTAACACCTTTTTAAAAAAATTTTATTTATTTTAGTTGGAGGCAATTTTACAGTATTGTAATGGTTTTTGTTATATGTTAATATGAATCAGCCATGGGTTTACATGTGTTCCCCTTCGTGAACTCCCCTCCCACCTCCCTCCCCATCCCATCCCTCTGGGTTATCCCAGCATACCAGCCCTGAGCACCCTGTTTCATGCATCGAACCTGGACTGGCGATCTGTTTCACATATGATAATATACATGTTGCAATGCTATTCTCTCAGATCATCCCACCCTCGCCTTCTCCTACAGAGTCCAAAAGACTGTTCTATACCTCTGTGTCTTTTTTCCTGTCTCACATATAGGGTTATCGTTACCATCTTTCTAGATTCCATATATATCTAACACCTTTCTTAAAAGCAATTTGATGATATGCCTTACGAGCCTGACTATAGTTTGAACAGGCCATTCTATATAGGAAAATTATCCTAAAAATAATCAGAAAATTAAATGTATACTTATATGTCACAGTATTATTTATAATAGTAGAATATTATAAATATAAAATAGCTTTGAAGTGAATGGATGGATAATTTATGTATAACAATGAAATCATAATGTTATTAAGAATTTTAATGATATAGAAAAATGCTTAAAAATAAGTGAGAATAGGGACTTTCCTGGCAGTCCTGTGATTAGGACTCTGCTCCCAATTTGGAGTGCCTGGGTTCAATCCCTGGTAAGGGAACTAGATCTCACATCTGTCGTGCCACACTTAAGACTTGGGACAGCCAAATATTTTAAAAAATAAGTGAGAATAAAATTAGGTCTTTAAGGGCTGATCAAGATGCAATAAACTCAGTACATTCTTTCTCTTTCCCACTAATTACAACTAAAAACTTAATCAAAAATAGATCTGTGGTCTCTGAAAACTAATTGAAAACTACTGGATTGGAAACAAGTCAAATTTGGCAAAGCAACTCATACAATGTTAAGTTTTCTGGTTTTATTTCTTACCCTTTTCCCCAGCTTTGAATAAAGAGTAAACACTCAGCAGAACTACCGTGGCAGTGTGGGCAGTCCAAATTCTGAGAGAAGCTTCATTTTGTGGGGTAGAAGACCAAGAAAGAAAGCTGCTTTGAGTAGAAGAAAGAATTCTGGAGTTAAGAGAGTTGGTAAGTACATAATTCTGTAATTTTGTATATAAACTGGCACTAGTCCTGGGCTCATCCCTAAGGTAGGGGTCCCCACCCTCTGGGATCTAATGTCTGATGATCTGAGGTGGAGCTGTTGTAATAATTACAGAAATAAACTGCACAATAAATGTAATGTTCTTGAATCATCCCCAAACCACCTCCCCTGCCCCCACCACCCCTGATCTATGCCCCTGGTGCCAAAAATGCTGGGGACCACTGCCCTAAGGTACACATTCGTGGGACAGATTAAAAGCTATATAGCAAAGACGTTGAGAACTAAACCACAGTATGAACTTGTGCCCAGTTTCTTCACTGGTATCTGAGTGATGCATGCATGGGGCAGGCCCTTAGCAACATAGCCAAGACTTTGACAACTAAACTGACTTTAGAACCATACCCACAAAAGAGACAGAATTTATGGTCTGAACCTAACTGGGCTGAGTGGCTGCTTTTAAAAAAAAATCAACATCCTTTAGTGGATTTTAAAAGGACCAATAATCTCACGATGTAATATTTGGGACAAAATCCAAAGTACTTAACATGCAAGCAATCAGGAAAATGTAATCAGTTTACAAGGGAATAATATGGTAAGACACATGTTAGAATTATAAAAGTTGTTTTTGTATTGAAATATAGTTGATTTACAATCAAGATATGTTAGTTTCAGGTGTACAGCATAGTGATTCAGTGTTTTAATAGATTATACTCCATTAAAAGTTATTATAGGATACTGACTATAATTCCTTGTGTTATACAATATATCCTTATTACTTATCTATTTTATACATATAATCTGCATCTTTTAATTGCATACCCTTAATTTGTCCTTCCCCTCTTCCTCTTCCCCTCTAGTAACCACTAATTTGTTTTTAATATCTGTGAGTCTGTTTCTGTTTTGAGATATGTGTGTGTGTGTGTGTATATATATATATATATCTTGTATCATTGTATTATTTTTTAGATTTCACATATAAGTGATCATCTAAGTCTTTCTCTTTGTCTGATTTATTTCACTAAGCATGATATTCTCTAGGTTCATCCACATTGCGGCAAATACCAAAATTCCATCCTTTTTATGCTGGAATAATATTCCATTGCATGTATATATGGCATCTTCTTTATTCATTCATCTATTGATGGACACTTAGGTTACTTCCATATCTTGACCATTGTAAATAGTGATGGCTATGAACGCTGGTGTGCATGTATATTTTTGGCTTAGTATTATTGTTTTATATATTCCCAGGAGTGGAATTGCCTGATCATATGGTTCAGTTCAGTTCAGTCTCTCAGTCGTGTCCAACTCTTTGTGACCCCATGGACTGCAGCATGCCAGGCCACCCTGTCCGTCACCAACTCCTGGAGCTTACCCAAACTCATGTCCATCAAGTCGCTGATGCCATTCAACCATCTCATCCTCCACTGTTCCCTTCTCTTCCTGCCTTCAATCTTTCCTAACATCAGGGTCTTTTTCAATGAGTCAGTTCTTTGCATCAGGTGGCCAAAGTACTAGAGCTTCAGCTTCAGCATCAATCCTTCCAATGAAGATTCTGGACTGATTTCCTTTAGGATTGACTGGTTTGATTTGCTTGCAGTCCAAGGGACTCTCAAGAGTCTTCTCCAACACCACAGTTCAAAAGCATCAATTCTTTGGTGCTCAGCTTTCTTTATGGTCCAACTCTCATATCTATACATGACCACTGGAAAAACCATAGCTTTGACCATATGGACCTTTGTTGGCAAAGTAATGTTTCTTCTTTTTAATATGCTGTTTAGGTTTGTCATAGCTTTTCATCCAAGGAGCAAGCATCTTTTAATTTCATGGCTGCAGACACCCTCTGCAGTGATTTTGGAGCCCAAGAAAATAAAGTCATATAGTAGTTCTATTTTTTAAATTTTGGGGGAACTTCTGTATGCTATAATTTTTTGAGGAATCTCTAGAATTCATGTGGTAGTTCTACTTTTTAATTTTTTTGAGGAACCTCTATACTGTTTTCCATAGTGCTTGCATAAATTTACATTCCCACTAACAGTGGCTCAGGGTTCCCTTTTCTCCACATCCCCTCCAATATTTATTATTTGTAGATTTTAAAAAATTCATTAGGTAAATTTATTTTTATTAATTTTTATTGGAGTGTAGTTGCTTTACAATGTTAGTTTCTACTGTACAGTGAAGTGAATCAGTGATATGTATGTATATATATCCTCTCTTTTTTGGATTTCCTTCCCATTTAGGTTACTACAGAGAATTGAGTAGAGTCCTCTGTGCTATATATTGATAGTAGATTCTCATTAGTTATCTATTTTATACATAACAGTGTGTGTGTGTGTGTATATATATATATATCATGATCTCCCAGTTCATCTCACTCCTCTTCCCCCTCTGATATCCATATATCTGTTCTCAACATCTGTGTGTTTGTAGACCTTTTGGTGATAGCCATTCTGACACATATGAAGTGAAATCTCATTGAGAATTTGATTTGCATTTCCCTGATGCTTAGCAATATTGAGAATCTTTTCAAGTACCTGTTGGCCATCTGTATATTTTCTTCAGGAAAATGTCTATTCAGGTTTAGGTATTCTGCCTATTATTTTTTTAATATTGAGTTGGTGATCTGTTTATATATTTTGGATATTAACCCCTTGCTGGTCATATCATTTGCAATTATTTTCTTCCAGTCAATAGGTTGTCTTTTCATTTTGTTAATGATTTCCTTTGCTCTGCAAAAGCTTTTAACTTTAACTGGTTCCACTTGTTTAATTTTGCTTTTGTTTCTTTTGCTTTAGGAGGCAAGTCTAAATAATATTGTTATGATTTATGCCTCTTAAGAAACCTGTATGCAGGTCAGGAAGCAACAGTTAGAACTGACATGGAACAACAGACTGGTTCCAAATAGGAAAAGGAGTACGTCAAGGCTGTATATTGTCACCCTGCTTATTTAACTTCTATGCAGAGTACATCATGAGAAACGCTGGGCTGGATGAAGCACAAGCTGGAATCAAGATTGCCAGGAGAAATATCAATAACCTCAGATATGCAGATGACACCACCCTTATGACAGAAGGTGAAGAAGAACTAAAGAACCTCTTGATGAAAGTGAAAGAGGAGAGTGAAAAAGTTGGCTTAAAGCTCAACATTCAGAAAACTAAGATCTTGGCTTCCGGTCCCATCACTTCATGGGAAATAGATGGGGAAACAGTGAAAACAGTGTCAGACTTTATCTCTCTGGGCTCCAAAATCACTGCAGATGGTGACTGCAGCCATGAAATGAAAAGACGCTTACTCCTTGGAAGGAAAGTTATGACCAACCTAGACAGCATATTAAAAAGCAGAGACATTACTTTGCCAACAAAGGTCTGTCTAGTCAAGGCTATGGTTTTTCCAGTGGCCATGTATGGATGTGAGAGTTGGACTGTAAAGAAAGCTGAGCACCGAATAATTGATGTATTTGAACTGTGTTTTTGGAGAAGACTCTTGAGAGTCCCTTGGACAGCAAGGAGATCCAACCAGTCCATCCTAAAGGAGATCAGTCCTGGGTGTTCATTGGAAGGACTGATGCTGAAGCTGAAACTCCAATACTTTGGCCACCTGATGCAAAGAGCTGACTCATTGGAAAAGACTCTGATGCTGGGAGGGATTAGGGGCAGGAGGAGAAGGGGATGACCGAGGATGAGGTGGCTGGATGGCATCACTGACTCAATGGACATGAGTTTGGGTAAACTCCTTGAGNGATGCTGGGAGGGATTAGGGGCAGGAGGAGAAGGGGATGACCGAGGATGAGGTGGCTGGATGGCATCACTGACTCAATGGACATGAGTTTGGGTAAACTCCTTGAGTTAGTGATGGACAGGGAGGCCTGGTGTGCTGTGGTTCATGGGGTCATGAAGGGTTGGACACGACTGAGTGACTGAACTGAACTGATGTCAAAGAGTATTCTGCCTATGTTTTCTTCTAGGAGTTTTATGGTTTCAGGTCTTATAAGTGGCTCTTTAATCCATTTTGAGTTTATTTTTGTATGTAGAGTGAGGAAATATTCAAATCTCATTTTTTCATATGTAGCTCTTCAGTTTTCCCAGCACCACTTATTGAAGAGATTGCCTTTTGTCCACTGTATATTCTTGCCCGTTTGCTTATAGATTAACTGGCCATAAATGCATGGGTTTAATTCTGGGCTCTCTATTCTGTTCCATTGCTTTATGTGTCAGTTTTTGTGCCAGAAACGTACTGTTGATTACTGTGGCTTTGTAGTATAGTCTGAAATCTGGGAGTATGTTACCTCTAGCTTTGTTCTTTTTTCTCAAGTTTGCTTTGGCAACTTTTGTGGCTCCATATGAATTATCTGTAATTATCCATAAGGTTTGTTATTTGAAAAATGTCATGGCTATTTTGATAGGGATTGTTTTAAATCTGTAGATAGCTTAAATAGTATGAACACCAGCTATTAATTCATTCAGTCCATGAACATGACATATATTTGCATTTGTTTGTACCATCTTCAGTTTCCTCCATGTAGTATCTTATACATTCAAAAAGTATAGATCTTTCACCTCCTTGGTTAAGTTTATTCCTAGTTATCTTATTCGTTTCCAAGAAAAACCTCAAATAAAAAGCATAACCTACCATCTAAAGGACTTCCCTGGTGGCTCAGATGGTAAAGC
>SJYX01000978.1:0-115725 GCA_006410675.1 Oreotragus oreotragus
ATATCTTTTAAGCTACTCAGTTTGTAAATGAATCTTTTTATTTAAGGCATAAAATCCTTCCTAATAAGGAAGTTAGGAAGCAAACATCAGCACTTATAATTAATTTATTCCATCAATATCCAACTTTATCCCAAATGTTTAGGTGATTTGGTTCATTAAGAAATTATGTACTGCTCTTAGTATGACAGCTTGGAAAATAACATACTTAAAAGTATATAATATATAATTTTAGATCTAAAACAGTACTGACACTAAGAAAAATTAGAGCTTCGTGTCAGCTTGGATATTTTTTGTCTAGTTTACTGAATCTTATTTATTTCATTGGTCAGAGACAACTGACCAATTATCTCAACTGTTTGCTTGAAAGTGAGGAATATGTCAGTCATGTAGATATGAATCCAGGGATTAATTTATGTATTAAAAATTCTTAATATGAATGGAATGCCTTACCATACATTCTATTGTATGGTTTGTTAAATGTCAATGTTTTTCAGTCTTAAAGAATAAATAAGCAGTAAAAATCTCAGAAATTATGAAAGGCTTGGCTTCAACATTTCATGCCAATTATTACTGTGTTTATTTTATTTATTTATTTATTTATTTATTTTGAGGCCCAGAGTGGTTTCTGATGTATCACTTTTTGTTCAAGATAATAGAAGACACGAAACTGGTTATTGTTATAGGGCACTTGGGTCTAAAAGACATTTATAATTTTCATATGCATCCTATAAAGCAGTTTCCAGAACTAAATTTAATTAAAAGTCTAATCATAAGACACTGCAGTAAACTGAGCCTCTTGAAAAGTTATGTGTAAATATGTGTCTGAGACCCAGTACATATCATTCTGAGCACAGCTGTCATTTATACAGTAAAGGTAGCAGCATTGTAAACACATCCCACAAGCAGCATCAAGATAGTGTTTTGCATAATCATATGTCTATATTGTTCCTTGGCTTTAATTGCTTTTTCACAAGTCTAATTGTCTGGAAAACTCACTTTGAGAATACTTCTGTTCTTTCTTACAAAATTGCATTTGGACATGTGGTTGTTATCACTGTTGTTCAGTCACTAAGTCGTGTCCTACTGTTTGTGACCCCATGAACTACAGCACAACAGGCTCCTGTGTCCTTCACTATCTCCCGGAGTTTGCTCAAATTCGTGTCCATTGAATGCTGTCTAACCATCTCATCCTCTACTGCCCCCTTCTGTTGCCTTCAATCTTTCCCAGCATCAGGGGATTCTATTAGAAATAGCTCACGCAGTATTGAAAACATCAGAGGCCTATCAAAAATGCATTCTTTACCAGCTGAGCCACCATGGAAGCTCCAATGTGGGAGACCCAGGTCCAATCCCTCGGTCGGGAAGATCCCCTGGAGAAGGGAAATGGCAACCCACTCCAATATTCTTGCCTTGAGAATCCCATGGACAGAGGAGCCTGGTGGGCTTGCAGTCCATGGGGGTCACAAGAGTCGGACATGACTTAGTGACTAAACTGCTACCGCTCAACGTGCATTAAGACTGTCAAAACTGCTCCAGTGCAAACTTTTAAAGAAAGTACAATGTGGATTGTGGTCCTGGCTGTGCTGGGCTAAAAATAAATAAATACAAAAAAAATAAAATAAAATAAAAAAAAACAAAAACAAACAAACAAAAAAAAAAACAAAAAAAGAAATTAGGGGGAATTTCTGGTCTGTAGATCTAAGATAATTTTAAATTAATTTTGACCAACTTTCAAGATCCCTGTGAGACAAAGACTCAGAAAATGATTCCACTTAACTGGACATTTTTCTCTGAGTTTGAGGTCAAGCTGCAGTAATGTGCCAGGAATATGAGTCACAAGTTTTTTGATGATATGACCGACAGGCTCGGGGACAGGAATCAAAACATCTCAAATGCCCCTTTTCTTTTAGGACCATAGTGGGATATCCCACTTATTTTTGTGGATAACGTGAGGAAATAAGCAGTCAAGAGAATTCCAGCCCTCCAAAGAAAAGAGAGCAGTGGCACTAAAAAGTCTGCCCCGTGTGTGAGGCTGGACCCCAGCACTCCTTAGCTAGAGCCATTGGAGCAGCTGCAGGGTTTAGGGAATCAGACCAGCCACCTGCAGGGGGTGGGGGGGCAGAACCCTGCAGGCACCCCTCACAGGTGCAAGATACTGATACAAGCCATTTTAGTCATCTTGCTTCATGAAACTACACCAGTGCTGCAGCAACAGGGTTCATTCACATTTAGTTACCTTTGCAGATGTGCCATGAAGGGCTTCACGAGGCACAGATTTCCTGTTAGCCCTTCAGTCTCAGCATAAACCACAGACACATCTGATCATGTGACGTACCTTCCAGTCCAGGATCACTCACCAGGCATCTGCATTAGTTCAAACACAGACAGCAAAGCATGTCCTTGGGTTTCTTCTTTGTCTCCCAGTGATGATCCCACTTGACACTACAAAAATGGATCATCAGAAAGGGAACTGGCCAATGAAAATGAAAGTGTAGGAAGAACTGAAAAGTGATTAACTCTGGAAGGGAAATTCTAATCACATATGAATGGGGTTTAGGATAAATAGTTAATTGAAGAGTGGGGGACTGGCATGGCTGCTGATCCAGAGACCAATGCCTCACAGACACCCTGCAGGCAAACCTTCAGGATAACTATTATCATTTCTCCCAAGCCTCTTTACTCCTGATCTTTGTTAATGCTTGTCTTCCTCCAAATGGTGAAGGTTTTTATTTTCAATAGTAATATGTTTTGCTCTTCCTTATTTTTCATTCCCCAATCTCCAATATTCTCTCAACTGGAAAAAAAAAAAAAAGTATTAATCTATTGATATATCTCTTCATAATAGACTCTGAGGAAAAAAAAAAAATCAGCTGCATGTGAGGCAAAGCCTTGTCAGCTCTCTCCTTGTTTGTGTCTTTTCTATCTGTGATGCCCGGTTCCTACTTTACGGGCCATTACTCTGCTCTTACTCTAACCTTCTCCCTGCCCAGCCCCCCAGATCCACCCTTCACCTCCTCCTGCTCTCAGGCACGCCTTGGCTAACTGGCAGGTGTAAGCTCCTTAGACAGACAGAAACACCCTCCAGACTTGGTGTCTGGTCCACTACAGGTTTCGCCCAATGACTCATGTGCATGTTAGGCTCAGCACAGATGAAGTGTGCATGAGTCTCCAATCCCAGCTTTGTCATCACGGCTTGCTTTCCACCTGTGCTCCTTGCAGTTTCTGGCTGTTGCCCCACCTCTAAATCCTTCCCATCCTTGGGAATCAAGTTAAAAGGTCAACCAGAATTTCATTTTTATCATCTCATCTAAAAATAATCTGCCTTTTTCTCTGGACTCAGTGTCTGTCCCACCGCCCCTTCCTTCTGAAGTAGGGCTGTCACTACACAACAAAACATCCAGGCCAGCCTCTTAGCATCAGGGCTCCTCCCTCTCTCCCATAGCCATGTGGCTGCACATCTTGGTAATTCCACGTCTGGAGCCCCCTTGTCTAGACCCCCATGATTCACTCGGCCTGTTATCGAACCATCCTGCCTGGCTTTCTCCCAACCACTGCTCCCACACTTAAGGAACCTGTTTTTTGTTTTTTTTTTTTTTTAAATTATAATATTAATTTTACATGGTTGAAAAATGAACATATAGACATCTTCAAAAGCTTTTTTTTTTTTAAAGGCATGCATTTCCCCCATATTGGACATCATTGTTACCATGTTGACATATGACTTATATGGACTTTTAAAATTTTTATTTATTCTGTATTAGAGAATAGCTAATTAACAAAATGTGACAGTTCCAGGTAAACAGCGAAGGAACTCAGCCATGCATATCAGTTCAGTTCAGTTCAGTCGTTTCTGACTCTCGCAACCATGCATATACGTGTATCCATTTTCCCCCAAACTGACATCCAGCCTGACATACATGAACCTTTACATAAGCTACAGTATGGGTAACCACAATTAAATATTATTTCTCTTGCTGGTTGTTTACAAGATTTCTAATTTTCATCATTTCTAGTTTTTAATATTACATGTAATTATATGGCAAATAGTATCACAAGTAAAGCTTTGCTTCTATTGATAATTAATACCTTGGAATAAATTCTTAGGAAGATTCTTTCTGGGTCAAATGATTGAATCATTTTTTTGTATCTTAATACAAATAGTTCTAGCAAACAAAGCTGATCCTATCACTTGCCCACTTTAAAAATATACATGCTTTGCTCATTAGGTACAGAATAAACTCAATTTCAGCTTCATGGTATTCAAAGTTATTTATTTTCTCAATTTTTGAAATACTAGAAAACTGTGGCAGGAAGATAAGAAGCCTGGAAAGTAGTTTGCTATAATCCTAGATGCAAAAGATAACATCAGTTTAAAATTTGATGTATAGTTGTGTAATTTCTTAAAGGAAACATATATATATGTATGTATATATGAGGAGAAGGGGATGACCGAGGATGAGATGGCTGGATGGCATCATGGACTCGATGGACGTGAGTCTGAGTGAACTCCGGGAGATGGTGATGGACAGGGAGGCCTGGCATGCTGCGATTCATGGGGTGGCAAAGAGTCGGACACGACTGAGCGACTGAACTGAACTGATATATGTTTAATTAAACAATTAATTAATGTCTACTTGTTTAATTATTTTTGAAAAATAGTATCATACCTTAATATTATTCTGAAGATTTTCTTCAGTCAATAAACATGGTCAAAGTTTTATATCCTTACTTGTAATTCCACCTCATTCTATTTAGTTGTGGAAGAAGATTCCATTGCCTGAATGCACCATAATTTATTTAAACTGTACCCTATTGGGATATTCAGATTGTTTTCAGCTTTTCACTGATATCAGCCACGCTAACATCTTCCCAATATATCACCTTGAGGGCACTTCCTATGATGAATTTCTAAAGCTAGACTTGCTGTTTATGCACATTTAAATCTTTATGGCCATTACCAAATTGCTTTTAAAAAGAGAAGATATGGCCTCCAATAGCATATGAAAAGGTGGAGTCTCCACATTCTCACTGAAACAGAATTAAGTGTCATTATCTCAGGCAATCTGGTAGGAAAAAAAAAATCTTTACATCATTTTACTTGGTATATTTGTAACTTTTGCATTTTTCACACTCTTAGCATGTTCGTGAATGTTTTTGTTTAGTCATTTTTTGTCTCATCCTCTTATTGAATTATCATTGCTATTTCTCTCTGCCTCACAAGACCCTTCCCAGACATCTTGAACAGAATAAACATACCTGACACTTTGTTCATCCAATGCTCTGTCCACATGTATTAAAGGCTGTGACACTGTACATTGCAAAGTGTATTTTCTCTTTCTTTTTTATTTTTTAAATTGTGAAAATATGATAAGACATTTACAGGAGACTTGGAAAGTTGCATACAGTTCTACTATATATTACAGTTATTTTTAAGTAGATAAATTAAGATCTTTAACTGGAGTTTCATTACCAAAGTCTCAAAAATTAATGGAATGAATATACAGAAAAGTAGAAAGATACAGTAGACCAGAAAAGCACAATGAACAAATTCAACATAACTAAGATTTACACAATTTTCACACAAAGCAGGATACAAATTCTATTCAAGTTCCCATACACTATAAACCAGGAGACACTGTAACATATACAGGGACATAAAACAAGACACAAAAATTTCCTGGTCTAAAGGCATTGAAATCACACAGACTCTGTTCTCTTTATCTCTGTGGAATTGTTAGAAATCAATATCAAAAGATATGTGAAAATCACCCACATATTTTCAAGTGCAATATGACATTTACTAGGAGAGATCTTTGACTTAGCCATGAAAGCCTCAATAAAGTTGGGCTGAATAAAACAACGAGGGTGATTGCAGTAAATAAGGCATTTAAATGAGAAATTAATATCAAATATAGTTTTTTAAAAATCCATGCACTTGAAAATTAAATGTTCAGCAAAGTGTATTTTTTTCTTGAATGACTGTGTCTGAAATAAATAGTAGTTTCTTTAGGATGGTACTTTTTAAAATCAGTTTTTTAACTTTCTCTACCTAGTAGTATAATGTCTGCATATTGACTTTCATTATTTTTTAATGAAAAATGATCATTTCTTTATCTATATTAAAATGTTGTTATATCATTGTTGGACTTCCCTGGGGGCTCAGTTATAAAGAATCTGCCTGCCAATACAGGAAACAGGGGTTCAATCCTTGGGTCAGGAACATTCCCTGGAGAAGGAAATGACAACCCACTCCCATATTCTTACCTGGAGAATTCCATGGACAGAGAAGGCTAGTGGGCTACAGTCTATGGGGTCGCAAAGAGTCAGACATGACTGGGTGACTAAACAAGAACCACAGTATCATTTGTGAATTTGCATGGTATTTCCCAAATGGTGAAACTCACAGCCCCAGGGTGGATCTTCATGTGTTTGTCTATGTCCCCTCATTAGCATGGGTTGTAGGCACATAGTGAAAGTGAAAGTGAAGTCGTTCAGTCGTGTCTGACTCTTTGCGACCCCATGGACACCAGGCTTCTCCATCCATGGGATTTTCTAGGCAAGATTACTGGAGTGGGTTGCCATTTCTCAATCACAGTTGTACGGCTTATTTATAAAAACTCCCCGCGGAGCCAGCAATCAGATCAGAGCCCAGGATGTGCTCTTTGCGCTCCCTTCAGGCTCCATTCATTCTTAAGGATAATCACTATCTTGACTTCAGAGGTGTTTTTGCCTTACTTTGAACTTTATGAAAACCGAGTTCTACAGTGTGTCTTGATTTCCTCCACCTTCCCTCCCACTGGTACAGGAAAACTGCTCCATCGCATCAGTAGACCGTGATTCGTTCATTCATTCTGTGTGTTGATGGGCACGTGGACTGCTTTTAGTCCGGTCTGAGGTTACTGCGAGCGGTGTTGTGTGGAGTATGTATTGTGCGGTGACTGTGTGAGTGCTTTCTCTCGGGCGTGCTCTGCACTCAGCTGTTGTAGGTGCTGTCAGATGATTTCCTGATGTGGTCACACCTCCCCACTCCCGTCACAGTGTGGGTCCCTCCCAGGTCCTTCTGCTCTCACTGCGCCTGCCTGATGGTCTTTCGTTTCAGTCGTTCCGGTAGGTGTACAGTTGTTTTAATTTGCTTTTCCCTGATGACTGATCATGGCCATCCCTTTTTTATATGTATTGGTCTCTTGAGTATCCTCTTTTATGAATTTTCAGTTGAAGTCTTTGTCCATCTCTTTTCATATGGGAATACCTGTCTTTTACTTATTGATTTGTATATAGTTTTTATACATCTGAGTGCAATCTTTTGTTGACCCTGTATTCAGCAGCTATATTCTTATACTCTGGTCTGTCTTTCTGGTTTCATAATGATGTCTTTTGTTAAAGACAAGTTTTCCATTTCAGTGAATCAAATTCATTTTGGCTCACTTTTCTTTCATGGCTAGTGTGTTTATCTGTATTCAAATTGAGTTGTATCCATTTTTTATCTTAACATTTTTGTGTCCAGTTTAAGAAATCTTGCCTCTCCAAAATTATAAAATCATTGTTTTAGGATTTTTGCAAAAGACTTATTTTATCTTCTACATTTACATGTCTTCATTCCATCTGGAATTAATTTTTGTATATTATGAAGAAGATTATAGGAATTTTTTTTTGTCCACAGTGCAGTTCAGTTGACCATTTGTTAACAAGCCAGTGTTTCTCCATTAACTTCAGTGCAACCTTTTTCATGAACCAGATAATTATATGTAGAAAACTGTCAACCTGGAATCTATATTCAAACTGCCTATCATTCCTTTATAAGAGTTCCTGTTTTGCAAGTTATTTTGGCTATGCCTTGCACCTTGTGGGATCTTATTTTCCTGACCAAGGGCTGAACCCTGGCTATGGCAGTGAAAGCCTGGTGTCCTAACCAGTAGGCAACCAGGGAATGCCTGTGTAATTACTGTGAACACACAAAATACTATTTGATGTATATTCACCAGGCATATATGACTCTTTAGGAGAAACTAGTATCCAGCTAGGAACATAGTTTAATACAAACAAAGTAAATAAATTATTTGGAGACACTGGAAATTGCACAGCACACCTCTTATAATTCTTTATGACTCATAAATCAAACAGGTAACACATTAGTAAGGTTACAGAGGATTTGAACCATGCAATTACTGAACTTATTTAAAGGAGTTATGCAGCCTTCAAGTAGAATTTGCACATTCTGTTCAAGTAAATATGAAACATGTACAGATAGAATCACAAACTAGAAGAAAGCTAATCAATAAATATCAATAAAACAGAGAACCACTTTCTTCTATATTCCACATCCTGATCAAATGTAATGGAAATAGGGAAGTATAGCAAGAAAGCAACAAAATGCATTCTCCATTTTGAAAATAAAAGACACATGATCAACAGATTAATGTAAAATTTACAGCCCTAAATGCAAGTATTAGAAAAAGATCACTTGAAGCTCAGTAAGTTAAGCTTCCAGATAAGGGGATTTAAAACATAGTATCAAAATAAATTCAAAAAAGTAGAGTGGAAAAACAGCAAACATAGTAAAACAAATTAATGGAAGAAACAATGTAGAGAATTACCAAACCGACGAACTGATTCTTGAAAAAAGTATCAATGAGTAGAAAAATAACAGGCATATGCAGATAAAATTCAGGAAACCCAAATAACCAATATTAGAAGTGGAATAGAAACACACTCCTACAATAGAAATTATTTTTACAACAGTGAAGAAAATAATAGGTTATATTATGTCAATATATTGGAAAAATCTTCCAGGCAAAAGAAAAAACTAGAGAAATGAGCTGATCCATTTAATAAGACTGAAATAACCTTCATATCAAAGAACAAGAGCTAGAAATAAAAATTAAGAGCTGAACTGTAAAATTACTTCTATTTATATAGTAAGAAAAATGACCTGTCTGATCATCTAAACAGGTTTAGAAAAAGTAGTTTAATAGACTTGAATGCATTTTCATGATCAACAGCATAAGTAGATAAAAACCTTCCTAACATAGTGAGCAGCAGGGAACTTTTCTTAAAATGATAGAGTATGTAATAAAATCTTTCCACAAGGATATAGTACCGTACACAAACAGTAGTAAGCGATGCAGCATGCATCACAGCAGTGGGCAATCCAACGTGATGGGGTCAGTCAGTCTCGAGCCTCTTCTTCCCTCTGCCTAAGACCTATGATGGTCTCGTCTAGTCCCATGGTTAAAGCCATTTATTTGCTGAACACACAGGTTTATTCTTTCCTTCCAGACTTCTCTGCAAAGCTCCAGATGGGCATGAGCAGCCGGCTGCTCACTGTCCAGCAGGCATCCTGAATTCACAGGCCCAAACCAGAACGTCTGGTCTTCCCACGCCACAGCCCCTGCCCCTGCACCCTCCCCTGCTCAACCATGACTTCCCCATGGCTCTAATTCCTTATGCACAAGCCCTCGAGTGGCCTTACACCCTCTCTGCACCCCGCAGGCCTCCCGCAGCCATGGTTCCCACCATCACACCGCGCTCAGAATCTGCCAGCCGCTCAGTGCTCCCGGCCCACTCCTCTAAGCAGCACACCTCTGACTCCCGGTTCTGCCTTTCCCTGGAGAGCTTGTTGTCAACACAAAAATTAGGATTTTTGCAAAAGACTTATTTTATCTTCTACATTTACATGTCTTCATTCCATCTGGAATTATTTTTTGTGTATTATGAAGAAGATTATAGGAATTTTTTTTTGTCCACAGTGCAGTTCAGTTGACCATTTGTTAACAAGCCAGTGTTTCTCCATTAACTTCAGTGCAACCTTTTTCATGAACCAGATAATTATATGTAGAAAACTGTCAACCTGGAATCTATATTCAAACTGCCTATCATTCCTTTATAAGAGTTCCTGTTTTGCAAGTTATTTTGGCTATGCCTTGCACCTTGTGGGATCTTATTTTCCTGACCAAGGGCTGAACCCTGGCTATGGCAGTGAAAGCCTGGTGTCCTAACCAGTAGGCAACCAGGGAATGCCTGTGTAATTACTGTGAACACACAAAATACTATTTGATGTATATTCACCAGGCATATATGACTCTTTAGGAGAAACTAGTATCCAGCTAGGAACATAGTTTAATACAAACAAAGTAAATAAATTATTTGGAGACACTGGAAATTGCACAGCACACCTCTTATAATTCTTTATGACTCATAAATCAAACAGGTAACACATTAGTAAGGTTACAGAGGATTTGAACCATGCAATTACTGAACTTATTTAAAGGAGTTATGCAGCCTTCAAGTAGAATTTGCACATTCTGTTCAAGTAAATATGAAACATGTACAGATAGAATCACAAACTAGAAGAAAGCTAATCAATAAATATCAATAAAACAGAGAACCACTTTCTTCTATATTCCACATCCTGATCAAATGTAATGGAAATAGGGAAGTATAGCAAGAAAGCAACAAAATGCATTCTCCATTTTGAAAATAAAAGACACATGATCAACAGATTAATGTAAAATTTACAGCCCTAAATGCAAGTATTAGAAAAAGATCACTTGAAGCTCAGTAAGTTAAGCTTCCAGATAAGGGGATTTAAAACATAGTATCAAAATAAATTCAAAAAAGTAGAGTGGAAAAACAGCAAACATAGTAAAACAAATTAATGGAAGAAACAATGTAGAGAATTACCAAACCGACGAACTGATTCTTGAAAAAAGTATCAATGAGTAGAAAAATAACAGGCATATGCAGATAAAATTCAGGAAACCCAAATAACCAATATTAGAAGTGGAATAGAAACACACTCCTACAATAGAAATTATTTTTACAACAGTGAAGAAAATAATAGGTTATATTATGTCAATATATTGGAAAAATCTTCCAGGCAAAAGAAAAAACTAGAGAAATGAGCTGATCCATTTAATAAGACTGAAATAACCTTCATATCAAAGAACAAGAGCTAGAAATAAAAATTAAGAGCTGAACTGTAAAATTACTTCTATTTATATAGTAAGAAAAATGACCTGTCTGATCATCTAAACAGGTTTAGAAAAAGTAGTTTAATAGACTTGAATGCATTTTCATGATCAACAGCATAAGTAGATAAAAACCTTCCTAACATAGTGAGCAGCAGGGAACTTTTCTTAAAATGATAGAGTATGTAATAAAATCTTTCCACAAGGATATAGTACCGTACACAAACAGTAGTAAGCGATGCAGCATGCATCACAGCAGTGGGCAATCCAACGTGATGGGGTCAGTCAGTCTCGAGCCTCTTCTTCCCTCTGCCTAAGACCTATGATGGTCTCATCTAGTCCCATGGTTAAAGCCATTTATTTGCTGAACACACAGGTTTATTCTTTCCTTCCAGACTTCTCTGCAAAGCTCCAGATGGGCATGAGCAGCCGGCTGCTCACTGTCCAGCAGGCATCCTGAATTCACAGGCCCAAACCAGAACGTCTGGTCTTCCCACGCCACAGCCCCTGCCCCTGCACCCTCCCCTGCTCAACCATGACTTCCCCATGGCTCTAATTCCTTATGCACAAGCCCTCGAGTGGCCTTACACCCTCTCTGCACCCCGCAGGCCTCCCGCAGCCATGGTTCCCACCATCACACCGCGCTCAGAATCTGCCAGCCGCTCAGTGCTCCCGGCCCACTCCTCTAAGCAGCACACCTCTGACTCCCGGTTCTGCCTTTCCCTGGAGAGCTTGTTGTCAACACAAAAAAGAGACTTTTTTCCCTAAATCACAGGTGGGGTGACTGCTTCACCACAAACACTGCCCTGGTCGATCACCCGGGGTGAGAGCCAGAGCCCTCAGAATAAGCTTCCAAACCCTGGGCCTCGCCCTCTCGCACCCCCGTCCACCACCCGCATGTTTCTCTGGCCTTAGCGCCTCTTCCAAAGTCCCTCTCTCTGCTTGTTACACTGCCTGCCCGCATGGTCTCAAACGCTGAGGGTGTGCCCTCTGTGTTGGGCTTTTGCTGGGTTCACTCTGCCCTCTCATCAAATGTGGGGCTTCCCTGGTGGCTCAGATAATAAAGAATCTGCCTGCAATGCAGGAGGCTGGGTTTGATCCCTAGTTCAGGAAGATTCTCATCAAATATCACAAACCTCTCATCTCCTTCAAGTCTCTACTCAAGGCTCTCCTCCCCAACATGAGTTATCAGCCATCTCATTTAATTCCTAAATACATGGGTTATCCAGCCACATCATTTAATTCCTAAATCTCCTCCCCGCCCTTCAATCCTGTCAAGGCTGATGGTGCTTATTCTGCTCTGCTTTTGTTTTTTCTTTTCTCAGTGACATTTACCACCTACGAACATGCAACTTCCTTATTTTTTACAGTTTCTGGGGTTTTATTTTTTTGCTCATCTCTTGCCATTACCAACTGTGCAAGCTCCATGAGGGCAGGGTTTTTCCTTTAGTTCACTGATATATCCAAAATTCTTAGAAGAGTGCCTGATAATAGTCTGTGCTCAAGAAGTGTTCCTTGAATTGTTGAACTGCATTGTATACTGAAGGGGGTTTTGCTTAGACTCACAAGAGTATGTTCAACCTCACAAATATTCAGAGAGATGTCATTTAAACAAGAGACCTTCCCACGACCATCAGATTTTCTCTTTATGCAACTATTATAGGCTGATGTCATCGGGTATTGGTAAAGACGTGGCAACACAGAGCCCTTTGTAATTTATTATGAGACTGTATGTAGCTACGGTCACAGGGAGAACAACTTTGCCATTTCTCTTTCTGAGTCTAGAGAGATCCAAGGATGAGCACCATTTATCATCATAAAATATAGAGACTGACTATCTTTCAGTAGATAAGTGAAGCATTTATTCTGCTTCTGAAGTGAGTTACCAAAGTCTACATCTCTAGTTTAGAGGAATTTCACCTAATACTCAATGTAAAAAGGCAACTTGAGGGAATTCCCTGGCTGTCCAGTGGTAAAGACTCTGCACTTTTCACTGCTGAGAGCCCAGGTTTGATCCCTTGTCAGGGAACTAAAATCCCATGAGCTATGCAGAGTGATCACATACAGAAACAAACAAAGCTACACATAAAAGCTAAAAAAAAAAAAAGCAACTTGAATATGAGATAAGCACATACATGCCAAAATTACAACTATTATGTAATTATTGTTAAACAGACAAAATAGTACTATATATTTTTAGAGATATGTATACACATATATGCATATGAAAATATAAATGAGAAGAAACCATCGTGATTTCAGGAGGTGGGAGTGAGAGGAAAAACTGAGTAAGTGGAGAGGAGGCGGAGTAGGACTGTGTTATTAGCATAGATTAAAAAAAATCAGAAGCAAATAGGGCAAAATGCTAAAATGATGGTGGGAATCCAAGTGTCTACTATATTCTGTGCTTTCCTCTATATTAAAGATATTTTAAATTGAACATTTAAAAAAATACTACATGCTTTATACTTTATTCAGGGTTAGATATTTCCCCTGAGTATATAATAGGCACAAAGTAAGTAAGTAGTAATATGGGCACAATTTTTTGTATAATAGTTATTGTGATTTTTATCTTTCTTACAATTTCATGCAATTAGCAGTAAGTGAAAGAGGATAAAAGCATTCAGGAAATATGGATTTTTGTTGATATTAAACTCTTTTATCCATTTGAATTTCCATAGGTAGAACCACAGCTCTGTGGCTTCCTCTGACATAGAGATTTTTTAAGTTACTCTGAAAAAAGATCTGTAAATCTGATAGAAGTATGATAAAATATTAGGGAAAAAGGAGTTTATACTGCACAGTTCCGCTTTTGTGCTGGTATCTCAAATCATGTATTTTTCCTGAAAATAGACTGTCTAAGAGCAGACACACCGGAAACTGAGATCGCTCAGATGCAGGTAGACAGTGACCTCCTGGTGTGACCATCTCTGCCAGCGGCTCTCCTAGCGTGCATGCTGCCACCTCGTGGGGCGTTTCGGGAACGACACTGGTGCCACAGGCATCACAATCTGCCATTAGCTTAGAACAAGGTTGTGTCAAACCCATCTTTGGTCAGCGTGCCCGAAAGACCTCTGAGTCGTGAAAAGAGCTGGCGGTCTCCGAAGACCTGGTTTCCTCCCTGAGCACCCAGTGCAGCCAGCAGCTGCGAGTCCTCACTGCGTGCATCGCGGCCAGAAGCCTCGGGCTCGACTGTTCGCTGGTGGGCCGCGTGACCCGCCGGGTGAGGCTCCAGGCTCACCCAGGACCGGCAGACAGGGACGGGCGCGCCGGGTGGGGCTGGGAGGGGCAACGGGCTGGGGCGGCCCTGAGTCCTGCGCCGGGCGCCCTCGCGGCCGGCCCCCTTTCAGCCGTGTTCTCCTTGCAGCCTTCACTTCATCGTGTTTGACACGGAGCTGGCCCACGACATCCTGCGGGTGTGGGACGGCCCGGCGGACAGCGCCATCCTGCTGAAGGAGTGGAGCGGCTCGGCGCTGCCCGAGGACATCCACAGCACCTTCAACTCCCTCACCCTGCAGTTCGACAGCGACTTCTTCATCAGCAAGTCCGGCTTCTCGGTGCAGTTCTCAAGTAGGTGAAGGGCCCCCCCTCCCTCCGCGGTCCTCTCCTCCCGGGGTTGCCAGGGAGACAGGGCCCATTCGTGTCTAAAGGCTCCCCCTACTCCCGCCAGGAAGGACCTTCTGTTGAGCAAAATGTGAAAATTTGAAAACCCCTATCAAGAGAATGGCTTGCCTTAGGAAATTCTCTCCACCCTCAGGTGGTGATAGACAGATGCTATCTTTGGTGGTGGTGGTTTAGTGGCTGTGTCGTGTCCGATTCTTGCGAACCCATGGACTGTAGCCCACCAGGCTCCTCTGTCCATGGGATTCTCCAGGCAAGAATATTTGAGTGGGTTGTCATGCCCTCCTCCAGGGGATCTTCCCAACCCAGAAATCGAACCCAGGTCTCCTATATTGCAAGCAGATTCTTTACCAACTGCGCTACAAGGAAAGTCCATGCTCTCTTTAGTTACATGCAAAGAAAATAAAGATTTGAGTTAATCAGTAAAGTATCTGAACTTGGACCCCAGACAGGTGTGAGTCTGTACCAGAAGGTCACGTTTATCTTGGGTGCCCCCTCCCCACACCTGATATCTAGCCCAGGCTCCTTCACCCCCTGGGTGCTGCCACGAAGTCTGGATGTTGGCAGTCTGCTTCAGCTGTCTGCTCTCAGCTCCCCTGCCATTCTCCCTGCTTAGGGCTGAGGTATCAGGCAGCTTCACGTTTGCAGCTTTAATGCTTACCTCCTGAAGACGGTCCCCACCTTCACTGTCCAGCACACTTTTAAGGAACCGTTTCCAGACGGAAGGGGTGGGGATATTTTGTGGCAGTTGAGTCTGTGAATACCCTTCAAACCGCACCATGTAGAAGTGTCGTATAACGTGGTAGCCCCCAGGTCAGCTGTCATCATAAACCGACCGGAATTTTCACATAAACACATTCTGGCTCAATTCATCTCATGGCAGGTCACTTGTGAGCCACATTTAAGACTTACATTAGAAAATGGACTGAGGTCAATTTGATGTTTTAAGGGGTTGGTAATGAAATTGAGGTTAAAGTCTGCACAATTTCTTACCTCGGGTTCACTGCGCTTCGAGGCAGTAATTTGTGAACACGTGTTCATGGAATAGAATCTCTACATGGTAAAAATTTCACTGGTTTATGGCCAAAATATCAAGGTAAGTTTGCTCTGATTATCCTGGCTTGGGGAAAAAACTGTTTTTGTTCTAAGGTTATATCATTTTTGCTCTTTTTCTGTGAGATAAAGATGTCTGCTGTCTTCAGAAACGGTGGTGAGAGTACACGGCAGGTGTGGTGTACTGTCCTTATTTAACAACAAAAACTTCAGTACCGTTATGAGGTTATGTCCTCCTCTCCTACCCATTATGTACTCTCCTGGCTGTGTTTTTGCTTTTTTCCTTTTATAATAGACTTTTTTTAGCGCAGTTTTAAGTTCACAGCACATTTGAGAGGAAGGTGCAGAGATTTCCCACGTTGACTCTGGCTCGGCCTATACACAGCCTCCCCTATTATCTACATCCCCACCAGATGGTACATGTGTTACAGCTGATAAACTCATACTAACACGTCATCACTCTAAGGTAGTATCAGGTAGTTGGAGCCATACTATATGACTTTTTAACATTGGCTTCTTTCAGTTAATAGTGTGCATTTAAAGTCCTTCTACCACCTTTATGGCAGAAAGTGAAGAAGAACTAAAGAGCCTCTTGAAGAAAGTGAAAGAGGAGAGCGAAAAAGTTGGCTTAAAGCTCAACATTCAGAAAACGAAGATCATGGCATCTGGTCCCATCACTTCATGGGAAATAGATGGAGAAACAGTGGAAACAGTGTCAGACTTTATTTTGGGGGGCTCCAAAATCACTGCAGATGGTGACTGCAGCCATGAAATTAAAAGACACTTACTCCTTGGAAGGAAAGTTATGACCAACCTAGATAGTATATTCAAAAGCAAAGATATTACTTTGCCGACTAAGGTCCGTCTAGTCAAGGCTATGATTTTTCCTGTGGTCATGTATGGATGTGAGAGTTGGACTGTGAAGAAAGCTGAGTGCCGAAGAATTGATGCTTTTGAACTGTGGTATTGGAGAAGACTCTTGAGAGTCCCTTGGACTGCAAGGAGATCCAGCCAGTCCATCTTAAAGGAGATCAGTCCTGGGTGTTCATTGGAAGGACTGATGCTGAGGCTTAAACTCCATTACTTTGGCCACCTCATGCAGAGAGCTGACTCATTGGAAAAGACCCTGATGCTGGGAGGGATTGGGGGCAGGAGAAAAAGGGGGCCACAGAGGATGAGATGGCTAGATGGCATCACCGACTCGATGCACATGAGTTTAGGTAAATTCTGGGAGTTGGTGATGGACAGGGAGGCCTGGTGTGCTGCAGTTCATAGGGTCACAAAGAGTTGGACACGATTGAGCGACTGAACTGAACAGAACTGAAGGCCTTCCCTTAGCTTTATGGCTCATTTCTTTTCAGTGCTGAATAATATCCCATTGTCTGGATGTATCACTGTTTATCCATTCACCTAATGAAGGACCTGTTGATTGCTTCCAATTTTTGGTGATTATGAATATAGCTGCTATAAACATTTGCATGTAGGTTTCTGTATGAACATAAGTTTTTAACTCCTTTGCATAAATACCAAGGAGTGTGATTGCAGGAGTATCTGGTAAGAGAATGTTCTTTTATTTCTGACCTTTTAAAATCTTCCCTTTTAAAAATTCATGTGATGGAACAAAGAAATTTATTTTTTTGCATTCCTCATTATATTCTCTTTTAAAAGACATCTTCCTAGTTTGGGTTAAAGACAAAGGAGTGTCTTTTATTATAGTTATTTGAGAGCATAGACATTTATATCCTATATTTGTCATTTTGCAAATAATATATTTAATTAATATGATGCTTAGGAAGTGATAAACATGAACACATCCATTAAAGTTCCTACAAAAATGAAACTTGCTTAATTGAACTTTGGTTTTCCAAGTGTTCTAGTTTTAACAATATGAAATTGTCATTTTTGCAGATTAAAAAAATGGTTAAATTTTGGCATTTATGGTTTAGCATAGCATTTGGTATGCGTAAATACATGCATGCTCAGTCACTTCAGTCATGTCTGACTCTTTGTGACCCTACGGATGGTAGCCCGCCAAGCTCCTCTGTTCATGGGATTCTCCAGGCAAGAATACTGGAGTGAGTTGCCATGCCCTTCTCCATGAACATTCTGTATACACTTTGGGAAATACCATTTTAAGAGTGAAACTATAATGTTGACTCTGAGGTATTTTTGTGAATGAGTTTCTACGAGGTCTTTAAAACTCTATGGGAAGGAAAAATTGCAAGATATAAAATAATTGCTTGGCATTATTTAGAAAAACTTGGCTTGAATTGTGATGCTGAAAATTTGGGTTTGTATCTTGACCTCTGGGGCTTCCCCCATGGCTCAGTAGTAAAGAGTCCACCTACAATGCAGGAGCTGCAGGAGTCGCTGGTTCAGTCCCTGGGTCGGGAAGATCCCCTGGAGCTGGAAATGGCAACCCACTCCAGTATTCTTCCCCGGAGAATCCCATGAACAGAGGAACCTGGCAGGCTACAGTCAGACATGACTAAAGCAACTTGGCACAGCACACAGCCCAGCACATTTTCCCTTTGTCTGCTTAGATCTACTCTCTGCCACGTCTCAAGCTTCTCGATCCTAGTGGTGGACATGCGTGGACCAGCCTGGTGCTTTCTAGCCAGTCCCTCCAGTGAAGAGCTCGGGCAGGAGAAGACAGGTGCAGGGAGGAGAGTGGTGTCAGGCTGTGCTATATCTCCCTTTCAGATTCCCTCAGTCAGCACTCACTGTTCTTCTCAAGAAGCTGTATCCATACAGTTCCTTTCCAGGTTTCTATACACCCAGTAACTACACTTCTACTTGGGCTTTTCCAAATCCAACATTTGTAAGGAAACCCTCTCAAATAATCCCCTGGGAGTGTGTCGTATCTTTCATTTTGGATTTTCAATGATAGAGTTCCCAAAAGAACATTGTCAAGCCCATGAAACTGACATCCCCATGTTCCGGGAACCCCCTTCAGCATCAAGCTGGGATACCTGGTCAAACTCCCTGCACCCATGACCAAAAGTGTCTCTTTCCACTCGTGCAGTTTCTGAGCCATCTTTACCCCACTGGGGAATCCAACTATAAAACTAAATCAGCCTGGAGCCTTTCTAAAACAAAGGCTTGAATTCCCTTGAAAAACGTAAAAGAGCCTATCCCTCAAGCCCAAGAAGCCTTGCTGCTCTTCTGTAGGTAGAAGCTGGAAAAAGCCCATTTATTTGTCTTAATAATCCTGAAACATAAAAAGAGGTACTTTATGTGTAAGTTGGATAATGCTGCCATTCCTAAGACAAGCTAATGTTAGACTGTGAAGTATTGGTACTAATCTGTGATTTCAAAGTTTGATCCCTGGGTTGGGAAGATCTCCTGGAGGAGGGCATGGCAATCCACTCCACTATTCTTGCCTGGAGAATTCCATGGACGAAGGAGCCTGGTGGGCTATAGTTCATGGGTCACAAAGGGTTGGACATGACTGAGCAACTAATAGTTTCACTTTCATGATTTCAAAATAAAATTAAAAAAAATAATGGTACCTAAATATTTTCCTCAAATAATTGATACTTCAAGTATGACCTTTGTTGCAAAACAAAAATGACACGTATTCAATAGTATTAAATTAGTTTTCTTGGCAAACCATTTTAACTTGATAGTATGCCAATACTATGTGAACTCTGCATTGTAGGTGTAACTTAATCATTGAAGGGAGAAGCTTATTTGAATAGTTTTCTCAGACATTTGAATTATCAGACTTTCCTCGATAAAGCAGGGGAATTTGACATCAGTGTTGTTCTCCTCAGCCACAGAGTCCCATACCTGACTGGGGCGTTTTAATTTCGACTGCTTGTCTGTTATTAAGACACCTTCTTCAGCTGCCTTCCATATCCCCACCCTGTCCTGGTCCTGCTTCTTCCAGTTGGCACCCCATAAAGTCTTTTCCCCGGCTCTCATCTTTCTTTCCTCAAGTCGTGAAGGCTGGATGCCGCGAGGAGCATCCTCACGTCTCTCTCCTCCGTCAGTAGTCTCTCCTTGGGCCTCACCAGCCAGCCTCCTGAGCCCTCCCCGGGGTCCTCAACTGCCAGTCTGGGGTCTCCCTCTGGTTTCACATAGAGACAGAAACAGCAGACTTGGCACATGAAACGTGACCGCATTCTAGTTCTCTCCACACCCAGACCTGGTTTTCTCCAAGTCTCTCCCATCTCGGTGAATGCTAGCACCATTCTGAGAGTTTCTCATGAGAGAGCCTTGGAAGTCATTTTTTCACAAACCCCTCATCTTCTGCCCATTATATACTCCAGCATCACTTTCAGTGAGGCCCATATTCAAAGTCCCAGATCCAGCCGGTTCTCTCCACCTGTACACGTGTCCCCTTGGTCTGAGTCCTTTTGGCCTGGACTGAGCCTCCACAGCTTACTGATGGGCTTCTCTCCACTCTTGGATAAGTGTTTCCTGATCAAAGGAGCCAGGATGGATCTTTAAAAAATATAGTGGCTTCTTTATTTATTTGACTGCATTGGGTCTTAGCGGTGAGACATGGTATCTTCGTTGCACCATGAGGAATCTTTCGTTGTGGCACATGGACTCTCTAGTTGTGGCGTGCAGGCTCAGTAGTTATGGAACGCAGACTTAGTTACTCCATAGCTTGTGGGATCTTAGTTCCCAGACCAGGGATCAAACCTGTGTCCCCTGCATTACAGGTGTATTCTTAATCATTGGACCACCAGGGAGGTCCCAGGGTGGGTCTTAATGAGGCAACTTGCTTCTGGCCCAAAGTCTCCAGTCTTCCTATCTCAGCCAGAGAGAGTTCTGGTTCTCCCCCTTGCCAGAAATAACAACTATCAAAGCTTGTATGCAAACTTCTGCAAAAACCTTCTGTACATTTTCAGTTTTCATCCACAATCACTACCCCCCAACCCTGTCAACCTACTGTGACATCCACGCCAGCAGGAGGCCAACCCTGCTTGGTAGGCACATGTTTGGTATATGTCCATTTTACATCAGTGTAAATGGACATATCTGTTATTAGATCTACTAACATGTAGGCATCTTTGTTGAACTTTTAAGCTTTATAATTCTTTATACATATATCTTTACCTAATATTTTCCTCTATGCTTGCTCAATGAATCCACACATAGGCAGAATATATTTTAAGGCCTCCTAATCAGAATTAACACATTGTCACTCACAGTCCCCAAATTCAATGCTCATGTTTCTGATACAGTGTGTGCCCCATCGTGTGTGAGCATCTTATTTGCAATCTAAAAGACTAAGGTTGGGCTTCCCTGGTGGCTCAGATGGTAAAGAATCTGCCTGCAATGCAGGAGACCCAGTTTCAATCCCTGGATTAGAAAGATTCCCTGGAGAAGGGAATGACTAACTCAAGTATTCATGCCTGGAGAATTCCTTGGATAGAGGAGCCTAGTGAGCTATAGTCCATGGGCACAAAGAATCAGACATGACTGAGACTATCACCTGGGCTGAATGATGAGACTAAGTTCCTGGAAGGCAGAATGTCCAGAACATGATATATAGTCAGTGGTTACAAAGTGTTTTCTAACTGAATATACTTGAAAACTTTCTAGTGATGCAAATCTTAAAAATGCTAGGATGATTTGATTGTGTGACAAGGACCATATCATCTACTGATCTTCTGAAAAGGTTGTGTTTTATTACTGACATCAGCTTCATTCAAAGATGTTAACAGAAAAGCCTTTAATAATAAATATTTGAATGCTAATTTTAGTGATAAAGATTCTTCCACCCCTGAGTTATCATCTATCCAAATGTTAGTAATTAAGATAAATAGTCCTTATATAATATCTATTATCAGTATAAGTGGTCAGGATAGACTGTTTTCACTGCTAAAAAAACACATTAGACAGATATAATAACACAAATGCATCTTTGTTGCCCTTTTAAGTTTTATAATTCTTTATACATTTATCTTTACCGAATTATTTTGATACCAGGTAGAAACCAAGCAGTCCATTTTCATTTTATAAAGATTAATACCCATTTTAATTTAAATGAACATAGTTTAATCTCTCATTTGTTAAATTTCCTTATTTTATTTTATAAAAATGGTCATTCTTCCCAGCGTTAAGGCAAACTTGGGCAGAGAACGACTGGTTATTGGTGGTGACCCTTAACCACAGTGCTCAGGCTAAACGGGGACCGCTGATGGAGCGGCTGCACACCACACCTTCCTCTGTGCACTTTACCTGCCCTGTGTTGTAGAGCAGCACCCCCTCCCCTAGAAAGGAGAACTACCAGTGCTCACAAGATATTCAAAGCCCACTCAAGGTCCATTGTCCTGCCAGCTCCACACAGCAGGTAGCACATGAGGACAGGAACTGACAAGTGCAATTATGTTACTTGTAATCAGCCTAACACTTTTCATTAAAGCTTAATTACCGTTTAATCATGCATAAAATGCAAGAAAATGGAGTTCAGTTCACAGGAGTGACCTTTACTCTGGGGGTTAAATAAACAGTGGCTGAGCCTCCAGCAGTCAGACTTCTCGGCCCTTTCACCCAAGGGAAGACGGGCTCCAGGGTGATTTCGCTTCCTTGGAGTCCCAAGGTGGATTTCCTGTAAATAGTGGCCGTAACTACACGACATCCCTCCCTAATTTACTTTGCTGCTGCTGCTGTCACTTCAGTCGTGTCCGACTCTGTGCAACCCCACAGACGCAGCCCACCAGGCTCCCTAGTCCCTGGGATTCTCCAGGCAACAACACTGGAGTGGGTTGCCATTTCCTTCTCCAATGCATGAAAGTAAAAAGTGAAAGTGAAGTCACTCAGTCGTGTCCGACCCTCAGCAACCCCATGGACTGCAGCCTTCCAGGCTCCTCCGTCCATGGGATTTTCCAGGCAAGAGTACTGGAGTGGGGTGCCATTGCCTTCTCCGTTATATGCCTGTCTCTTATACACATCTAGATGTGTATAAGAGACAGCTTCATGNCTTCCAGGCTCCTCTGTCCGTGGGATTTTCCACGCAAGAGTACTGGAGTGGGGTGCCATTGCCTTCTCCACTAATTTACTTTATTGAAAGATAATTTAATAGGTATTTTCTTTTTTTTTAATTTTATTTTACTTTACAATACTGTATTGGTTTTGCCTTAGGTACATTTTCATTAAAAAAAAAAAATCATTTGTTGTTTATAGTAAGAGAGGCCCTTGGGGCTGCCAGTTGCCGAGCAGAGTAGGATTGTTTTATAGGAACGAGTCGGTCATAAACCCTGGGCTCCTGCGCCACGTTTCTACCTGCAGACAGTACACGGCAGGAGCCGCCAGACAGCCACCCTCTCTGCTTTCTCAGGACTCTGCTCATGGGGTCAGTGGAAAGTTGACCACACATTTGTCATTGGCCACATGCACACACAGATTGTAAATGAGGCCAAAGAGTTTTGTCCACCTTTGATACCAGGCCTAGCTCATGACAGAGATAGAATGGTTCTGTATTGAATTACTGAATTCTAAATTCTGGATTCCACAGAGTGTTGGGGTTTTAGCTGTGGTTGGTGGTGGTTTAGTGGCTAAGTCATGTCCAATTCTTTAAGGCCCCACGGGCTGCAACCCACCAAGCTTTTAGTCCACGGGGTTTCCCCAGCAAGAATACTGGAATGGTTTTCCATTTCCTTCTCCAGGGGACCTTTGCAAACCAGGGGTCAAAACTGGGTCTCCTACATTACAGACAGATTCTTTATCAACTAAGCCATCAGGGAGCCCTTTTCGTTGTGGTTAGTTTTGTCAAATGCCACCAAGATTGATAGGAAGAGAAACAGAGAGAAACAGGATACCTGAATGACACTTATCTTGTTCTTGGGGGCATGTCTTTTCTCCCCATCCAGTTTTATTGAAATATAATTGACTTATTGCATATAAGTTAGATTCTGCAATCTGAAAAACAAAGCAGACTAGTGAATATTTTTAAAAAGCAAAAACAGAAACAGACTCACAGATAGAGAGAACAAGCTAGTGGTTACCAGTGGGGAGAGGGAAATGGGGAGAGGCAAGACAGGGGTATGGGATTAAGAGGCACAGACTAGTATGTATAAAATAGATAAGCCACAAAGTTATACTGTACAGGGAAATATAGTCATTATTTTGTAATAGTGTTAACTCAAGTATAATTTTAAAAAATATTGAATTGCTGTGTTGTATGCCCAAAACTAATATTGTAAACGAACTATACCTCAATTATTACATACCAATTTTCATTAAATTTTTGTCTTATAATGAAAAAAATAATAATAATAAAAATAATTGACGCATAGCATTGTATAAGTTTAAGGTGTACAGTATGTTGATTTGATACATTTATGGACTGAACAGAATGGTTACCACTGTAGCTTTTGCTCACCTCACATCGCTTACTGCTGTTTTTGGTGGTGAGAACAGTGAAGGGCTACTCTCTGAACAACCCGCAGATACTCAGTGCAGTGTAGTCACCTACAGCCATCTTGCTGTGCACTGGACCCCAGCACTTCCTCATCTGTAGCTAGAGATCTGTGCCCTCTGACCAGCATCTCCCCATTCCCCCCACCCACACCACCCGCCCCTGGGAATCACCATTCCAGCCTCTGATTCTGTGAATTCAGCCTTTTCAGATCCCACCTATGTGATGTCAGATAGCCTATGTCTTTCTCCGTCTTTCTCCTTCTGACATCTCACTTAGCCTTCAAGGTCCATCCATGCTGTGGCAAATGACAGGATTCCCTTCTTTTTCACGGGTGAATAATAGCCCAGTGTGTGTGTGTGTGTGTGTGTGTGTCTCCCACATCTTCTTTCTCCACTCACCCATCGACTATCATGTGGGTGGTTTCCATGCCTCAGCTGTTGTAGCGGTGCTGCAGGGACTGTGCGGGCACATGTGTCTCTCTGGGGTCCTGTTTTCATTCCCTTGGACATGCATGCAGCTGTGGGATTGCTCGATCATGTGGTAGTTTCACTTTCAGTGTTTTCAGGAACCTCCACAGTTTTCCATGGTGCCTGCACCAGTTAACATTCCCAGCAACAGTACACAAAGGGTTCTTTTCCTTGAGGGTGTGTTTGATACTTATCATGAGAGAGAGAGCAGCCCTTTTCTATGCAACCAGCCGGAGCGTCATCTGCACCTACCTTTCTGCTAATCTCGATCCTACTTATACTGAAGGCTCATAAACCATTCCTCAGACAGCAGCGATTTCTGTGCAGAGTCCCAGCATGATCCCTCAGGACCTCAGATGTAACTCTGCATCACACACGATGCTTTAGGCAAGGGTTATGCTTTCTTGCTTTAAAGAGAAGGAAGTGCTCCTAAATTTTATAGACTGAATTATCGCCACCTCATTCACAAATAAGCTGAGTCAGTGAAGACAGCATAGAAAATGAGACACTGCGACAAATATTGCGATTAAGCATCTGACCACTCTGTCCAGGATAGAGGTCACCCTTAGCTTCATAATGTGTGTGATCACATTGGTGTAATAACTAGGAATTAATGAACTATCTACTCATTCATTCATTTGCGTATTCTTTTATTTATACACTGACAACTAAAAAAGTTTAGTCACAACCTGAAAGTAGAGTGTTATTTTATTGGGTGAGAATGTTTAGTATTCCAGCCCAGGAGATAGCATCTCAGTAACTCTGAGAAAACTGCTCCAAGAAGGTGGGCAGGGAATTCAGGCTATATACAAGTCTGCAACAAAGGGAGCAGGCAGTCTGAACATCAAAGATTGGGTAGCAAGTTAAGGAATTTAGCGTTCTGTGCATGAGAAGATGCAAGCCTCGGGGCTGCCTGAATGCATGCCCTTCGTGAGACAGCACCTCAGCTGTCTGGGGCCAATGCGGTTTCCTTGTTCACGTCTCTTCCTGCATTCCCCCAGCTCCTTGGCAAGCACCGTGGAGGGTGACAGCTTACACTGGATTGCAGTTTGGGAAGCCTTATTTACATTTGAGGCCGGAAATCACCGATGGTGGTGGCATTTCTTGTTTATTGATATGGCAGAAGATCCTTGCATTTCACAACACCAGCCAGTATTGAACTCCTTCCTGCTGCATTGCTGATGCCTTGTGGATGTGGAGGATCAGGGCTGAGATGCAGATATTACCTGGTCTTCACAAAAGATATGGAAGAGGCAGGTGGATTTTACCTCTCCTGAGGCTTATGTTGTTCACCCAGACTCCCTCCTGGTCTCTGTCTGCCTCCTCCAGACAGCCCTCCTGGCACCCCAGCTGCCTGGGCAAGACTCTGCTCCACTGTGGCTCACAGAGACAACCTCTGCTGTCCTTTGATGATCAGCCACTTCCGAGGTCCTCAGCGCCTGTCTCACACCCGTGGTCTCCATTCTATCCACCCGTCACTCTCAGGAACACACACTGCATTCAGATTTAGCAACACTGTTAGAGTAGAAAGGGAAAAAAATATGTATACGTACACACACACATATATGTAATCTTAAGTATTATGAGGCTCATTTAAACTATAGTAAGCTGCATACCATTCTAATGGATAATGGCAGAAACCAAAGAGGAACTAAAGAACCTCTTGATGAGGCAAACTCTGGGAGATGGTGAGGGACGGGGAAGCCTGGGTGCTAAAGTCCATGGGTTGCAGAGTCAGACACGACAGGGCAACTGATACAGGGCATCCTGTATCTTGATAAGGGTGAAAAAGCCAGCTTAAAACTAAACATTAAAAAAAAATAAAAAACTAAGTTCATGGCCTCCGCCTCTTACTTCATGGCAAACAGAGGGGGGAAAGGTCGAAGTAGTGACAGATTTCCTCTCCTTGGGCTCCAAAATCACTGCAGTCCGTGACTGCAGCCTTGAAATCAGAAGACGGTTGCCTCTTAGCAGGAAAGCTATGATTAACCAACCTAGACAGAAAAGCAGAGACATCACTCTGCCAGCAAAGGTCCGTATAGTTAAGGCCATGGTCTTCCCATGGTCATGTACAGTTGTGAGAACTGAATGGTAAAGAAAGCAGAGTGTCAAAGAATTAATGCCCTCAAACTGTGGTGCTAGAGAAGACTCCTGAAAGTCCCTTGGACAGCTAGGAGATCAAACCAGTCTATCTTAAGGGAGATCAGCCCTGACTATTCACTGGCAGGACTGATGCTGAAGCTGAAGTTGAAGCTCCAATACTGTGGTCACCTGATGCAAAGAGCCAACTCATTGGTAAAGACCCTGATGCTAGGAAAGATTCCTGATGCTAGGAAAGATTGAAGGCAGAAGGAGAAGAGGGCATCAGAGAATGAGGTGGCTGGATGGCATCACCGATGCAATGGACATGATCTGGGGCAAACTTTGGGAGATGGTGAGGGACAGGGAAGCCTGGTGTGCTGAAGTCCACGGGTTACAAAGAGTCGGACATGATTGGGTGACTGAAAAGCAATAACAAACTGCATAATCCTGTATCAGAAAACTCAAAGGTGCACAAACATGTGCCTACACATGTAATATTATAGAAGTTTTAGAATAGGCATCACAGAGGCACTGTTTTCTACCCTTTAAAGTTACCATGACTTGGGGCTAAGCCCCATCTACACAGCTCTGTAAACAAGCATGTGCATGATTTTCGTGTGAATTAGGTGAAATTAGGGCATCATACTCTTTTTATTGCCCACAATGTTGATGAGGGCTGCTCTCAATAGTAAGGAACACAAAAGCACTTTGATTTATCAATTCTCCCCAATATAAGGGGTTGCTATTATTTATTCTCAGTTCTAGAGGCATATTGACTCAGGGGAAGTATATGTGATAAATGAGACGGTCTGCAGTTCTCAAATTAGATCCCCCCTCTCTCTTGCCTCCTGTTTCACACCACTCAGTTCACACTGACAAAAGCAATATCCTCCTGATCCTTGGAAGGTGTGGAGATAGTGAAGCTCTGATTTAGAAACAGGAAAAGACAGTAAACAAGTGAATAGCACTTGATCATCCTAATGATATAATACCAGATCTTTGCATTGCTGCAACCATCAGATTTCTGTAACATACTGAAGTTGTTAACCATGTACTTGTTATCAGTAAAGAATTTGTAGCGTGTCTAATGAAAAATGTGATAATCATCGTTTTCTCTCCTCAAATTCATCTTATGTACACAGAGTATTTTATTTTTCATACCTCTGAAAACTGAGAATCAATTTAATGGTGGTGACTAATGTGATAGATGTTTAGAAATGAATGTTTGGAGGATGAGAATTGAAGGTTTTAATTTGATTGTGACTAGATATAAAGAAAGTAAAATCTCTTTAAATAACTGAATGAGGGAATCTTTGTTGTTGTGAGAATGCAAAACATAGGATTTTATGATATGTTCAAAATGTGCATATTTGTGTTACTAATAGATGTAATTTTTTAAAATAACTAAAGGCTGAAATATTTTTAAATCTGCAGGAACAGACATACTTGGCTTTCCATACATGATATATTTGACATGATGAAAGGAGATATGTTCATCAGTATTTTTTTTCAGGGCACTTACAATTCCTTTACAAAGGAGGGGCTAAGCTTAGTCCTCAGTGCAATCTTTGGAACTTAACCAACATAACTGATTCAAATACTGTGGTTAACATGAATAACCTGTTATATACTCTTATATGTTTTAGAAATTTTCCAAGTGCATTTTTTTACATACATGGCCTAATGTTTAACAACAATGTGGCATGCAGAACTCAAAAATAAAGTTTTATAACTAGCAAATAAATATTAAAACACTTATTTTCAAGAAAAAGAAACATTATTTGACTTACAGATATCACCTAAATTGGACATTTATTATGTCCCACTAATGTTCTAGTTCCAATAAATGATTATGAGGATCTTTGAGATCACTTTAAAAGCTAGCTTGAAACATTGAAAACAAGTTAATTAAAAAATTGTTGTTGTGTAGTCAACCAGTTGTGTCCAACTCTTTGCACCCCCATGGACTGCAGCACGCTAGGTCTCCCATCCCTCACCAATCCTCAGAAGTTTGCCCAAGTTCATGTTCATTGCATCAGTGATGCCATCCAACCATCTCATCCTCAGATGCCCTCTTCTTCTGCCCTCAATCTTTCCCAGCATCAGGGTCTTTTCCAATGAGTCGGCTGTTCACATCAGATGACCAAAATAGTGGGGCTTCAGTTTCAGCAGCAGTCCTTCCAACGAGTATTCAGAGTTGATTTCCTCTAAGACTGACTGTTTTGGTCTCTTTGCTGTCCAAGGAATTCTCAGGAGTCTTCTCCAGCGCTAGAGGGCAAAGGCATCAATTCTTTGGTGCTCTGCCTTCTTTAAAGTCCAGCTCTCACAACTGTACATGACCACTGGGAAGACGGTAGCCTTAACTATGTGGACCTTTGTCGGCAGAGTGATCGGCTTTTCAAAACACTGTCTAGATTTGTCACAGCTTTCCTGCCGAGAAGCAGGCGTCTTCTGCTTCCATGGCAGCAGTCACCATCTTTCACTCTCTCCCTTCATCCTCATCAAGAGGCCCTTCGCTTTCTGCCATCAGAGTGGTATCATCCACATATCTGACATTGTCGATGTTTCTCCTGCCTATCTTGATTCCAGCTTGTAGCTCATCCAGCCTGGCCTTTCTCATGATGTATTCAGTGTTTAGGTTAAATAAATGGACAGCCCTGTCATTTTCTCAATCCTGAATCAATCAGTTGTTTCATACAGGGTTCGAACTGTTGCTTCCATACATGACCACTGGAAAAACCATAGCTTTGACTAGATGGACCTTTGTTGACAAAGTAATGTCTCTGCTTTTTAATATTCTCTTTAGGTTGGCCATAGCTTTTCTTCCAAGGAGCAAGCATCTTTTGATTTCACGGCTACAGTCACCATCTGCAGTGATTTTGGAGCCCAAGAAAATAAAGTCTCTCACTGTTTCCATGGTTTCCTCATCTATTTTCCATGCAATGATGGGACCAGGTGCTGTGATCTTAGTTTTTTGAATGTTGAGTTTTAAGCCAGCTTTTTCACTTTCATCTTTGGCTACAAAGAATGTAATCAATTTTGTCTCAGTATTGACCATTTGGTGATGTCCATGTGTAAAGTCATCTCTTGTGTTGTTGAAAAAGGATGCTTGCTATGACCAGTGATCTCTTCATGGATCACTGCCTTGTTGTCATGATGGAGATTGAATAATTAAAAAATAGCCAATATTATAATATAAACATAATAGACTCAGACCCTACTATAAGCAGCAGAAATGCTACAAGGTCAACTGTTACAAGAAAGTAAGTGACTTCTGAATTTGAAAATGAAAATCTGTAGTGTAGGGGGATTTATCATCTAGTTTAATAGCTACAATATAAATAGCTCTTGGATTATTATATTTTGATTTAATTAGCATGAAATATGGGACTCGGGCTTTTTTGCTTTAATGGAATTCACATTCTGCATTGTGGAAAATCAAAGTGATTGATTTATTTCTGTTGCATGTTGAAGTTTTTTTTTTTTAATTGTAGGATTCAATTTACTCTTACGTTTGATAGTCTACTTTAATGACATATTTTCATAGCTATTAAGTGCTTATTCAGTACAAAGACCATGAAAGCAAATGTTCCACTTTTGAAACATTGTTACAGAGGACATTTGAGTAGCAGATCATAAAAGGTATTTAATGTTTTCTTATAATAATGTCACCCTTTCTGTCAAGTGTCTTAATACCTGTGCTTTCACTGACAAAGTAAAATGTTTCATGCATTCTGAGGTTTCAAGGTATCTATCTTAAGAATCAGTTCAATTCAGTTGCTCAGTCATGTCATGTCCAACTCTTTGCAACCCCGTGGACTGCAGCACGCCAGGTTTCACTGTCCATCACTAACTCTCGGAGCTCGATCAAACTCATGTCCGTTGAGTCGGTGATGCCATCTGAAGAATCTTGGCCTTAAATTTATTTTACTTCCCTGTGGCTCACAGTAATAGCATTAAAGAAGTCTCTCAGTAAGTAGTAATTGTGTTAACTTGAAAGGACTTTTGCTTGATTTCGTATATTTTTTAAAAATTCTGAAATAGTCATTATCCCCAGAAATTGGTTAAACTGAACAATATATAGTCTGCAACTTCAGATTTGCCAATATCCACCCATCATTTCACAATCCTAAAGCCCACATTGCTTTCTGTCATGAGGAAGTATGCAGAAATACACAATTCCTGTATTGAATCCTAATGCTTCATCCCTTCAAGCATTTCATGCATTCTGAGGTTTCAAGGTATCTATCTTAAGAATCAGTTCAATTCAGTTGCTCAGTCATGTCATGTCCAACTCTTTGCAACCCCGTGGACTGCAGCACGCCAGGTTTCACTGTCCATCACTAACTCTCGGAGCTCGATCAAACTCATGTCCGTTGAGTCGGTGATGCCATCTGAAGAATCTTGGCCTTAAATTTATTTTACTTCCCTGTGGCTCACAGTAATAGCATTAAAGAAGTCTCTCAGTAAGTAGTAATTGTGTTAACTTGAAAGGACTTTTGCTTGATTTCGTATATTTTTTTAAAATTCTGAAATAGTCATTATCCCCAGAAATTGGTTAAACTGAACAATATATAGTCTGCAACTTCAGATTTGCCAATATCCACCCATCATTTCACAATCCTAAAGCCCACATTGCTTTCTGTCATGAAGAAGTATGCAGAAATACACAATTCCTGTATTGAATCCTAATGCTTCATCCCTTCAAGCTTTGAAATTAAACATGAGTATATACCTACATGGAACTACCTTGGTGGCTCAGTGGGTAAATAATCCACTTGCAATGTGGGAGACTCAGGTTCAGTCCCTGGGTCAGGAACCCCTGGAGGTGGCCATGGCAACCTACTCCAGTATTCTTGCCTGGAGAATCCTGTGAACAGAGAAGCCTGGTGGGCTACAGTCCATGGGGTTGCAAAGAGTCAGACATGACTGAGGAGCTTATTACATACATATATATACCTACACAAAAATAATCTAAATATAAAATTATTTATATTCACTTTATATAATTCAAGTGAATACTAAAATTCAGGCATGCTGCTGCTGCTGCTAAGTCACTTCAGTCGTGTCCGACTCTGTGTGACCCCATAGACGGCAGCCCACCAGGCTCCCCCATCCCTGGGATTCTCCAGGCAAGAACACTGGAGTGGGTTGCCATTTCCTTCTCCAATGCATGAAAGAGAAAAGTGAAAGTGAAGTCGCCCAGTCTGTCCGACTGTTAGCGTCCCCATNGTGTCCGACTCTGTGTGACCCCATAGATGGCAGCCCACCAGGCTCCCCCATCCCTGGGATTCTCCAGGCAAGAATACTGGAGTGGGTTGCCATTTCCTTCTCCAATGCATGAAATAGAAAAGTGAAAATGAAGTCGCCCAGTCTGTCCGACTGTTAGCGATCCCATGGACTGCAGCCCACCAGGCTACTCCATCCATTGGATTTTCCAGGCAAGAGTACTGGGGTGGGGTGCCATTGCCTTCCCCGAAATTCAGGCATATACATGTGCATGTGTGTGTATATATATACATATACAAAAAAGCTTATATATATATATATATCAAGCTTATATATATATATATCTTTTTTTTTTCTTTTCTGCACTGGGTGTTTATTGCAGCACATGGTCTTATCTCTTGTTGCAGCACGCAGGCTCTCTAGTTTTGGCACACAGGCTCTGGAGCATTTGGCGTTAGTTGCCCTGTGGCATGTGGAATCTTAGCTCCCTGACCAGGGATTAAACCCATTCTCCCTACATTGGAAGGCAAATTCTTAACCACTGGACCACCAAGGAAGTTTTAAATTAAATTTTTAAATTAAACTTTTTCTTTAAAAATACTTGTAAATTCACATGCCCATGTAAGAAGTAAAACAGATCCTGTGGACCCTTAGGAAGTTCCTCCCAAGTGATAACCTGCAGAACTAGCACACACATCACAGCCAGGCTGTCAACAATGGCCAGTCAACAGGCAGAACATCTATCGCCCAAAGGTTCCTCGGGATGTCTTTTCAGCCACCCACTGCCCTCCTGATGCCTCCTGGCAGTCTCTAATGTGCCCTCCACTTCCATAACTCTGCCATTCCCAGAACATCATGTGAAAGGAATCGTGTAGGACGTAGTCTCTCAGGACTGACTTTTTCTCTCAGTTTAGTGCTGAGGAGATTCACTGGGGCTGCAGTGTGTGCCCTGGGTTCATCCCTTTCTGTGGCTGAGTAATATTCCATTGACTGGAGTATTGTTTAATCATTCACTCACTGAAGGACATTTAGCTTGTTTCTAGCTTGTGACCATTATGAATGGAGCTGCCATAAACTTTCATGTATGAGTTTTTGTGTGAACCTGTTTTCACATATCCAGGATAATTGTACAGAAGTGTAATTTCTCGGCTGAATGGCAACGGAATGTTTAGATTTTAATGGCCAAATGATTGTCCAGAGGGCCTGTACCATTTTACATATCTACCAACAATGTATAAGTGACTCCTTTTCTCTGTATCCTCACCAGTATTTGATGTTGTCTGTTTATATGATATAATTAGCTGCACTGATAGGTGTGTAGTGACATCTCTTTTCAATTCCCGAATGAACGTTGATCTTGAACATCTTCATTCAGTTCAGTTCAGTCGCTCAGTCGTGTCCGACTCTTTGCGACCCCATGAATCACAGCACGCCAGGCCTCCCTGTCCATCACCATCTCCCAGAGTTCACTCAGACTCACGTCCATCGAGTCCGTGATGCCATCCAGCCATCTCATCCTCTGTCGTCCCCTTCTCCTCCTGCCCCCAATCCCTCCCAGCATCAAAGTCTTTTCCAATGAGTCAACTCTTCGCATGAGGTGGCCAAAGTACTGGACTTTCAGCTTTAGTATCATTCCTTCCAAAGAAATCCCAGGATTGATCTCCTTCAGAATGGACTGGTTGGATCTCCTTGCAGTCCAAGGGACTCTCAAGAGTCTTCTCCAACACCACAGTTCAAAAGCATCAATTCTTCGNTGTTGAAAATGTTTGAAAATCTTCATAATAAAAGTTGAAAATGTTGGTGGGCTACTGGTTAAGATTCTACACTTTCCCTGTCATGGCCCAGATTCATCCCTAGTCAGAGAACTGAGATTCCACAAACCACTGTGGCACAGCCAAAAAAAAAAAAAAAGTTGAAAAACCTTTTGCTTCCTACCTCTCAGAGTTTCCAAAATGTAGAAATGGGACAATTAGAATACAGTAGATATAGCTAAATAATGTTAGCCTGGTCTGAACCATCCCTCTCTGAGGGAGTTTCTCTTAACAGAGTTGGAGACTATTTTATAAACAAAACTATTCATAAAATATCTCTGGAAGGATACACCAGGAAATGATAGCATTTCCTCCAAGGAGGGGAAACTTTGTGGCTAGAGGACAAGAAGAATAGAAGGAAGGCTTTCTTAAATTCTCTTTTTTTAAGTTTTGAATATCAGATTGAATGTATGTAATACCTATACTTTGGCCACCTGATGCAAAGAGCTGACTCATTGGAAAAGACTCCGATGCTGGGAAAGATTGAGTTTGGTCATAACTTTTCTTCCAAGGAGTAAGCGTCTTCTAATTTCATGGCTGCAGTCACCACCTGCAGTAGATATAGCTAAATAATGTTAGCCTAGTCTGAACCATCCCTCTCTGAGGGAGTTTCTCTTAACAGAGTTGGAAACTATTTTATAAACATAACTATTCATAAAATATCTCTGGAAGGATACACCAGGAAATAATAGCATTTCCTCCAAGGAGGGGAAACTTTGTGGCTAGAGGACAAGAAGAATAGAAGGAAGACTTTCTTAAATTTTCTTTTTTTAAGTTTTGAATATCAGACTGAATGTATGTAATAGCTATACTTTGGCCACCTGATGCAAAGAGCTGACTCATTGGAAAAGACTCCGATGCTGGGAAAGATTGAGGGCAGGAGGAGAAGAGGATGATAGGGGATAAGATGGTTGGATGGCATCACTGACTCAATGGACAGGAGTTTGAGCAGGCTCCAGGAGATGGTGAAGGACAGGGAAGCCTGGCGTGCTGCAGTCCATGGGGTTGCAAAGAGTTGGACACAACTGAGGGACTGAACAACGAAAACAATACCTATTCAAAAATAAAAATATAAAGCTCTCAGAGTGTAACAGTCTGAGTTTGAGCAGGCTCCAGGAGATGGTGAAGGACAGGGAAGCCTGGCGTGCTGCAGTCCATGGGGTTGCAAAGAGTTGGACACAACTGAGGGACTGAACAACGAAAACAATACCTATTCAAAAATAAAAATATAAAGCTCTCAGAGTGTAACAGTCTGCCTTTTTTCAAAGTAATAGAATAAATGTAAAATAAACACAACTTGCTGTGTATGGCTGTTAGTTAGCAAAGTCAACGTCCAGTTTCATGAAGTGGACTAGAACAGTCCAACAGCAACCAGCGGGCTCTGTCTGAGGACATTTTTAGCTCTGAGTCAAAGGACTGCCTTTTCCATTCCTGCTTCCCAGATGGGCCTGAGCTGAGGAAGTAACTTGGTTGGGGAGCTCAGAAGGAGGGGTTCAGAGGCAGACTGGAGGGATGGTGGACCCCAGTGGTGCAGGAGTGAAGAATTACAACTGATGACAGGGGCATAGTCCTGTGTAAATAACTGTTTGCATATTCCATACTTTACAAAATGTTCATAACCATCACTTCCTCTGAGCTACACAACTCCCCTACAAGGCGAGTAGGCGTGGATTTTGGCTTATTTTGACTGAAGAGGGAACTAAGTACAGTGGCCCTAAGATTCACCTCTAGATATTTTTCCAGCTGCGAGAAGTACTGACCAAGGCCCTCTCCTGGTTCTGAAATTCATCCGCATGTTTGAGTTGAGCCCAAGCTTTCCACGGGCTGCTCCCGGCCAGTAGTAAGTGCAGCGGTGATATCAAGGCAGGCTCATTCTTTGGGACTCTGATGGCTTGAGTGGATCCAGCAGCCTTGCCGAGCTTTCCTTTTAGTACACTGCAATCTAACATGTTTTGGGGCAGCCTTTCTTCCCTCTCTTCACTCCTGGGCAGGCTTGCATCACAGGCTCATGGCTCTCCCAGCCTCTCCTAGCTCCCTCCCATTTTCTCTTAGAGGCATTTCCTGAAAGTTTAATGAGGTTTTGGCATCAAAGATAGATCTGGGTGATTCCAGGCTGTGCTTCTAATCAATGCACTATGTTGTCTTTCTTTTCATGAAATTTATTTCAATTTGAGACAGTAAATGGGCACATCCTTCTTCCTATCAATTTGCTGTCATATTTCACACTTTTATTATTAAAATATTTATATATGTGTGATTATCTGGCATGTTACATAATAAGCTGTAAATGAACAAAACTTTCTGATTGGTTTATATGCAGCTTTTGAGGTTTCTTTGGGCTTCCCCAGTGGCTCAGCAGTAAAGAATCTGCTTGCTCTGCAGGAGATGCAGGAGTCTCTGATTTGATCCCTGGGTTGGGAAGGTCCCCTAGAGGAGGGCACAGCAACCCATTTCAGTATTCTTGCCTGGAGAATCCCATGGACAGAATAGGCTGGTGGGCTATCGTCCATAGGGTCACAAAGGGTCAGACACGACTGAAGTGACATCACACATGCACGCGTGAGGTTTCTTTAGTTGTTGTTCTTTTTGAAATGATTTGTCTCCTATCATTATCTCCACTTCTCGTTGCCCTTTATTAACACTCTGAGGTTTGTTTATGATAGCCAGCCTAGAAATTCTCAGAATTTCTGCAGGCCTGAAGAACTACCTACAATTTGCTGGCTGCCCTTCTGGCTTGGCAGGGAATATAATAAACAAATAGATGCTAGTCTAAAGAGGAAGCTGTTTAAGTCTCTTGAAACGGTGTCACCAGGAGAATGGGGACATTGTAAGCTGTGGGCAGAAGGCCGTTTAACATGGAATGGGAAGGAATGAGGAGGCAGAGGAACTGGCAGACTCTTACTTGGTTCTTCCTGGAATTGACCGCAGGAGTCTGGCTAGCTATTTGCACAAGTTTCCAGGACTCCATCAAGAGTTTATTCTGANCCCTTAAATCTATTTCTCACTTCCACTGTATAATCATAAGGGATTTGATTTAGGTCATACCTGAATGGTCTAGCGGTTTTCCCTGCTTTCTTCAATTTAAGTTTGAATTTGGCAATAAGGAGTTCATGATCTGAGCCACAGTCAGCTCCTGGTCTTGTTTTTGTTGACTCTATAGAACTTCTCCATCTTTTGCTGCAAAGAATAAAATCAATCTGATTTCGGTGTTGACCATCTGGTGATGTCCATGTGTAGAGTCTTCTTTTGTGTTGTTGGAAGAGGGTGTTTGCTATGACAAGTGCCTTTTCTTGGCAAAACTCTATTAGTTTTTGCCCTCTTATTACATATTTATTTCCCATCTGTACATTCTCTTCAGTGACACGTTTTTTCATGTCTTTTGTTCATTTTCTGGTTGAATATTGTCATGTTTTCCTTTCATTTTTTGGCATCTTCAGAATTTTTGTTACATTTTAGATACTAGTCTTTTGTCAGATATGTGAATTTTAAAGTGCTTTTCTTGGTCTTCATATTGTCTATCCATCTTCTTAACAAAATCTTTTTTGGGGAAAAAACGTTTTTAATTTTGAAGTTTAATTTATTAATTTTTGCTTTTATAGATCATGCTGTTGTTGCCATGTCCTCGCCTAGCCCTAAATCCTCAAGATTTTTCTCCTAGACATTTTTCTGAAAGTTTTATGGTTTTGCATTCTGTATTTAAAGCTGTGATCAACCGTGAATTAACTTCTGTGGAAGATGTGAGGTGTGCATCAAGGCTGGCCATTTCCCCAGTGCCGTGTGTTACTTTTGAAATCCAGGGGGAGGGATTTGTGAAATGTGTATCCATCACTTTGAGCAGCCATCACTTCTGTTGCTGACCTTGGAAGATCTTAGAAAACTCTGTGTCTCCAGTTCCTGAAGCACTTTGATGTTGTCAGGAGGGAGAGGAGGAAGGTAGACCGAATTATTGGACCTTGGTAGAATTTGGACCCACCTTCTTTCTTCAATGTGGAGCCTGAGATTGAGTGGAAACACTGCATTAAATGAATTGAGGTTCCTCTTTCCTGTGTGTTTTCCCACCTTTTCCAGCCACTGAAGCACTAATGCACACTTGATGGAGTTCTAGTGGCCAGCTCATGTTTATCCTGTCAGCCACAGTCAGTGGCCCTCCAGAAGGAGATTTCCCTTTTCCATGCTATGATCTAACCCAAAGAGCAACTTTTCAGAGAAAATGGTAACCTGACACTTGCACAGAGAATTCATTCAACTTTCTTAACCCAAGAACAGGCACTCTTCATACGCAGATTAAGATCTGAAGATTAGAATATGTCTCCCTCTGATGAGAAGCGTATTGGGGTCACTGTGTGTGTTTTTCCATGTATGTGGTGAGCATTCTCTCTGGTACATTATGAAAGGATATTTTAAGATAATAAATGTACACAAAGCAGACTTTGCTTCTCTGAATGAATAACCAGTCAGTAAAAATATGTTTAAGTTATGTTTAAAAAAATTTTTTTAAAAGCAAGAGGACTTGACACCTTTAATAGGACATGGTCCAAATGCTCAAATTTTTTTAGTTAGGATAGAAAGAGAACACAACTTTGCACAAATTTTTGAATGCATATATTCTGTACAGTCTCTGGTGTCAAAAATGACTTTAACCATTTGGGAATAAATTTGAGTCCACTGTACTTCTCATGATTCAGTAGTTGTACGTCATCATTGCTGCCTTGTACAAGCCAAATGTCAGGGCCCTGGCTTCTAGGCTAAGAGAATCACAGGCTCGGGTCACTCAGGCTTATTGGAGTGGTTCTAGATTCAGGGGGCAAGGAGTGGAGATGTCTCTTAGATCCCACTAGGCTTGTGGAAGATTCTATATGACTTGAAACATTCTAGAGAACCCCTGCCTGGGGAAATTGAAAAACACAATTTATACACCTCAGGAATAGTATCTTGTTCTTCTCAGGTGGTAGTAGGATAAGACTGATTCAACTAAAAATATTGTTTCCCTTTTTATGGAAAAAAAAAAACTGAAAAGATTCAGCCATTAAAATCCTGTTTGACAAAAAATATATATATATATTTGAGACAAAATTGAGTGAAAGAACATACGGCACATAAAAGAATACAATCATGAAAAGGAAATGAGTGTATGCTGCATTCATGACTCTGTGTGACCCTGAAGGTGGAAAAGCAATTTCTGACCCTAAAGAAATATAGTTGGTTGGAGCCTCTCATATTAGTCTCCAAATAAGCTTTACTGTCATTACCAGAAAGTATTTTTCCACAATGAGTAACTGGGAGGAAATAAAACGGTGTTTATTTTAAAAAAAACAAAAAACAAAAAAAACACAGCCAATATATTCCCTAGTACATTGTTTTAAATTGTTTGTTTTTTCCTCATGTTGTCTCATTGCTTTTGGTTTTTTATTTTTAATCCAATCTAGAGTACCCTAGGAACATTTTATTTTTATTTTGTAATTCTAAAAGGGAAGAGTAAGAGTTTGGGGTTCAATTCAGCTAAGCCTTCATGATCCATTTATTGGAAATCTCAGTTTTTAAAGAAACACAAGCCATATGAAGACCTCCCCACTAAGCCCATATGTAGAACCATTTTACTACAATTCACATTTTCATGTAATTGGCATAAATTTAGCTAATTATGTAGATGCTGTATTTCTGTTTTTTCATGCCTTTTGTTGATTTTCCATTTGAGTATATAGATACTAGAGTTCATACAATATGAACTACATGAGTACATAAATTTTTAATGCCATGCTCTATTATTATTATTACAGATATTCAGAGTGAAAATTTGCTTTAGAAGTAGAAAACTCTTTCAAAACTGAATTAAATTTCATCCCATTAAAGGATATATAACCCTTAGTGCAAGCCACTGTTTTATATACTGATATTCTGTGGATCTTTGTTTGGGAGGATTTGAAGAAGTCTATGGAGAAAACATGCTCTATAATTACATTTATTTAGAATACACTGTATTACATTATTTTTTTAAGTTTCTTTATTCTCTGAGCCTTTAATCCCTGATATACAATGGAGACCTACAAGAGAGAGTTGGAGGATGTGGTATTTGTTAGTGTTATTAGACCAGACACCTATTAATAAACTACAGAAAAGTGTTCTGCAGAACACTTGTCATGCAAACTCATGTGCCTTTTGAAATTCTTCTTATGTACAAAATCTGTGCATCTTTGTGTATAGCTTCTTTACTGAGTAATGTGCTTTTGCTTTTAATGAATATTGAATAAAAATTTGGAAAGAGAAGTAATAAAAGCATATCTCTTTTTAAAAGATTACAGTGAGACTCATAGATGATCTCCTTGGCTTTTTTTCTAAAGAATTATTTTTAAATTATTTTAGTACTGTGTACTTATTTATCATAGAAGTATTACTATGGATATTTACTAAGAGCTGTTGTTGCCAAGTTATGTCTTGGCATGTCAGCCAAGTCATGTCTGACTCTTTGCAACCCCATGGACTATAGCACACCAGGCTTCCCTGTACTTTGCTATCTCCTGGAGTTTGCTCAAAACTCATGTCCATTGGGTTAGTGAAGCCATCCAACCATCTCCTCTGTTGACCCTTTTCCTCCTGCCCTCAATCTGCTCCATCATCAGGATCTTTTTCAGTGAGTCAGCTCTTCACATCAGGTGGCCAAAGTATTGGAGCTTCAGCTTCAGCACCAGTTTTCCAATGAATATTCAGGGTTGATTTCCTTTAGGATTGACTGATTTGATCTCTTTGCTTAATAGACAATTAACTTTTAATACTAAGTATTTATTTTAAAATTATTATAATGCTATATTAAATTAATTCTCACTTAGAAATGGGTATGTAATCATCCATATGACCACTTGCTTGAGTAAAGAAAGTTTCTTTTGGAGATGTGAAATTCAGTCCAATGGACAAGATTGAAAATGTACAATAGGATTTGCTTATGTTTTTTTCCTGAAGCCCAGAGAAGTCTCAGCAACAATAGAGCACAGTGAGATCTTAGATTCTTTAGTTGGTCAAATAGTAAACTCAAGATTGACCGCTTGTAAAATACTAGTTCCATGGAAGCACCATTGTGTTGCCTAGGTGATGGCCACAACAGGCTGTGATTCTGGTTGCTTGAATTCTCTAATTCCTCTTCTCTATTGTAAAAAGTTATGGGTTATGGGTGTGACACTCCTGGCATCCCAACTAGAAGCTTTGTGTCCTCAGGTCCATTCTGCATTCCACTGCTGAACTGGTCTTCTTTCAGGGAGATGCACTTGCTTTCTGCCTTGCCTGCTGATCTTTGCAGCTGATGAGAGTGGAAACTGAAAGAATCTTCCTCAATGGCTCTGACTCAGCATTTCCTGCTCTCTTCCCATTGAAAAAACCTATTTTTTTGATATTTATTGAGAACTCTCCTTCAAGTAAAATTCTCCTACTCAAAACACTAATAATTACAATGGCAATGATGACAGGCATGATAAGCCAGCCTTCATGAAGTGGGATTAAGACAGAACTGAAATGGAGGGTCTGCAAGGCCCAGTATGACAGTAAAGTAAGTTCTCTAGAAACATGGCCACTGAAAATATGCCAAAGATATTGGATATGATTAAGTTTAGCTTTTTAAAATATATTACTGAAACTGCAGGACAATAAGGGATCTTCAGAGTCACCAAAGTAATGTGAGATGCAGAAAGGCCATGAGATTAAGGGGTTGGCTTTGTCCTGGGAGCAGACCCAGGTTCGATCTCTGGGTCAGGAAAATCCCCTGGAGAAGGGAATGGCAACTCACTCCAGTGCTCTTGTTTGGAGAATTCCATGAACAGAGGGGCCTGGTGGGCTATAGTCCATGGGGTTACAAAAAGCTGAACACAGCTAGGTGACTTTCTCACTTTACTTCCCCCTGAAAGCATCTGTCAGTAGGACCCTAGTAAGACTGATTTCATTTCTGAGAGTCTGTGGGCTGAAAAGATAGGTAGAAACATCAGAGGGATTTTCAATATTGGAAATATAATCAGATCTGCTTACACACTGCTAGAACTCCAAGAAGGAAATGGCAACCCACTCCAGTGTTCTTGCCTGGAGACTCCCGGGGATGGGGGAACCTGGTGGGCTGCCGTCTATGGGGTCACGCAGAGTCGGACACGACTGAAGCGACTTGGCAGAAGCAGCAGCAGAACTCTAAAGGGAGATCTGCTGTCACTACAGGGGAGAAAAGTTAGATGATAAAGACAGATAGACAGATGGATGGACAGGTGTGGATATAGATACAGGTATAGAAATAGACACAGGGACAGAGAGCTCATAACCGCAAGCAGGTTTCAGACTAGCCTATAAATGGATTTGTGCCATCTCTGTGGTCCAGAATGCCTCAGCAGAGACTTTGTTTTAAAGAGGTAGAAAGCTTCTCTTGTTCCAGGCACATGGGAAAGTCAAGTGGAATCCCCTCTGCATAAATGCACCTTCAAAAGAATTACTGCAGGTGAAGTTTCAGAAATAGAAGATCAAAATCAAAATTCAGAGGCAACTTAGATTCTGAGAGATATTGGAATTATTATCAGATCAGACCGTAAGAGTGTAAAAAACAAAGATGAATAAAATTATGAGTAGAGAACAAAATACTGTATAAATGGCCAAAGATGTTTGAACAAAATGCTAGCAGAGAAACAATGAAAGGAAGTTTAAAACTCAACTACATGATAGTATAATAAATTTGATGCAGATGGAAAGAAGATTATGATTGGGAAATGGTCTAAAAAATTACCCAGAAGATGGAACAAAGATTTTTAAAAAGTAAAAGTTAAGAGACACGAAGAAAAAAAAGAGAGAGAGAGACACGAAGGATAGAGATATTTGTCAAATTTTAATTCATAAGAGGGGAGTACAGAAAATAGGGGGGAACTGATATTTGATAAGATAGTTGCTTAATCTTCAGATTTAAAACTTTGAATGGATTCCAAGCAAGATTAATAAAGGAAGGTTCATTCATAGATATGATACTGCAAAACTTTTATTTCCTTAGAAATATAAGGCAATTCATGCATAGACATCATATTGTGAAATGTTAGGACATCAAAGATAGATGATCTTAAAGTCATTCCAGACTGTGAGATTAAGTAGGAAAACTGGAAAGCAGAAAACTGTAATACATTAACAGTGTTGAGGGGGAAATGAGAACAGAAACATCTATTGATCCTACAGTTATCAGGTTAGTAAAAACATTCTTTAGATTAAAGGAGAATTTAAAATATTTTTAAAGAACTAAAGGTGTTTTTGGACAAAACACTTTAAGAGGGTTTGGGTCATCTTAGCTGGTTGTCACAAGAGAAGGCATCAACCAAAAGAGAATGTATCCGATCTTATTTTCTTCAAGTTTCCTTGAGATTGGGGTTCTCAGATTTTTTAAATTGTGGCATATATTTTCATTAAAATATTGTTGAGAAAATCAAAGGGAAATGAGTGTGTGTCCATAGCATTATATAAATCCTTAATATTTTCCATCAGTTCAGTTCAGTTTAGTCACTCAGTCGTGTCCGACTCTTTGTGACCCCATGAATCGCAGCATGCCAGGCCTCCCTGTCCATCACCATCTCCCGGAGTTCACTCAGACTAAAAGCAGAAAACTGTAATACATTAACAGTGTTGAGGGGGAAATGAGAACAGAAACATCTATTGATCCTACAGTTATCAGGTTAGTAAAAACATTCTTTAGATTAAAGGAGAATTTAAAATATTTTTAAAGAACTAAAGGTGTTTTTGGACAAAACACTTTAAGAGGGTTTGGGTCATCTTAGCTGGTTGTCACAAGAGAAGGCATCAACCAAAAGAGAATGTATCCGATCTTATTTTCTTCAAGTTTCCTTGAGATTGGGGTTCTCAGATTTTTTAAATTGTGGCATATATTTTCATTAAAATATTGTTGAGAAAATCAAAGGGAAATGAGTGTGTGTCCATAGCATTATATAAATCCTTAATATTTTCCATCAGTTCAGTTCAGTTTAGTCACTCAGTCGTGTCCGACTCTTTGTGACCCCATGAATCGCAGCATGCCAGGCCTCCCTGTCCATCACCATCTCCCGGAGTCCACTCAGACTTGTGTCCATCGAGTCAGTGATGCCATCTAGCCATCTCATCCTCGGTCGTCCCCTTCTTCTCCTATCGTCAGTCCCTCCCAGCATCAAAGTCTTTTCCAATGAGTCAACTCTTTGCGTGAGGTGGCCAAAGTACTGGACTTTCAGCTTTAATATCATTCCTTCCAAAGAAATCTCAGGGTTGATCTCCTTCAGAATGGACTGGTTGGATCTCCTTGAAGTCCAAGGGACTCTCAAGAGTCTTCTCCAACACCACAGTTCAAAAGCATCAATTTGGAGCCCCTCAAAATAAAGTCTGACACTGTTTCCACTGTTTCTCCATCTATTTCCCATGGAGTGATGGAACCGGACGCCATGATCTTCGTTTTCTGGATGTTGAGCTTTAAGCCAGCTTTTTCACTCTCCTCTTTTACTTTCATCAAGAGGCTTTTTAGGTCCTCTTCACTTTCTGCCATAAGGGTGGTGTCATCTGCATATCTGAGGTTATTGATATTTTCCATAATTGGTTGAATTTTCAACAGGATTTTTCTAGCATCTGTTCAAAGAAAGCATAATCAATATGCAAATTATTGAATATATTCTTGAAGGGGAAAAAAAAATGTTCACATGTGGACAAGTGACTCGTTATGCCAATCAAAGGCACTTCAGCCACAGGGCTTCACATTTGTAAGAGTGTGGGGATCACATCTCCAGTCACTAATGTGATGTTGTCCCTTTGTTCTAGCATCCATCGCATCTACCTGCAACGACCCGGGTATGCCTCAAAATGGTACCCGCTATGGGGACAGCAGAGAACCTGGGGACACCATCACCTTCCAGTGTGACCCCGGGTACCAGCTCCAAGGGCAAGCTAAAATCACCTGTGTGCAGCTGAATAACCGATTCTTTTGGCAACCAGACCCTCCTACATGCATAGGTATTGTGCAATGGAATATAGCAGTTTTAATTTGGGGAAGGAGTGCATGTTACCATTAAAACTGCTCTATAAAATGTATTGTTCTTCAGAAGTATTTCTCAAGAGTTTCTTGCATACCCTCAGGTTTTCTGAGATTACATTGAAATTTTATTATAAACCTTTAAACTTTATTTTATTAGGTGAAATAAAGGAAGTAGTTTACAGTACAGTAATTGACATTTACCTAAAATTTCCTATCCTTAACAAATCTTATAAAAATATAGATCAATCAAGTTACTGTAATTTAAAACTTGGGGTGGCTGAAAATTCATAACTCTACCATTGTTGTTCTCATTTTTAATATAGAAATGTGCCCTTAAGCAAAGCCTACTCAATAAAGAATAGTTCTCTTTTTAGATAATTTTTCTGTAATAGCAGTACATTTTTAATAGAATCCTAAAACCTAGAAAGTATACTGCTTATGTCAATATACAGATAAAAGGAAAGACTTCTTTCTGAAATTTACTAGAATTTTGCAGTTTGACCTTATTAAGAAGAAAACAGTTGGTGTTGCAGACCTTAATCTGAATGACCAACATCCAAGATATGTGCTTGTGCATGCTCACTCACTCAGTCATGTCCAACTCTTTGTGACCCCATGGACTGTAGCCTGCCAGGCTCCCCCGTCCCTGGGGTTCTCCAGGAAAGAATACTGGAGTGGGTTGCATTTTCCTCCTCCAGGGGATCTTCCCTATCCAGAGATCAAACGTGTGTCTCTTGCATTAGCAGGCAGATTCTTTACCACTGAGCCACCTGGGAAGTCCCCTATTGTATCACAAATATAGTTTTAAGGAAAGACACATTTTTTTATAAACTAATTATTCATTCAATTAAATTGTCCATTCAATTAAATATTTTGCCATAAATGCCTATTTATGGTAGCCCATCTTAATTTAAAAAAAAACCTTTATTATTTTAATGAACTGTCACAGGGTAATTTGTACTTCCTTATAATCTGTTTAAAAAATATAAAATTGAATTAATCTGCAAAGACAGGAAGTGATAATGAAGTGATATGCACATAGTTAATGGCCCATTTTGCATCAGATGACCTTGAGGGAATTTTGTGACTTAAAATGATTTCTATTGTCATAATGCACAGCAGTGAAAAAGTTCTCAGTGGTCCCATGACGCTATCATGTGCAACTCTTAACTTATTACAGAGTGCTTGCAGGAGTCTGGAGATAGATGAGACTGACAGCTCTGCTTATTAGCATAAGCAGGCCTACCATGCTTATTTAATGTTCTGTGCCGCATTTACATTCCATGACTCTTGTGAGCACCGTCACGCATTTCATCTCAAGCTGAGTCATCAGGAGATGCGCCAGATTTCTTCATGTGCCTTTTTTAAAGTGGAATAATTACCTGTAAGTGCAACCAACATGTCAAACCATTGGTCTGTTTTTAAATCAGGAAAGGCACTTTTTTCCCTCAATTTTCATGAGTTTAAGTTTATGGAGGAGTATATAAAGAAGCAATACAATTACCAGTTAATCTCTTGAAGATAATTTCTTGGTTTACATTCATTTGAACAATTCATTATAAAATCTGACCACCTTCCCAACTAATCTATGGTCATTTTTGGGTTTGCCTCTTAGTTGTCTAACTTTGGTCAGTGACTAGGTAAACCAGTTCTCAGCAATGAAAACAGACAACACTTCATCTTTCTTGAGTATCTGCTCCACGGATAAGCTAACATCACTCCCAGGCGATAGAATATCAATTGTATTGGCAACAAAAACCACCCACACACATAGATATTATGTAACACAAAAATGGAAAGCACATATTTGGGAATAAATGAGTATCTTTTCATCCCATTGTGAACATTTTAGATTAAAGAGATTATGCTTTTGTAAGGCAGTGGTCCACCTTAGTGGTGGTCATGCTTTGGTGCTCATCTAAATTCTGTTCTGCTGATACAAGACATTTTTTACCTCTTTTTTTTTTTTTTTTGCTTCTTCTTTATTAAAACATTGCATGTTTTTGTATAAGTTTTATAAGCTACAGTTAAGAAAAAAGATGAAAAACACTGTCACCTTTTTACCTAAGGGCAACTGCTATCCACCTAAACATGTATATGTAAGTGTCATAGTTATTTTATGTATATATAACCTATTTTTAAAATAGTTTTAAATGATAGCACCCTGAATGATTATTTTGTAAACTATGCTTTTTATTTACCAGTACAGGATGAGTATCTTTTACTGTCCTTACTTATTTTTTACTAATTAACATTTCTGCCTACAGATTTGCTCTCTGGATCAATAATGACCAATAGTGATCCCACTAATCCCTCCTCAGTGCAGAGTTAGGTGTTTCAGCCATTTCCCTCTCACAGAAATTGCTGAAATGAACACCGCTGCAGAACACAGCCATGATTTTTTATGAATGACATAGTTCTACAAACTTATCTATTTCTAGATTTTTCAACACTTTTCCAGAAAGATTGCCCAATTTAATCATCATCAGGCATCGTATTATTATTTTCCCCAACTCAGAAAAATAATGCTATATATGGTATTTGTTAATCTCATAATATGAGCGGGACGTGAAGATTCCTTGGTGATTCAATTGGCATATTAAATTAGCAGTGAGATTGAACTGTTTATAATTTCATAGTCTCATTGGCCGCTTGAATTTGCTCTTTCTTATTGACAGGCTAACATTTTTCCCATTTTATTCTTAGTGTATTTTTTCCTCCTATTTGCTGTTCTCTCTCTCTCATGCTTTCATGAAATCTCTCAGCCGCTCCCCTGTTCGTATGTGACTCCTGTTTTCACCAGCTTGTCATTGACTGCTCAGCCTTCTTATGGTTTGCTTGGATACCACACTCTTTTCATTTGACAAAGGACTCCTATGATGGAGGCACCCCTGGAACTGGCACCAGAGGACTCTAACTACCTCCTAATTCTGAATAAAGTGTCTCTCGACCATCTCCATGGTTTCAGATTTCTCAAGTAGCCCACAATACCTTTTGTCCAAGTTCAAGTTCTAAAGAGCTCTGCAAAGCAAAAATGCATTCTAAGTTTGCAGACACTTAATCGGTGGCACCATCCTGCCCTGGTCTACAGGGTAACTGTTTTGAGACAGTTTATCCCATTTAGTGGTATGAAAATTGAAATGTTTTGGTGCAGAAGTAGTGATGTGTCTAGTTAAAGAGCACTGCTGCACATCTTAGTGGATGAACTCGTTATCCCGTGTGTCAGGAGGCGAGACCCTGAGGGTTTCGAACAAGGGCCTGTTGGTTTATATGGGTTTGAAGATTTATCTCTATGTCCATCCCCCCTGGAGAATTTCTAGAGTGTCTGAATTGCATTTGATACTAAATCTAATCCTATCTGAAATATTGTGCAAGCTTGCTAATCGAAAACCTGATGAAACTAAAATGAAGAGTCCCCCATCAGAAGAGAGAACAAACCCAGCAAGATAGTCCTGCTTAATTCCACACCAAGTCTTTAAATAACCTCATTTGAAAATGTGGGACTAAGACAGGATCTTCCCTTTGTTTCTTATAAATTAATATTTGGGTCTCATCCTGAACTCTTCCTGCTGGTATCACCCTTGTACATGGTGCCCTGAATCTGCCAAGTTTGTTCTTTTCAAGCCTGCATGGAGCAGCATTGCCTGAGACCCTCAGGTGCCTCCCTCCCCGCCTCAGCACCACCTCCTCTGAACAGGCTCTGGTGCTACAGGCTGTCAGCATCCACTTGATTCTGGGGAGGCAGCCTCTTGTCCTGCGAGAGCCACTCTGCACTTGCCGTTCAGTCACTGAGTCCTGTCTGATCCTTCTCAATTAGCTGATTGTTTCCACACCATTTATTAAAATAAAACTACATGCTAGGGGAAATGTGATTGAAGTCATTTTTAAGAAAACTATATCGAATTGCTCTTGAGAGTACATCTTTAAGAATTTATTATAAATATTTCCTGTGATATTATTCAGAGTTTGCCTTTGATGAAACTAAAGTTATAACAAAATATCTTGGGATTCGTTAGATTTTGTCTTATGGAAAGTTAAGTTTTCAGGATGTTAAATGGGTATTTAAAGACACATTCATCTCAAAAGATGACAAAGTGTACATCTTCATCTTATTTTCAAAAAAAGTCCCTGTGTATTTGTGTGGGAATTATCAGTAATTAGCATATTCCCTTCTCTACTTGTTTTTTCCCCTGAATATGTACATAATCAATAAAGTAAAATAAGATATACAGTTTAGAGGGAACAGTACAATTTAATTAGGGTGATTTTTTTTTTTAGAACAACTTGGTGACAATTCACAGTATTCAATATGAAAACCTTTAACCTAGTATTTTAACACTTCTATCTAAAATTAGTGTATGTGTCAATTTTGCATTGTTTTAATAACTTCCACAGCATAGAAGCTTTAACAGAAGTCTTATCTACTAAATGTGAATACCCCCAAATTTTCAGGCTGAAGAATGAAGATCGTCTTGTCTGTTGGCAATGATCAACCACATAATTGTTGAGTTATGTAAACACTTGTGATTAAAGATTGAAGACTGCAGGAAACATTAAATTTATTACTATTATCTAAAATGCTTCTTCCTGATAAAAACATGCTAAGCACTGTGATAAAATGATATTTTTAGGGGTTTTAACTTTCTGCCAAGCCTCCTCTTGGTCATGTGTCCCCAGATACCACCTAAATCTTACTTCTTAGTTTTGTCGTTTTGAAATCTGGGCACAATACCCCAAGCCCTGCATATAGCAGAGAACTGTGAGAAATCTATGAAATAACAAATCTTCATTTATTCAGCATATATTTCCTGCATAGTTATTATGATCAAAAACTCCCAGGCTTAGGGTTACAAAAGTGAACAGGAGGTGAATAATCAATTATACCATTTGAAGCCAACTTCCTAGAGTAAGTGAGCAATGACTTCTTTGTAAACCACAAGAAATGACCAAAGAATTGACATGGTCATGAACTGATATCAGTGGGGATATTTTACCCTCTCCAATTTTCTTTGTTTTTTCTCTTATATTTATAGTGTGCTTGACAGAAGTGTGGGGTATTTGGGTAACCTATCCAGTTTAATTGGGTAAAGTTTGAAAGTATAAGATGCACATTTCGTTTGCTAGCATTGATAATCCTCCTTAAAAATGAACTGGGATGGTATATAAAATTTGGTAATGATCACATTAAAAATGTGCAGACCTCCTGGGGCAGTTTAATAACGCCGCGTGCAGCCTCTGACGAGCTCCCACTGACCATGTCCCTCTCTCCTCGTGGCAGCGGCGTGCGGAGGAAACCTGACCGGGCCCGCAGGGGTCATCCTGTCCCCCAACTACCCACAGCCCTACCCACCTGGGAAAGAGTGTGACTGGAGAGTGAGGGTGAACCCGGACTTCGTCATTGCCCTGATATTCAAAAGGTACTGTGTTTTGTGGACTTCCTCCTTGTAGCAGGACTGTAAATGTCACACCTGGAGATTAATGCACTCATCCTTTCAGAGGGCCTTCAATTTCACATCTGTTGAAGCCTGAGGTCTTCTACCTAAAAGAGATAGCATCCGGCTGCAGGATGATAAACATGGAAATCGGTTGTTTTGCTTTTCAACATTCTACTTGAATTAGGATACATATGACGTGGCAGGAATTACTTCTAAATACTATCTTGCACACATTTTTGCAATGTGTTCCACAAGAGAGGGCTTAATTTACAGAATATTCAAGAAAATAAAGGAGTGATTTAGATATACTTGCAGCTTCCCAGGTGCCTCAGTGGTAAAGAATCCGCCTGCCAGTGCAAGAGCGGAGAGTTCAATCTCTGGGTCAGGAAGAAGTCCTGGAGGAGGAAATAGCAGCCCATTCCAGGATTCTTGCCTGGAAAATCCCATGGACAAAAGGAGCCTGGTGGGCTATAGTCCATGGGGTCACAAAGAGTCAGACACAACTGAGCAACTGACACATGGACATACTTGGTGCAATTTCTCATCAGTGCCTCATATTTCCCTTAGTGCATGGGTACTAATCCATTTCCAAGTGCATCCTGTCTGACATCCCCAAGATGGTATTGTTATTAATAATCATTAAAATACTCAAGACTTGCTAAAACTCTGAAAACACAAATTCCCCAAATTTCAATGCTGTACAGTTCCAATTAATAAACATTAGTCCTTTTTAAAAATGCTAACTTCTTTCTGCTGAATTAAATGGTAAAAGTTCAAATCATAATATGATTATATTACAAATATAAATTCTATAGAACTATCACATTATTAATATCTGGCATACAATAATTGCCTCTTTCCAAATCCCAAGATATTTTCCAAGTTTACATTTTGATTTTTGAACTAAATAAAGTGATAAAAGAAAAGTGATTCTATATGCTGTCCTGTTGGTCGCAGCTCTTCAAGGCAGAGTGGTCTAATCGTATTTATTTATCTGTCAGTTGAACATGTTTCTCTCATTGATTTGTTTATATCAGTATTCCAGGGCTGGTTGTGCTCATCTTCCTCTGCTTTCTCCTCTTGATGAGATCTGACTCAGGGTAATTTTAAACCTGTGACTCTGAATTTTAAGTAGTTTGATAAGCCATCACTTCCTGCGTTTACTCAAGCTGCTATAAATTCACCAAATGGCGAGTACTTTATTATGCGACTTGGCTATTACACAAAGGCTGTGGCCATTTGCTAGGTTATGTTTTTGAGTATCCTTATGATTTTTGTTAATGCTAAGTTCTAGTGGAGCCTTTCCTTTAATCAGGGGATTAAAAGTATATTAACAATTAAAAGCCTTTTAGAGGGCACAGAACCCTTTTTGTAGGCATTTCCTGCCTCGGGTCACAGAGAGTGACTCATTATCAAGTTTCCCACAGCACAAGTCATCTGATAATATATAAGGCAGTTTTATATTATGCAAGTAGTTTTTAACTTAATGTTGTGCACCTCCCTGGAAGAAGGTTGACCTAGAAAATCTCCAAGTTTTCTTCTGATTCTAAGAGTTTGGAATCCTTCACTGGCTGGGTGTCACAGAAACTTGCACGTTTGGGACATCTTCTAAGAAATGGACAGCTTGTGTATGCTCAGGTGGGACATTTTTCTGGGACCTCAGCTCCTAGATTTACTGAGTAGACAGAGGGAGGAAGCCAGGGTACCAGCTGGGAGCAGAGATGCTCAAGGACCTTGGCAAAGAGGCTGCCATTGGCATAGACTGCCCAGGACACGCTTTTAAAGAGTGAGACTGCAGTCAGCTGGGGGGTGGGGGGACCCTGGTGGAGACAGAAACAAAGAGGACAGCGATGAAGAACGACAGGGCCTGGAGCACATGCATGCATGCTTCAGGGCTCATCCTGTACTCAGGAGTCTTTGGGGAGGAGTGTTTTATCAAAGCTTCTGTTGACTTCGGGGCTGATGCCACTCGCGTATTGGAACCCACATTGAATTTGGTTTAAATGCATGGCCAAACTTAGGCCGACCTATTCTTGGAGTGTGTAGATCTGTGCATCTGGTGTAGATAGGTATAAGACAGGATTTAACCAAAGGCACCATCACTATTCATTGGAATCATTTCAGATCTCAGTGCATACGTGATGGGGCATCCAAAGCAGAGGGCAGTTAGAATGTACTTGTTTGTGCCCGATCAAATTTCCATCGTTCAGAATAATCTGTCATAATAATTAGTTCTGCCAGTTATAGGGGTGTCACATGATCAGAATCTAAAAACATCCTTGTAAACTATTCTAACTGAAATTGTTATTACCATCAAATTCTGTTTGGTTGCTGCGATTCCTTTTGGCCTTTTTATTCACCCTGCAATCATTCCAACCTTTTACTTCCTCTTCGTTTCCAACTTCAGGGAGCTTATCAGATAAGCAGGCTCTGAAACCTTTAACAAACTCCTTGAGTAACTGTACTCATGTGGGAGTAGGGTGCAGGTATCACACTCATGTGGGGTCCATGGCCATCCCCCATGTCGCACTCTTCAGAACCCGGGGGCAGCTTTGGGAGGGACCTAGGCTTCATGCTTTATTACTTGAATCTCCAGATAAATTTGAGCCACTTAAACAACAGCACGTGTTTGTGCTAATATCTAAAAATGCCTGACTCTCTCCATCCTTGTATATCCAAATATGTCGCCAAAGGAAAGGAAAGAGAATGGAAGCTGCCTGGACTGGTCCATGTTAAAGACCCTAAAGTATCTGACTTAGAGGTGCAGGGACAGCGGAGGGCCAGACAAAATGGAATACAGCTGTGCCTCTGTTGGGTGTATTTGCTATTCTGACCCCTCTCTTAGATGCCTGAACCCAGTTCAGTCTTTCACTTGAGAGTGGACGTATGGTTCAAGTTCCTAGATAATTGTCATCCTTATTGCCGTAAATGGCAGGGACATTTAAAACCATATCCCACTTGAGAGCTTTGGACTTTAATTGTCAGACACTGGAAATTATTAGGGTGTTCACATTACGAGAAAGACAGAGAAATACAGAGAGTGGGAAGGGGAGAGAGGAAGAAGGAGGGAGAAGGGAGAGAAAATTGGAACATCCAGCCATGGTGAAATGACATGAGGTTTGACTTCCACACTTTGTACCACTGTAAGGACTGCAAATATTGGCCAAATTACCTAAGCAAGCAGAGGCAATTACAGTTTTAAAAGTAAAAAACCAAAAATATTTTTGAACTTTAAGAATCATCAGCAACACCAAGGATTAACAGCAGGCAGACTCTTTACCATCTGAGCCACCAGGGAAGCCCAAACACCAAGAATATATATTATTAAACTAGAAATATTTTCACATAAAAATCAAATATCAGTGGAAATGCATCACTTCTGAACCACCTTCCTTTAAACTGCATTCATTAGAAATATCACAGTTACAGGGAAGAGACATGGTATCTATGTTACAAGGATTCATTTTCCTTTAAATATCTTCAAATCATACTGTATTGAAGATAATGGTTGTTATGTAAAATACTACTAATATTTGTTATAATTGATGTCTGTTGTATTTATTGCCATTTTGATTATTATTGTATTTAGGTTTTGGATCGTCCTGCTTTTTAGAAGTTAAAATACAAAGGCAAATACAATCGCTGTATGCTCTCAGAGACTTAGTTGGGAAGAGAGACACACAGAAGATATGGAAACTTATCAATATTCTTTCCTTTCAGTTTCAACATGGAACCCAGCTATGATTTCCTGCACATCTATGAAGGAGAGGACTCCAACAGCCCTCTCATTGGAAGTTTCCAGGGTTCTCAAGCCCCAGAAAGAATTGAGAGCAGCGGAAATCGTCTTTTTCTGGCATTTCGAAGCGATGCTTCTGTGGGCTTGTCGGGGTTTGCCATTGAATTTAAAGGTACTGTGATCAGTTTAACTGGCAAGGAAAGTAATTTGTATCAGAATTGCTTTCAGTGTAAACATTTATTTATAAAGTCTTACCTATCTCTTTAATGCATAAAATTCTGACATCTTTCTCACCTGTCTAGGGAAGAGGTTCCAATCTCTTCAGAGGAGAAGAAATTTCCAACATGCATTTCTACCTTAGCCAAAAGAAAAGAAAGTAGGGGAGGAAGTTTTGTTTTTGTTTTTTTCNTTTTTTTTTTTTACAAATCTATTAAAATAATATCAGGACTATTCCTATCAGTGTGGTCTTAAATTTTTGAAGATCATTTCTGAATCCTTGATGGACTTTGTAACATTTATAGTAATGTAGCTGTGCATGTCGGCTGAACTGTGGATCATGATATATCCTATCTTCACTCAGTGAAGCTTTTTGGATTTTTCTGTGAAGAAATATTAAATGAAATGCAGAACTTTGATTAATTGGCTCAGATAAAAGAAATGACTCGTACGTGGCTGACAAAATGGATCTTGATCTTGCAGGTTTCATTCTGCAGCTCAGAGTGTCAGGACTCTGGAAATGGCAGTGCCCCTGGCTGGTAAAGCCGTGTTTCCCACAATTTCTTCAGTCGTTTGTTGAGTCGTTAAGGACTGTTCATGTTGGCTCTGTCAAAAGCCAACCTAGGAAAAACATCTTTGCCAAATCTAATTCTAGAACTGGAATGTGGAGGTTGACCCTAAATACAGTAGCTGTCACTTCCCAAACTTTTGGCTCAGTCATCTTTCCAAAATTAGCATATGTAAACAAAACACAAAACCACTCCTTTCCTACCCTTACTTCCCTCCTTGCTCTAGACCAGTAGAGAACTCAAAGAAATGGAAGGATCAGGCATTTTTACAAAGATGAAGCCAGGCCCAAAGGACCACTTTCCAAGGGGAGCTGGCCCCACACTTGCCTTCAACAAAACTGATGAAGCAGTCACCCTGGGGGAAGGTGCTTGGTTGAAGACCTGCACCCCAAGCTATTGCACATAGGCCCACTGGATTAGGGAATCAGTAGAATCTCTTCATACACTNCACTCCACAATTTGCAAAATAATTTCAATATTATAATATTTTACCTAATTAAGTAAAATATTTCATAATAGATTTTAGTAACTGTCTTAATGAAATACACTTAAAACACATTGTATGATTCCAAACTCTGCTGTAAAACTAATTGAAAATGAAATGTAATAAAATCGAACTAAACCCAAAATACCATCCATGTTTCTATCACTGGAGGTCCCTATTTTATTTTGCTTAAGTTCTAACTTTAGGCACAGTCACATCTTTATATTTATTTTTGAACTTGGAGTTTATTCAAAATTCTTGAAATTGCTCAAAGGTTCTGGACCGTGAGGATTTCTTTCCTGTTTCTAGTTCACCTTTAGATTGCATATCTATTATGTGAATTTGAGAATACACCCATGGACTGAAAAGTTTGTCTACTTTCAGAGGCACAGGGAAAGTCTCTCGATCTAAACTGTGATAACTGTCCAGCTGAGATTGGACAGAGATTGTCATTTTCAGAGATACACTAACTTCCTGTTCGAAGTGAGAGGAATACTTAGCATTTCTAGGTCCCAGTGTTCCTGGAGGCTGGAGCTATTGCAGGTGGCTCTTGAACATTTTCTTCAGCAAAGGAGGAGAATAACTTCCTGGCAAAAATTTCTTTCCTTTAATAAGGACTTTTCCAGAAAATACTTGACAACATCATGGTTTTCATCAAGTTATAGAGAGTAACAATCTGTCATGTCATTTATAAATCATTTATGATCATCACACACTGAGAAATGCATGGCCTCAAAATATTTCATGATAAAACCCTTCGGTATTCAGTAATAATATGATTTAAAAGTCACGGAAAGAGTGAGCATGTTTGACAGGTCAGGAGAAGTACCTCTAATTCATTTTAAGAAGCACTTGCTTGTGTGACAATGCTATTACATTAAAATTAACTGCATTTTTCAAATTGAACTTTTGTTAAAATGTAAATAACTAAACCAGTAAATATGGCCTTTATAGTAGAGGGTCCAATTTAGGCAACTCACTTCTCACCAAATCCTAATTTTCTTTAAATACATGCTATATTACTTTGCAGAAGCAAACTCACAAACCAAAATAAGTTGGTGTGACATCTAAGGAAACTGGGCTACTTGGCTTAAGTACATATTTTTGTCCTGGAAAACTTCAAGTGCCTGGTATTGTCTGCCCGATTAGGGACTTCCTTTAATTTTTTATAAAGATTAGAAAGTTGATCAGATTATCAGATAAAATACCTGAGGCACATGATCCTACATCTATCCTGTTTGCAAATGCTATCTTTAGAAGTCATGGTTTTTAAAATGACATTTCTTGTTTTAAAACAACATATTATCATTAATTTACAATTGGATGTGTTCAGTGGCTCCACTGTGTCCAACTCTTTGATAGCCTATTCACTGTAGTACACCAGGCTCCTCTGTCCATGGGATTTCCCAGCCAAGAATACTGGAGTGGGTTGCAATTTCCTTCCCCAGGGGATCTTCCTGACCCAGGGATCATTAAAATGTATGAAATTCAGAAAAGTAGAAAGAAAAGCAAATCCTTTATAGAAGTAATATATTTTCCTTGTGCTTAAGAATATATAATGACTATAACATGTTCAGTATTTCTTCTAAGAGTCCAAAGTATCTCCTTTTCTTGCTTTGTTATTGCAATGAGTTTATGCAAAAGTTGATGTCTTTTTATCAAAGCCCAATCCTTTGGAGCTAAAGAATTAGGATCTTGAATGCAATTTATCAATCACTCAGAAGCACATGGGAAAGTTTTCAATCCCTCTCGAAAGTGAAATTGAACACTGCCTTCTGAAAGATAGTAGTTAAGTGGAAGCCTAGAAATTATTACAACTCTATTGTGTAAAAACTTTCTGAATATTGCTTCCATGTGCCACTTACAGCTTCATTCCTCCATAAGTTATTAATGCTTAAAATTGTGCAGGGACTTCCTGACTTCCGTGGCTGTAGGCTGTCTAGGCCTTGTTCACAGACAGTCCTGTTGTAAAGAGCTGTTCAGGGTCCCATGAAGAATGGGTGAAGGTGTCAGGCGCAGAAAACCTGTGCATGACCCAGGCGCGCTCCCTGCCTCTCTGTGTGGTCCTGGTTAATAACACAGAGATATTACTGGTGAGGATGCTGCTGTCCTTCTGATCTTGTGAAGAAACCAAAGTATGGAGGCGGGGGCTTCTTTATTATTTGTATTTTTTACAGAGTGTTGTAACTTTATGGTTTTGTTGTTGCTGTTCAGTTACTAAGTTGTGTCCAACTCTTTGCGACCCCATGGACTGCAGCTCACCAGGTTCCCCACTCCTCACCATCTTCTGGAGTTTGCTCAAGTTCATGTTCATTGAGTTGGTGATGCCATACAACCGTCTCAACCTCTGTTGTCCCCTTCTCCTCCTGCCCTCGGTCTTTCCCAGCATCAGAGTCTTTTCCAGTGAGTCGGCTCTTGGCATCAGGTGGCCAAAGTATTGCAGCTTCAGCTTCAGCATCAGTCCTTCAGATGACTATCCAGGGTTGATTTCCTTTAGGATTGACTGGTTTGAACTCCCTGCTGTCCAAGGGACTCTCAAGAGTCTTCCCCACAGTTCCAAAGCATCAGTTCTTAAGTGTTCAGCCTTCTTTATGGTCCCTCTCTCACATCTGTACATACCTACTGGAAAAACCATAGTTTTGACTATTGCTGGTGGCTTCTTTATTATTTGTATTTTTTACAGAGTGTTGTAACTTTATGGTTTTGTTGTTGCTGTTCAGTTACTAAGTTGTGTCCAACTCTTTGCGACCCCATGGACTGCAGCTCACCAGGTTCCCCACTCCTCACCATCTTCTGGAGTTTGCTCAAGTTCATGTTCATTGAGTTGGTGATGCCATACAACCGTCTCAACCTCTGTTGTCCCCTTCTCCTCCTGCCCTCGGTCTTTCCCAGCATCAGAGTCTTTTCCAGTGAGTCGGCTCTTGGCATCAGGTGGCCAAAGTATTGCAGCTTCAGCTTCAGCATCAGTCCTTCAGATGACTATCCAGGGTTGATTTCCTTTAGGATTGACTGGTTTGAACTCCCTGCTGTCCAAGGGACTCTCAAGAGTCTTCCCCACAGTTCCAAAGCATCAGTTCTTAAGTGTTCAGCCTTCTTTATGGTCCCTCTCTCACATCTGTACATACCTACTGGAAAAACCATAGTTTTGACTATTGCTGGGTTGTTTGTTTTTTTTTTTTTGGCTTCCCATGCTCCTTGCAGATAGAAGGATACGTTCGTAAAGTGAGGCAGGTAAATGGGTGATGGAATCTTTGACCACCACAAATTCTCTAAGCTACAGACATGAGCAGACAGCTGTCTTACTGGATCTCTTCTAGGGTTGAAGGAGAAAAAAAAAGAAAACAATGATAGCAATAAAATAAGCCTGAAGGCAGGCAAGAATAATTTATCCTAGTAAAGCAGTCTTTCCTTTTTCATTGAATGACAGATGAACATATTCTATTTCTCAAAATCACTCTGTTCTCATAGTTGAAAAATCTGTCCTGACAAGCTAGTACTAGTCTGTGAATTCAAACATACATCACTGAATTATGCACAACACTTTATGCTCAATCTTCTTTGTAAGAAGTATGCATTTTATAAGCTCTTGATACAACATGTGAATTTCTTAGAACTGGAATACTAACTTATAATTTATGCCATCTTAGAAAAGATGAGGCCTGGGGAAAATCACCTAAAACATGTATCTGCTTGCCTAAAAGGATGTCAGGCAAGGAAAACCTTAGTCTAAATTCTTCCTCCCAAACTTAGAAAAAGCTTTTCCACTCCCTGTTCCTGTTTTCCCCAGAGTCAGAATATTGCCCGTTTTCAGATCATGAAAGTCCCAGAGAATAGCACCCAGTCTCTGCACAGCACAGTCCATGGCCTGAGAAGCCAGTCACGTGTTTACCACCCTCTGTTCCAGGCAAACCTCATCCCCTTCCACTCGGCCCTGGCTGATCTCAGTTTGCTTCACAGCGTTCACTGAAGCATGGAGAATAATTGTTTGTTGTTGTCATTGTTGTTGTTCAGTTGCCAAGTCATGTCACACTCTTTGTGACCCCATGGACTGCAGAACACTGGGCTTCCCTATCCTTCACTTTTTCACGGCCTTTGTTGAGACTCATGTCCATTGGGTTAGTGATGCCATCCAACCATCTCATCCTCTGTCGTCCCCTTCTCCTCTTGCCTTCCATTTTTCACAGCATCAGGGTCTTTTCCAATAAGTCAGCTCTTGGCATCAGGTAGGCAAAGTACTGGAGCTTTAGCTTCAACATCAGTACTTCTAGTGAATATTCAGGGTTCATTTCCTTTAGGATGGACAGGTTTGATCTCCCTGCTGTCCAAGGGACTCTCAAGAGTCTTCTCCAGGATCACAATTTGCAAGCATCAGTTCTTTGGCACCCAGCCTTCTTTATGGTCCAACTACCACATCCATACATGATGACTAGAATAATTGCTACCGGCATGAAATTTCTCTGTGGTATGGCCTGAAATCTCCAGGTGAGGACACGCCCAGAGCATGGGCTGAAAGGGGGCAGCTGATCAGTGTGGCTGGACTTTCCCCCTAAATGCCATAGGCGCTTCTGATGTTCAAGATTCTAGGTTTCTCTGCCCCTTTTTCTCAGATTCTTAAAACTGGTCTCTTCACTTTTCCAACTTCTTCCTCTAAGATATGTTCTCCATCATTTCATTCAAATGCAGGTATTATTCATTTATTGTTATTTTCCTTAAACACACACAACTCTGAAGTTTGTGAGGAAAAGGTTAATAGTGACATGTGTACAGATGACCCCTGATGGTATGTTTCTCCTCATTCATGAGACTCTGGAAAAACACTGTTGGAGGCCCTTTGACAAGTGTGGAAACTTGGCCGCAAGTAATGGTGCTTCTCAAATAGTTCAAGACAAATAGATCAATTAAGGTTAGAGATTTCTCCATATTTATAAAAAAAAAATTGTCAAGAATTGACTGTAGAGTATCATTGTATTTATTTGTTTGGTTCTCCCTCTCGTGATACTGTTCAACTGTAACACAATACTCAGACACTAAAATATGACAAATATAAGCTTGAGCAATATGTTTACAATAGAATATTATATTCTGTGTTGTTTTCAGTTATAGAAAAAGTATTCTGTAATATCATTAATTTTCTCATAGTTCTTAGACACTATGCAATTTTATTAACTTTTGCCTTCTGATCAAAAATATTTCAACACAGAATTGAAGCTTAGTTTATTCAAAACAGTCTTCTGACTTCCATTCTCATACAAGTGGTTCCAGCAGTTTACCTGAATGGTGTCAGTTATTGCTCAGGTTCAATTCAACCCAAGATGCCAGAGTATTAGGAAAAGGACCATAAAGACAGAAGGATTATTTGTAAGTAAAATGTCCCCCTCAAAGGGCTGCACTTTCCCAAAAGGTACTCAAGGACTGAAAGATCAGGATCTCGAAGATGATAAACATGGACTGACTCTCAGTGCAGGGACAGAAGCCAATATGCAAGTGCGTACCTGGTGGATCTATTTCTCAGAGTGTTGGTTTGGGGTGACCCACCCCTTTGCTCCTGAAGTGTTTTTCAAACTTGATCTTGTGCCTCCTTTTGTAAACAGGAAAATTGCTTATAGTGATCACTCCCTGCATATCAGTGAATTCTGATCTACAGCCTGAGTGGATGCCTCACTGGAAGGAGGCTCACCTACCATGCCCAGGGTCAAAGACCATGAGATCCACACACTGTGGAGAACATGGAGACAGCAGAGAGCTGGGGGGTGGCTGCAGGAGGCAGGCCTGAGCAGTGGAGCTGAAGGTGCTGCCATGGGCTCAGTGCTGTCAGGGCCCTCTGTGGTGGTGGGCATCTTCATCTTTACATGGATGTGGGAGGGGCGGAGCAGGGCTGACTGGGATCAGTAGAGGTGGCAGTCCTGTGAATCGGGGGTGGGGGATTTGGGGTCTCTGTGTGGCTCACACAGTGCTCCCAGTGTTGCTTGTGACCACAAATATGCAGTGGCCTCCGAGACTGTGTGTGGTCAGCAAAGGGAGCCAGCTCTCAGGAAGCCAGCGGCCAGGTGTCAGAGTCAGGGCCAGTCCTCGTGTTTCTCACTCCTTCAGCGAGTGACGTCCCGCCAGCTGGAGTGTACTGCCAAGCTTTGCTCTCTGCTGTGTAATCTGTTCTTTTCATTTCCAAACATACAGTTGTAATATTAGACAATGGGAAAGGATCAGTGCCCCCTCCAGCCCCAAATGGCTCCCTGCTCCCTACCTCCCACCCTGGAGAACTGCTGGTCCAGTGGGAAGACCCTCGGAAGGAGAAGGTTGGCTGTGCCCTCAGCCACCGCTGTTCCCCTCTACTCCCTCCCAAATCTTTTCTGACAGGATGAATCCCATAATTGTATGTTTTCTTATGGTATGGTTTTTTTTTTTCCTTAATTTTATTATGGTAACAGAGGATGAGATGAATGGATAGCATCACTGACTCAATGGACATGAATCTGAGTGAATTCCGGGAGTTGGTGATGGACAGGGAGGCCTGGTGTGCTGCGATTCATGGGGTTGCAAAGAGTCGGACATGACTGAGCGACTGAACTGAACTGAACATGAGATTCACCCTCTCGTGTTATCCTTTCAATCACTGTTTAAAATGAGCAGTTAGCATTTTGTAAAATTTACAGTGCGTGATTCAGCACCTTGGGGCTTCCCAGATGGCACAGTGGTGAAGAGCCTGCCTGTCGATGCAGGAGACGTGAGAGATGCGGGTTTGATTCCTGGGTTGGGAAGACCCCCTGGAGGAGGGCATGGAAACCCACTCCAGTATTCTTGCCTGGAGAATCCCACGGACAGAGGAACCTGGTGGACTGCAGTCCATGGGGTAGCAAACAGTCAGATGCAACTGAGCACTCACGCAATACAGCATCATTAACTGTTGGCACAGCTTTGTCAGCTGATCTGATCTTTAGAACTTGGGCGTCTTGAGTGTCTGCGGTTGGATGGTAGCTTTACCTTCCCCCACCCCTCCCCCCATCTCCAGGCAACCACCATCTGCTCTCTGCTTCTCTAAGTTTGTCTTTTAATTGCTTCCTATCCGTGGGACCCTGCGGTATTTGTCCTTCTGCGACAGACTTGTTCCACTTCCATGTCCTATGGGTCTGTCCATGTTGTTGCAAGTAGCATAATTTCCTTCCTTTTTAGAGGGCTGAATAATATTCTATCATATGTATATACGACATTGCTTATTCACTGGTGGCCATGGAGGTTATTTCCGTAAGTTGGCTATTACGAATAATACCCTTACATACACGGGGGTGCAGATGTCTCTCCAGGGGAGGGATTTCATTTCCTTCAGATAAACCCTCAGAAGTAGAATTGCTGGATCATGTGGAGTTCTGTTTTTAATTTTGCTTTTTAATCACCATGATCACATTATAAGTAATCCTTTATATAGCAGCTCTTCTCGCCAGAGTCTGAGGTCCTTAAGGATAAGCGCAGTTCTTAGTCATTGCATTATCACAGGCACGATAATCTGGGTACTTAGTTAAATTCAGTGCCTAAATATCACTCTGTCCTCATAAAGTGCCAGTTCTTCACGGGCCATGTTTTCCTCACCTGTGATGGGAATCTGAGGTGGTCCTTGGGGTTAATTTGAGGAGGCATCTAAATGTGTCAGTGCTCCCTGAGCCATTCCTCACAGAGTCTGCAAAAGACATTATTAATTTCCACATCAGCGGAAACTCTCTCTGGATTCATCTTAGCTCTGTTTCCAAGGAGATATCGTGGATTGTGCTGCAGACACAGATGGTTGTGCTGTGTGTCTTGCCTCTAGCTGTCCCGAGGACCAGCGACACCCAGTGCAGCTCTGTCCCCGAGCCCAGGTACGGGAGGAGAATCGGTTCAGAGTTCTCAGCAGGGTCCATCGTCCGCTTCGAGTGTAACCCAGGCTACCTGCTCCAGGGCTCCACAGCCATCCGCTGCCAGTCCGTGCCCAATGCTCTGGCTCAGTGGAATGACACGATCCCCAGCTGCGTGGGTAAGTGTGTGTCCCCACGGTGTGATCACCGGCACGGGGTCTGCAGTCCCAGTTCACAGAGACACTAACGACTTTCTAGTCCACATAAGCGGACTCTTGCTCCAAACCTGTTTAAAGGGCAAATTATTTTATCAGAAATAATTGAGTGGCAGCCAAATCCTAAAAATTACTGTGTTTCATGAAACAAGTCATCAGATTAACACGTATGAAACATGTTTTCCTTTTTGATACTTATTGAGTATGCCATCACAAGCCATGGGTATTCAACATAATTTCATTTGGGGGAAAAATCATTGTAATGTTGATTTATTACATGACTTGTGTAATGCCCTTTTAATAAATTGGTGCTGATGAAGATCTGAAAAATAATAGGTTAATGAATCCCAAATAACAAAGACATTGTTGGTGATAGTTTATTTGCTTCATTTTGTGTAAGGACCTCTAGGGCAATCATGATTAGCACTTGAATTCATTTGTGCCTTTTAAGCGTCTCTTCTCTCTGGATTTGCTCACAAATACCATTAGTATCAGTTGGAGCTGCCTGTCTGCATATGGAAGAGAAAACTTACTCTAAACAGAGTTCACTTCAGAGAGGCTGTTGTTGGGTACCGTGTCTGAGACTTTGCAGCATAGCAGATGATAATCTATGGTATTGATGATTTAAAAGGAAACAGACTAAGTCTGACCTTGGCTACAAATGCCTTTTCAAGTATCATAGTCCATGTAAAACATCTCTTAATAGCTGATCATGCAGCGAAGGAGCACTGAGTACAGAATTAGTGTTCTTCACTGTACTTTATTTATGCTAAATGTGGGTTTGGCTTTCAGTCCCCTGCAGTGGCAATTTCACTCAGCGGAGAGGTACCATTTTATCCCCCGGCTACCCTGAACCCTATGGCAACAACTTAAACTGCATATGGAAGATCATCGTTACAGAGGGGTCAGGAATCCAGGTATGTTTGCGAAGCCCAGAGACTCCTAAGAAACGGAGCTCTGCCCACAGGCTTTTCCCTTCTTTGTTTCCCTCTTTTTGTATTGGTTATTCTAAATATATAAACTGTAACCTGTTTCTTTTTTCTTACCATTGCTACCAAGTGTTTCTAATCATGTGTCTACATTTGAAATTAAAGTGATAGATGTTTAGAATAAAATCTATCAAAAGTGCCATTTGGGAAAATTTTGTGCATGTCATTGCCATGGTTTATTTTCTTTGGTTTTGCCTTTCTCTCACATGTATATTTTTAATGTCATGAACACTCCATTGGGCTAGTCTAATTTTTAAAATTTATTTATTTTTAATTAAAGGATAATTGCTTTACAATATTGTGCTGGCTTCTGGCACAGATCAACATCAATCTGCTATTGGTATACATACGTCCCCTTCCTCTTGAACCTCCCTCCCACCTTTTTTTTTTTTTTTTGGCTTCCCATGCTCCTTGCAGATAGAAGGATACATTCGTAAAGTGAGGCAGGTAAATGGGTGATGGAATCTTTGACCACCACAAATTCTCTAAGCTATAGACATGAGCAGACAGCTGTCTTACTGCATCTCTTCTAGGGTTGAAGGAGAAAAAAAAGAAAACAATGATAGCAATAAAATAAGCCTGAAGGCAGGCAAGAATAATTTATCCTAGTAAAGCAGTCTTTCCTTTTTCATTGAATGACAGATGAACATATTCTATTTCTCAAAATCACTCTGTTCTCATAGTTGAAAAATCTGTCCTGACAAGCTAGTACTAGTCTGTGAATTCAAACATACATCACTGAATTATGCACAACACTTTATGCTCAATCTTCTTTGTAAGAAGTATGCATTTTATAAGCTCTTGATACAACATGTGAATTTCTTAGAACTGGAATACTAACTTATAATTTATGCCATCTTAGAAAAGATGAGGCCTGGGGAAAATCACCTAAAACATGTATCTGCTTGCCTAAAAGGATGTCAGGCAAGGAAAACCTTAGTCTAAATTCTTCCTCCCAAACTTAGAAAAAGCTTTTCCACTCCCTGTTCCTGTTTTCCCCAGAGTCAGAATATTGCCCGTTTTCAGATCATGAAAGTCCCAGAGAATAGCACCCAGTCTCTGCACAGCACAGTCCATGGCCTGAGAAGCCAGTCACGTGTTTACCACCCTCTGTTCCAGGCAAACCTCATCCCCTTCCACTCGGCCCTGGCTGATCTCAGTTTGCTTCACAGCGTTCACTGAAGCATGGAGAATAATTGTTTGTTGTTGTCATTGTTGTTGTTCAGTTGCCAAGTCATGTCACACTCTTTGTGACCCCATGGACTGCAGAACACTGGGCTTCCCTATCCTTCACTTTTTCACGGCCTTTGTTGAGACTCATGTCCATTGGGTTAGTGATGCCATCCAACCATCTCATCCTCTGTCGTCCCCTTCTCCTCTTGCCTTCCATTTTTCACAGCATCAGGGTCTTTTCCAATAAGTCAGCTCTTGGCATCAGGTAGGCAAAGTACTGGAGCTTTAGCTTCAACATCAGTACTTCTAGTGAATATTCAGGGTTCATTTCCTTTAGGATGGACAGGTTTGATCTCCCTGCTGTCCAAGGGACTCTCAAGAGTCTTCTCCAGGATCACAATTTGCAAGCATCAGTTCTTTGGCACCCAGCCTTCTTTATGGTCCAACTACCACATCCATACATGATGACTAGAATAATTGCTACCGGCATGAAATTTCTCTGTGGTATGGCCTGAAATCTCCAGGTGAGGACACGCCCAGAGCATGGGCTGAAAGGGGGCAGCTGATCAGTGTGGCTGGACTTTCCCCCTAAATGCCATAGGCGCTTCTGATGTTCAAGATTCTAGGTTTCTCTGCCCCTTTTTCTCAGATTCTTAAAACTGGTCTCTTCACTTTTCCAACTTCTTCCTCTAAGATATGTTCTCCATCATTTCATTCAAATGCAGGTATTATTCATTTATTGTTATTTTCCTTAAACACACACAACTCTGAAGTTTGTGAGGAAAAGGTTAATAGTGACATGTGTACAGATGACCCCTGATGGTATGTTTCTCCTCATTCATGAGACTCTGGAAAAACACTGTTGGAGGCCCTTTGACAAGTGTGGAAACTTGGCCGCAAGTAATGGTGCTTCTCAAATAGTTCAAGACAAATAGATCAATTAAGGTTAGAGATTTCTCCATATTTATAAAAAAAAAATTGTCAAGAATTGACTGTAGAGTATCATTGTATTTATTTGTTTGGTTCTCCCTCTCGTGATACTGTTCAACTGTAACACAATACTCAGACACTAAAATATGACAAATATAAGCTTGAGCAATATGTTTACAATAGAATATTATATTCTGTGTTGTTTTCAGTTATAGAAAAAGTATTCTGTAATATCATTAATTTTCTCATAGTTCTTAGACACTATGCAATTTTATTAACTTTTGCCTTCTGATCAAAAATATTTCAACACAGAATTGAAGCTTNAGCTTGAGCAATATGTTTACAATAGAATATTATATTCTGTGTTGTTTTCAGTTATAGAAAAAGTATTCTGTAATATCATTAATTTTCTCATAGTTCTTAGACACTATGCAATTTTATTAACTTTTGCCTTCTGATCAAAAATATTTCAACACAGAATTGAAGCTTAGTTTATTCAAAACAGTCTTCTGACTTCCATTCTCATACAAGTGGTTCCAGCAGTTTACCTGAATGGTGTCAGTTATTGCTCAGGTTCAATTCAACCCAAGATGCCAGAGTATTAGGAAAAGGACCATAAAGACAGAAGGATTATTTGTAAGTAAAATGTCCCCCTCAAAGGGCTGCACTTTCCCAAAAGGTACTCAAGGACTGAAAGATCAGGATCTCGAAGATGATAAACATGGACTGACTCTCAGTGCAGGGACAGAAGCCAATATGCAAGTGCGTACCTGGTGGATCTATTTCTCAGAGTGTTGGTTTGGGGTGACCCACCCCTTTGCTCCTGAAGTGTTTTTCAAACTTGATCTTGTGCCTCCTTTTGTAAACAGGAAAATTGCTTATAGTGATCACTCCCTGCATATCAGTGAATTCTGATCTACAGCCTGAGTGGATGCCTCACTGGAAGGAGGCTCACCTACCATGCCCAGGGTCAAAGACCATGAGATCCACACACTGTGGAGAACATGGAGACAGCAGAGAGCTGGGGGGTGGCTGCAGGAGGCAGGCCTGAGCAGTGGAGCTGAAGGTGCTGCCATGGGCTCAGTGCTGTCAGGGCCCTCTGTGGTGGTGGGCATCTTCATCTTTACATGGATGTGGGAGGGGCGGAGCAGGGCTGACTGGGATCAGTAGAGGTGGCAGTCCTGTGAATCGGGGGTGGGGGATTTGGGGTCTCTGTGTGGCTCACACAGTGCTCCCAGTGTTGCTTGTGACCACAAATATGCAGTGGCCTCCGAGACTGTGTGTGGTCAGCAAAGGGAGCCAGCTCTCAGGAAGCCAGCGGCCAGGTGTCAGAGTCAGGGCCAGTCCTCGTGTTTCTCACTCCTTCAGCGAGTGACGTCCCGCCAGCTGGAGTGTACTGCCAAGCTTTGCTCTCTGCTGTGTAATCTGTTCTTTTCATTTCCAAACATACAGTTGTAATATTAGACAATGGGAAAGGATCAGTGCCCCCTCCAGCCCCAAATGGCTCCCTGCTCCCTACCTCCCACCCTGGAGAACTGCTGGTCCAGTGGGAAGACCCTCGGAAGGAGAAGGTTGGCTGTGCCCTCAGCCACCGCTGTTCCCCTCTACTCCCTCCCAAATCTTTTCTGACAGGATGAATCCCATAATTGTATGTTTTCTTATGGTATGGTTTTTTTTTTTCCTTAATTTTATTATGGTAACAGAGGATGAGATGAATGGATAGCATCACTGACTCAATGGACATGAATCTGAGTGAATTCCGGGAGTTGGTGATGGACAGGGAGGCCTGGTGTGCTGCGATTCATGGGGTTGCAAAGAGTCGGACATGACTGAGCGACTGAACTGAACTGAACATGAGATTCACCCTCTCGTGTTATCCTTTCAATCACTGTTTAAAATGAGCAGTTAGCATTTTGTAAAATTTACAGTGCGTGATTCAGCACCTTGGGGCTTCCCAGATGGCACAGTGGTGAAGAGCCTGCCTGTCGATGCAGGAGACGTGAGAGATGCGGGTTTGATTCCTGGGTTGGGAAGACCCCCTGGAGGAGGGCATGGAAACCCACTCCAGTATTCTTGCCTGGAGAATCCCACGGACAGAGGAACCTGGTGGACTGCAGTCCATGGGGTAGCAAACAGTCAGATGCAACTGAGCACTCACGCAATACAGCATCATTAACTGTTGGCACAGCTTTGTCAGCTGATCTGATCTTTAGAACTTGGGCGTCTTGAGTGTCTGCGGTTGGATGGTAGCTTTACCTTCCCCCACCCCTCCCCCCATCTCCAGGCAACCACCATCTGCTCTCTGCTTCTCTAAGTTTGTCTTTTAATTGCTTCCTATCCGTGGGACCCTGCGGTATTTGTCCTTCTGCGACAGACTTGTTCCACTTCCATGTCCTATGGGTCTGTCCATGTTGTTGCAAGTAGCATAATTTCCTTCCTTTTTAGAGGGCTGAATAATATTCTATCATATGTATATACGACATTGCTTATTCACTGGTGGCCATGGAGGTTATTTCCGTAAGTTGGCTATTACGAATAATACCCTTACATACACGGGGGTGCAGATGTCTCTCCAGGGGAGGGATTTCATTTCCTTCAGATAAACCCTCAGAAGTAGAATTGCTGGATCATGTGGAGTTCTGTTTTTAATTTTGCTTTTTAATCACCATGATCACATTATAAGTAATCCTTTATATAGCAGCTCTTCTCGCCAGAGTCTGAGGTCCTTAAGGATAAGCGCAGTTCTTAGTCATTGCATTATCACAGGCACGATAATCTGGGTACTTAGTTAAATTCAGTGCCTAAATATCACTCTGTCCTCATAAAGTGCCAGTTCTTCACGGGCCATGTTTTCCTCACCTGTGATGGGAATCTGAGGTGGTCCTTGGGGTTAATTTGAGGAGGCATCTAAATGTGTCAGTGCTCCCTGAGCCATTCCTCACAGAGTCTGCAAAAGACATTATTAATTTCCACATCAGCGGAAACTCTCTCTGGATTCATCTTAGCTCTGTTTCCAAGGAGATATCGTGGATTGTGCTGCAGACACAGATGGTTGTGCTGTGTGTCTTGCCTCTAGCTGTCCCGAGGACCAGCGACACCCAGTGCAGCTCTGTCCCCGAGCCCAGGTACGGGAGGAGAATCGGTTCAGAGTTCTCAGCAGGGTCCATCGTCCGCTTCGAGTGTAACCCAGGCTACCTGCTCCAGGGCTCCACAGCCATCCGCTGCCAGTCCGTGCCCAACGCTCTGGCTCAGTGGAATGACACGATCCCCAGCTGCGTGGGTAAGTGTGTGTCCCCACGGTGTGATCACCGGCACGGGGTCTGCAGTCCCAGTTCACAGAGACACTAACGACTTTCTAGTCCACATAAGCGGACTCTTGCTCCAAACCTGTTTAAAGGGCAAATTATTTTATCAGAAATAATTGAGTGGCAGCCAAATCCTAAAAATTACTGTGTTTCATGAAACAAGTCATCAGATTAACACGTATGAAACATGTTTTCCTTTTTGATACTTATTGAGTATGCCATCACAAGCCATGGGTATTCAACATAATTTCATTTGGGGGAAAAATCATTGTAATGTTGATTTATTACATGACTTGTGTAATGCCCTTTTAATAAATTGGTGCTGATGAAGATCTGAAAAATAATAGGTTAATGAATCCCAAATAACAAAGACATTGTTGGTGATAGTTTATTTGCTTCATTTTGTGTAAGGACCTCTAGGGCAATCATGATTAGCACTTGAATTCATTTGTGCCTTTTAAGCGTCTCTTCTCTCTGGATTTGCTCACAAATACCATTAGTATCAGTTGGAGCTGCCTGTCTGCATATGGAAGAGAAAACTTACTCTAAACAGAGTTCACTTCAGAGAGGCTGTTGTTGGGTACCGTGTCTGAGACTTTGCAGCATAGCAGATGATAATCTATGGTATTGATGATTTAAAAGGAAACAGACTAAGTCTGACCTTGGCTACAAATGCCTTTTCAAGTATCATAGTCCATGTAAAACATCTCTTAATAGCTGATCATGCAGCGAAGGAGCACTGAGTACAGAATTAGTGTTCTTCACTGTACTTTATTTATGCTAAATGTGGGTTTGGCTTTCAGTCCCCTGCAGTGGCAATTTCACTCAGCGGAGAGGTACCATTTTATCCCCCGGCTACCCTGAACCCTATGGCAACAACTTAAACTGCATATGGAAGATCATCGTTACAGAGGGGTCAGGAATCCAGGTATGTTTGCGAAGCCCAGAGACTCCTAAGAAACGGAGCTCTGCCCACAGGCTTTTCCCTTCTTTGTTTCCCTCTTTTTGTATTGGTTATTCTAAATATATAAACTGTAACCTGTTTCTTTTTTCTTACCATTGCTACCAAGTGTTTCTAATCATGTGTCTACATTTGAAATTAAAGTGATAGATGTTTAGAATAAAATCTATCAAAAGTGCCATTTGGGAAAATTTTGTGCATGTCATTGCCATGGTTTATTTTCTTTGGTTTTGCCTTTCTCTCACATGTATATTTTTAATGTCATGAACACTCCATTGGGCTAGTCTAATTTTTAAAATTTATTTATTTTTAATTAAAGGATAATTGCTTTACAATATTGTGCTGGCTTCTGGCACAGATCAACATCAATCTGCTATTGGTATACATACGTCCCCTTCCTCTTGAACCTCCCTCCCACCTTCCACCCACCCCACCCTCTAGATAGTTACAAAGCCCCAATTTGAGTTCCCTGAGTCATATGGCAAATTTCCATTGGCTATCTATTTTACATATACACTATGTATATGTTTCCATTCTGTTTTCAGTCTGATTTTATTAAGTGAAGGACAAATATTGGCTTGTTTGCTAGATTCAAGTGATCAGCTTTGCCACGGAGCAGAACTGGGACTCTCTGGAGATTTATGATGGCGGTGACGCGAGTGCGCCGAGGCTGGGGAGCTTTTCAGGTGAGGTGACCCTGTCCCCGAGTTTCTGTGAATCTGAGTCATCAAACCATTACAGACTGCAGATCACTCAGTGCCGACCTCTCCCTGGGAGACTCTTCTCTGTGCTAACAAGTTTCTCTAGTGCTGGGAGGCTAGAAAGGAGAGCACCAGGCCCCAGAGTAAAGGAAAATGCACCATCCCCCGCAAGCAGCAGGCTGATGGGTGGTGGTCCCCACACTGGGGAGAACGTGGGTTATTACCCTATGGATGCAATAGGGTGTCTTCACTGAAGTCAGTTTTGTGTGGGGGTGGTTTGGACAATGAACTTTGGGTTGGCTGACTTTCTCTTCTCTTGCACTTGTTAGAAGTGTTTGATGGAGTTGGGGACCAAGCACTGAGGTCAGGGAGCAAGGCGGCCAGGTTCCAGATGGAAGGTTGGGGGCAGACGTGGAAACAGAACCGAAGTAAACATATGGAGGATGGGGACAGGGTTTCTCATGACTGGGCAGGGATTTAGATCCATAGGGATGAGAAAGCTGGCCTGAAGCTGGTTGTGATGGATTTGAACTAAAGACACTGGTGTGAACTCATGGTCTTCATATGCATAGCTGTGCATGCCTGTCCAGTCACTAAGTCATGTCCAAGTCTCTGCAACCCCATGGACTATAGACTGCCAGGCTCCTCTGTCCATTGAATTTCCCAAGCAAGAATTCTGGACTGGGTGGCCATTTCCTTCTTCAGGGGATCTTCCCAATCCAGGGATCGAACCCACATCTCCTGCATTCGCAGGCAAGTTTTTTACCCCTGAGCCACTTGGGAAGCCTTATGTACAACTGTACAGCTATAGACATAGAAATGTGTGTGTGTGTGTGTACGTTTTTCCCACCTCTGTATCCTGTGAGGTGTAAAACAATAACCCCTCATCAAGGAGTTACCTACCTAGTTCCCAATTGTGTGTTTCTGAAATCACTTGAAGCACCATTCTCCCTTAAAGTGGCTTCTTGGAGAGCCACTGACTCTGAAGCTCTGGAAGAGAAAACATGCATGATGAGCCGCTTTGTATAGAATAGAAATATGTGGATCCATGCTGATATGCGTAGATACATGCATGAGTGTAAGGAGTAAGAGAGCCTCCCCAAACTATAATAAATCTAAACTAACAAATCGGTAGGAGATGGAATTAGAGCTGCCACTGGGGGCCATTAGGACATACACGATCCACACGGGGAAGTCAGTGCAGGCTGAAGGTAGCATATAAGGTTGATGAGGACAGGCAGCCACAGTCTCCATGCACCTCCTCACCTTATCCTCCCACACTTGCTGCAAAGGAGGAACAAAGTCATTCACAGTGAGAAGCCTGGCAGACACCACCTTCCTAAGGCAGTCATGTCAAGATTTCCAGTAATGGGACAGGGTATGCACTGGAATACTGATAAGCCTGCTCTCAAAATAAGCAAACAGAGGGACAGAAAGGCTATATTTGACTTAGAATTGCACTTGCCATGGTGTAAATCCTCCCGTGCATGCACACTAAGTTGCTTCAGTCTTTCCATGACATTTTCTAGGCAAGAATACTGGAGTGGGTTGCTATGTCCTCGTCCAGGGAATCTTCCAGACCCAGGGATCGAACCTGCATCTCTTACGTCTCCTGCATCAGAGGCAGGTTTTTATCACTATCACAACTTGGGAAGCCAGTAAGCCCTTCTTTACCCGGGCTGATTTCAAATAGCCAGCATGATGTCACTAAAGCTGAGTTTGGGAGGAAATGCCCTGAAGTAGAGTCTGGAAGCCTCTGAGTCAAATCCCTCACACCTCTAGAGTGGGCAAACCGAGTAGCCTCGGGAGAATGCCCTCTTCATGAATCACAGCCTTGTTGTGGCAAAGGGGCTCGAGTAACTCAAAGAAGCTATGAGCCATGCTCTGCTGGCTCCCACGATGAACTGGTCATAGTGAAGATTTCTGGCAAAATGTGGTCCGCTAGCAAAGGAGATGGCAACCCGCTCCAGTATTCTTGCCTGAAGAATCCTATGAACTGGAGAATCCTAGTGTGAAAAGGCAAAAACATATGACACCAGAAGATGAGTAAATCAATGGACATGAATTTTGCAAACTTCAGGAGACAGTGAAGGACAATGGAACCTGGTGTGCTGTAGTTTATGGGGTCGCAGAGAGTAGAACCTGACTTAGCGACTGAACAACAGTGGGAGAATACAGCATCATATTTTGATATTTTTGCCAAAAATGTATCACCACCTGAATCTAGTCATGAAGAACATCAGACATTCTCTTCGGAGGTTATGTTGCTTTATAAAAAGCTTTTTTTTTTTTTTTTTCAAAATGTGTTCATCTATGTTTGGAGAACTCATTTTCAAGTTTGCCTGCACCAAGACTTATAGCAGGGCAAACACATGATTTGTTACTGCACACCACCCCTGTATGTTTTGTATTTTAACTACTCCCAATGTTTTGTAATCTCATTTTCTGAACTTATGTCTGAGTATAGTATCAGCTTAAATATATAAATAATATATTAATATATAATACATATTTATTAATATATAATAATGTATAATACTAAAAGCATGAGAATCTCCTATGTAAACAATGACAAAGAAATCCTTTGGAGTGTGCATTTGATTAACTTATAAAGCTTTAAAATATTACACATGAGCAATTTTTATTAAGTTTTATATACTATAGTTTGTAAAAATTTTAAATTCTAATTTTCTAAAATAAAAAATGATTTTGAAAAATATTCTGCACTCAAAAAGTGACTCGTATCCTTCAAAAGTATTGAGTTCATGAAAGGGAAAGGAAGACTAAGAAATTTTTACAGACCAAAAAAAAAAAACCTCACAAAACTAAAGGGACACAATCATAGACGGACACATTCATAGATGGAAAAGCTGTTATTGGCAGATTGTGGAAATTCCAGTGATTTCTGTGGGATATATAGTCCTGCTGCCTCTATGTTAGTGTTTTGGTTTTTTAATGAACACCTCTGTTTTAAGAAATGCACACTAAATTTTTATTAAAAATATGTCACAATGTCTGCAACTTGCTGACAAAGGGTTTAGTCGCTCAGTTGTGTCTGACTCTTTGCGACTCCATGGACTGTAGCCTGCCAGGCTCCTCTGTCCTTGGCATTGGGGTGTCGTTCCCTTCTCCAGGGGGTTTTCCAGACCCAGGGAGCAAGCCCAGTGTCCTACACTGCAGGTGGTCTTCTGCACTGCAGGTGTATTCTTTACCGACTGAACTTACCAGGGAAGCGAAAGGGTTTAGAATAAAATAACTTTACACATATCTGTATTGTGGATAGAGATCACTTCACATGTATATCTGCATGTGGACAGAGCTAGATATCATTAATCTGTAACATATGGCAAGATAGTGTGTATATGGGAGTTTTTTGTACCATATTTGCAATTTTAAGTTAAATGCTACTTAAAATATTTCAAAAAGAATATTTTATAAACTTTATATGGAAGAAATGACACATCAGCCATCAGGTCTGAATATATTTTAAAATGTAATACATGTTTATGCTTTTTTGTTCCTGTGATAATTTCAATATACTTAAAAAGGAGAATCTGAACCCATTTTAAAAGTTAGCTGTTGACTAAAAGCAAAGAAGAATGAATAGTTGCTAGAGGTACACATTTCCAGAAAAACGATTGACTGACTTCTTGAATAAATTCAGGTTTTTGATTTTCTGTCTGGATAGCCATGTGTATGTAGGACTTATATTGTAAGCTATTTGAAATCATTTTTGGAAGTAGACAGGTGATAAATTATAAATGGACACGATAGAGCAAAAGTCATACCAATCTGTCGCTGACAGGTAGGATTAAGGGAGAGTAAATACCAGTGGCTGGAGCAGCGTCTGACTGGCCTGGAGCACAGTCGCTCAGCTTCCCGCACATGCGGTTCTATCTAGGTCAGTGAAGCAGTGCCATCAAAGATATTTCGCCTGTGGCAACAAGTTTTCAAAAATCCCTGAGTTGCGTTTTGAACCAAGGGAATATGCTTCTTCTGTGCGTCCATTCTGAGCAGAGTCTCAAGCGGATGCCGCTGCAGGGGGCAGGCTGTGGCCTCGGCAGGTGCGCACCACATATGCGCCCGGGGCGCCAAGACCCAGCATCTGTTTAGGAAAACAAATGATTATATTTAGAAGTACAGAAATACAGACAGGACCGTCCTTGTTGCAATTAATAGTAATGTTTAGAGGGGCTGTGATGATCCACTAAGCCCTTTCATACACACAGTGCATGTATCACTCACACATAAGAATTGGACTGTTATTTTGATTTCACAGAATTGGAACATCTTCAAATGTTTTCAGTAACAGGACTGATTTATGTCACAGTCAGCAGTAGAAGTGAGTTTTCCGACTGTGCTGCAACATAGTCAGGAAAGACAAGAAGTCAGAAGTGTATGTTGAGAACGTGCGTGTGGAAATGACTTGGCTGGGGGCTGAAGGCGATTAAACACACTGACTATCTGAAATCATAGGTAAAACCAGGCAGAAAGCTATACAAATGCTGTAACAAGAACTTACTTTTTGGATTAGTTAGATCATTGTAATAACATTACATTAGCTTTGCACTTTCATCACCCAAAATAAACAGAAATAAAAGATGAATGAGAGGACAGCAAGCATCATACAATTTGAACGAAAGTGGATTAAAACTGGAGTTTCTGTTGGGTGTTTCCCTCTTGTCTTGATGTGGGGGCGGTGGGGAGGGGGTCGAGCTGGCCCAGCGAGCAGGTGCAGGCAGTGCCCTGACCTTCAGACCCCCTTTCCTCCTCCTCACAAGTCTCTCCCCAAGTGCCCAGGTGTGCACTGTTTACTGCTGAGCAGACTGCATGCTGCTTCTGGTACAGCCTAGATGGAGAAAAGGTGATCCTCAGACAGAAGACTTTCTGAAACAGGCAAGGTCACCCCACCTTGCAGGTTTCCCCCATCTGCACTGTTAAATATTAATTCGTTTCAAAGAATGATCTCTTTAAATGTGTCTTCTGACCATAGGGATAGGCTTATGTTTTCCCTCTCCATGAATCAGTTTCTTAAAAGTCTGTCTGTCTGTCTATCTATCTTTATCCATCAAACCAAGTTTGAGTAACAAAGGGGTTGAATCTGCAGTCATTTTCTGTTTATCATTCAGCAAACAGTTACAGTGTCTTATAGTGAATTGTATACTCACAGTTCAGATCTGAAAAGACTCCGCCTCCCACAGACAACCCCACCTGGATAGTCAGGGGAAATGGTTTGTGGCAGTGGCCCCAGATCTCAAGTGGGAAATTCGTCTTCCAAAGAATGTACACATCTGTGGGCATACACATCTGTAGGCATACACATGCGTGTGCACACACACAATCATTAGGAAGCGTACCTGGTATTTTCTTTTCTCCTCCATTTATACCCTGTTCTTCTTCCAAAACAGTCAGGTAATACCTTGTATACTGATTAGCCAATGACCCAGCCAGTATACACATTACTAGTCCCAGCACATTGTCAAACTGAGGGTGAACTTTTAAAAACCCAAAGAGTTTCTGAAAGACTACATGCTAATCCAAGGTTAATGAGATGTCCTCAATCTATTTTTAGGATGCAATTCTTACCTGGAGTCATTGGTTTGCTTAAGTGGAATTGTTTGAGTAGAAAGTGAAGGGCAACAGGGGATCTTGCCCTTGCAACATTGTTCATCTGTCTTGGATAATTACCAGCTTATTTCCTTATTTTGTTATTTAAAATAGTATTTATACTATGTATGTCTATAATGTATAATATTTATACATTAGCATCATCATCATCCATGAATTTGCCTGCACCATGGGGAGAAGTTTTACCTGAGGATTGGCTCCTTCACACATAGGAAATGTGTATTTATTCAGAAAATGACTTGGATACAGTAGACTTTCAAGCTTGTACCCCTTGGGTAACAAGGGACTTAGGCAAGCTTATTGCTTTCCCATATTATAATGCATTCTGGTAATGCATTTTAAATGTCTGGCTGAAGGACATTTCCTTTTCCTCAGCACCTTGCAGTACCATGGCCCTGTTTTCACCCTTGTCCTTAGCATCTCTAAATTTCCCTACTTGTCAGTTGCTACAATGCAGGCTAGAACATTTTAATTAAAGGAAGCATTATATAAAATAAACCTGCATTTTCCTTTCCTTGTATGTTTCATTGAAATCATTTGCAGATTTCAGAGGGAACATTATTCCGTATGAATCACAGAAGGATAAAGAAGAGAATATATGATCAAAAACAACCTATTCTGAATAACATATTACATAAGATCTACAGTCTATTTCCCCAACTCCCATATGACTTGTATGTTGAGGCTGTACTCTTGTTTGTTCATGGCAAGTCAGGAAAAAAAGCAAATGGTTACACTGATTAAGAAAAAAAAGCAGTGTGAATAATCAAATGCATGGTAAAGCATAAGAATGTATGTGTTTCCACTGGTACGATGAAGACATGCCACATCTGTCTGAGGAGGGCAGATGAAATGTGGAGCTTCTTGTTGCTGTCCAGTTGCTCAGTCATGTCTGTTTGTGACCCCATGGAGTGCAACACGCCAGGCTTCCCTATCCTTCACCATCTCCTGGACTTCGCTCAAACTCATGTCCATTGAGTCCGTAATGCCATTCAACCACCTCATCTTCTCTTGTCCCCTTCTCCTCCTGCCTTCAGTCTTTTCCAGCACCAGGATCTTTTCCAGTGAATCAGCTCTTCATATCAGGTGGCCAAAGTATTGCAGCTTCAGCTTCAGCATCAGTCCTTCCAATGAATATTCAGGGTTGGTTTCCTTTAGGATTGACTGGTTTGATCTTCTTGCAATCCAAGGGACTCTCAAGAGTCTTCAACACCACAGTTCGAAAGCATCAGTTGTTCAGATCTCTTCCTTCTTTATGTCCAGCTCTCACATCTGTACATGACTCCTGGAAAGACCATAGCCTTTGACTACATGGACGTTTGTCAGCAAGTGCTGTCTTTGCTATTTAACGCACTTGTTTAGGTTTGTCATAGCTTCCTGCCAAGGAGTCATCTTCTAATTTCATGGCTGCAGTCACCATCTGCAGTGATTTAGAGTCCAAGAAGAGGAAATTTGCCATTGATTCCACCTTTTGCCTTTCTATTTGCCATGAAGTGGTGGGACTAGATGCCATGATCTTAGGTTGTTTTTTGTTTTGCTTTCTTTTTTAATATTGAGTTCTAAGCCAGCCTTTTCACTTTCCTCCTTCACCCTGATCAAGAGGCTGTCTAGTTCCTCTTCATCTTCTGCCATTAGAGTGGTATCATCCACTATGTGAGGTTTTTGATATTTCTCCCTGCAATCTTGATTCCAGCTTGTGCTTCATCTAGTCTGTAGTCTAGCATTTCACATGATATACTCTGCATATAATGCACTCCTTTCCCAGTTTTGAACCAGTCCATTGTTCCATGTCCAGTTCTATTGCTTTTTGACCTGCATACAGGTTTCTCAGGAGACAGATAAAATAGCCTGGTATTTCCATCTCTCCAAGAGTTTTCCACAGTTTGTTATGATCCACACAGTCAAAGGCTTTATCATAGTCAATGAAACAGAGGTAGATGTTTTTCTGGAATTCCCTTGCTTTCTCTGGGATACAGCAAATGTTGGCAATTTGATCTCTGGTTCTTCAACCTTTTCTAAATCCACTGAGACATGTGAAAGTTCTCTGTTTCCATAATGCTGAAGCCTAGCTTGGAGGATTTTTAGCATAACATTACTAGCATAGGAGATGAGTACAATTGTCTGGTGGTTTGAACATTCTTTAGTACTGTTCTTGTTGGGAATTGGGATGAGGATTGACCTTTTCCAGTCCTGTGGCCACTGCTGGGTCTTCCAAATTTCCTGACCTATTGAGTGCAGCACTTTTATCAATTCATCTTTTAGGATTTTAAATAGCTGTGCTGAAATTCCACCACCTCCACTAGCTTTATTGGCAACAGTGCTTCCTAAGGCCCACACTTCACACTCCAAAATGTCTGGCTCTGAGTGAGAGACAACACCATCGTGGTTATCTGGGTCATTAAAATCTTTGTTGTACAACTTTTCTTTGTATTATTTCCACCTCTTCTTGATCTCTTCTGCTTCTATTAGGTCTTTACCATTTCTGTCCTTTATTGTGCCCATCTTTGGATAAAATGTTCCTTTGATATTTCCAATTTTCTTGAAGAGATCTATAGTCTTACCCTTTCTGTTGTTTTCCTCTTTTTTTTTTTTTTTTTTTTGCACTGTTCATTGAAGAAGGCCTTCTTGTCTCTCCTTGTTATTCTCTGGAACTCTGCATTTAGTTGAGTATACCTTTCCCTTTTCCTTTGTTTTCATTTCTCTTCTTTCCTCCGCTATTTGTAAAGCCTCCTCAGACAAGCACTTCGCCTTCTTGCATTTTTTTTTTTTGGTGAATGGTTTTATCCACTGCCTCCTGTACAATATGACAGACCTCTGGAGGAGGGAATGGCAAACCACTCCAGTATATTAGCTGTGAGAACCCTATGAACTGTATAAAAAGGCAAAAAGATATGACACCGAAAGATGAGCCCCCAGGTCAGAAGATGTTCAGTGTGGTACTGGGGAAGAGCAGAGGACAACTATTAACAGCTCCAGAAAGAATGAAGTGGCCGGGCCAAGGCAGAAATGATGCTCAGTTACGGATCTGTCTGGTGATGAAAGCAAAATCTGATGCTATAAACAACAGTTTTGCATAGGAACCTGGAATGTTAGGTCCATGAATCAAGGTAAATTGGACATGGTCAAGCAAGAGATGGCAAGAGTAAACATGGACATCTTAGGAATCACTGAACTAAAATGGATGAGAATGGGTGGATTTAATTCAGATGACTATTATATCTACCACTGTGGGCAAGAATCCCGTAGAAGAAATGAATAGCCCTCATACTCAACAAGAGTGCAAAATGCTATACTTGGGTACAGACTTAAAAATGACAGAATGATCTCGGTTCATTTCTAAGGCAAACCATTCAACATCACAGTAATCCAAGTCTATGCCCCAACCACTGATGCCAAAGAAGCTGAAATTGATCAGTTCTATGAAGACCTAGAAAATCTCCTAAAACTAATACCAAAAAAATGATTTTCCATTCATCATAGGGGATTAGAATGCAAAAGTAGGAAGTCAAGAGATACCTGGATTAACAGGCATTTTTGACCTTAGGGTACAAAATAAAGCAAGGCAAAGGCTAACAGAATTCTGCCAAAAGAATGCACTGCTCATAGCAAACACCCTTTTTCAACAGAGGAGACAGCTTTACACATAGACATCACCAAATGGTCAATACTGAAATCAGATCGATTACATTCTTTGTAACTGAAAATGGAGAAGCTGTATACAGTCAGTTAAAACAAGACCTGGAGGTGACTGTGGCTCAGATCATCTGCTCCTCATATCTAAATTCAGTCTTAAACTAAAGAAAGTGGGGAAAACCACTCGGCCAGGTTAAATCAAATCCTCTCTGTTATGCGGTGGAGATGATGAATAGATTCAAAGGATTGGATCTTGTAAACAGAGTGCCTGAAGAGCAATGAACAGAGGTCCATAATATTGTACAGGAGGCAAGGAATAAAACCATCCCAAAGTGAAAAAAGGGAAAAGGAACTTCTTACCATGCCTGGAAAAAGAGAGTAGCTCCAACTGTAATGATCAAAGCCAATACTTGGATTAAATATGTGACAATCAGACAAGCTAAGGGGATCCATACACCAAAACAAATGTCCTCAGTGTTCTCTTTTTTGTGGAAATATAATTGACTGACAGTATGGTGTTTGCTTCAGTGTACAGCAAAGTGATTCTCTTGAATAATGTGTATTTTTCCAGATTATTTTCTATCATAGGTTACTATAAGTTACTGCATGTATTTCCTTGTGCTAAGCAGTATATCAGTATATCATTGTTGTTTGTCTATTTTATACATGAATGTGTATCTGCTAATCTCAAACTCCTAATTTATCTCTCCCTGCCTCCCTTTCTACTTTGGGAAACTTGAATTTATTCTCTGTATCTGTGAGTCTGTTTCTGTTTTGTAATTAGATTCATTTGTATTATGATTTAGATTGTACATATAAGTGATATCATATATATCCTTCTCTTACTTATAGCACTTAGTGTGATATTCTTATGATTTTATAATGAGAGAAGTGAACATATTCCTGATATTAAAGCCCAGCCTGCATTCCTTCCTGCAGGTACCACGGTGCCAGCGCTGCTCAATAGCACATCCAACCAGCTCTACCTGCACTTCCAGTCAGACATCAGCGTGGCCGCTGCTGGCTTCCACCTGGAGTACAAAAGTAAGCTCCCCTGTCTCTGCATCTGGCTTTCCCTGTGACACTGAGTGATTTTCTTAAAGGGGAAATGGATCCCTGCCCTTATAACACAGTGAAATTTTGTTCTAAAGTTATGTTTAGAAGTTCCATGTAGTTGGGTGTTACAAAACCACTCTCTATGAACTATATTGTTATTACATAAATATTAATATAATATTTTGTTACATAATTATATCAGAATACTATAACATCATTATTTGAACTGTATCTTATTATATTTTATAACATAATTATATTGTGAAAGAAAAATTTATAGGGAAATGAAGAAGTTAGGATATGGAATAATTCGATAAAACATTGGCTTTGCTTTCAGGCTGTTTGTNTTTTTTTTTTTTTTTTTTTTGCACTGTTCATTGAAGAAGGCCTTCTTGTCTCTCCTTGTTATTCTCTGGAACTCTGCATTTAGTTGAGTATACCTTTCCCTTTTCCTTTGTTTTCATTTCTCTTCTTTCCTCCGCTATTTGTAAAGCCTCCTCAGACAAGCACTTCGCCTTCTTGCATTTTTTTTTTTTGGTGAATGGTTTTATCCACTGCCTCCTGTACAATATGACAGACCTCTGGAGGAGGGAATGGCAAACCACTCCAGTATATTAGCTGTGAGAACCCTATGAACTGTATAAAAAGGCAAAAAGATATGACACCGAAAGATGAGCCCCCAGGTCAGAAGATGTTCAGTGTGGTACTGGGGAAGAGCAGAGGACAACTATTAACAGCTCCAGAAAGAATGAAGTGGCCGGGCCAAGGCAGAAATGATGCTCAGTTACGGATCTGTCTGGTGATGAAAGCAAAATCTGATGCTATAAACAACAGTTTTGCATAGGAACCTGGAATGTTAGGTCCATGAATCAAGGTAAATTGGACATGGTCAAGCAAGAGATGGCAAGAGTAAACATGGACATCTTAGGAATCACTGAACTAAAATGGATGAGAATGGGTGGATTTAATTCAGATGACTATTATATCTACCACTGTGGGCAAGAATCCCGTAGAAGAAATGAATAGCCCTCATACTCAACAAGAGTGCAAAATGCTATACTTGGGTACAGACTTAAAAATGACAGAATGATCTCGGTTCATTTCTAAGGCAAACCATTCAACATCACAGTAATCCAAGTCTATGCCCCAACCACTGATGCCAAAGAAGCTGAAATTGATCAGTTCTATGAAGACCTAGAAAATCTCCTAAAACTAATACCAAAAAAATGATTTTCCATTCATCATAGGGGATTAGAATGCAAAAGTAGGAAGTCAAGAGATACCTGGATTAACAGGCATTTTTGACCTTAGGGTACAAAATAAAGCAAGGCAAAGGCTAACAGAATTCTGCCAAAAGAATGCACTGCTCATAGCAAACACCCTTTTTCAACAGAGGAGACAGCTTTACACATAGACATCACCAAATGGTCAATACTGAAATCAGATCGATTACATTCTTTGTAACTGAAAATGGAGAAGCTGTATACAGTCAGTTAAAACAAGACCTGGAGGTGACTGTGGCTCAGATCATCTGCTCCTCATATCTAAATTCAGTCTTAAACTAAAGAAAGTGGGGAAAACCACTCGGCCAGGTTAAATCAAATCCTCTCTGTTATGCGGTGGAGATGATGAATAGATTCAAAGGATTGGATCTTGTAAACAGAGTGCCTGAAGAGCAATGAACAGAGGTCCATAATATTGTACAGGAGGCAAGGAATAAAACCATCCCAAAGTGAAAAAAGGGAAAAGGAACTTCTTACCATGCCTGGAAAAAGAGAGTAGCTCCAACTGTAATGATCAAAGCCAATACTTGGATTAAATATGTGACAATCAGACAAGCTAAGGGGATCCATACACCAAAACAAATGTCCTCAGTGTTCTCTTTTTTGTGGAAATATAATTGACTGACAGTATGGTGTTTGCTTCAGTGTACAGCAAAGTGATTCTCTTGAATAATGTGTATTTTTCCAGATTATTTTCTATCATAGGTTACTATAAGTTACTGCATGTATTTCCTTGTGCTAAGCAGTATATCAGTATATCATTGTTGTTTGTCTATTTTATACATGAATGTGTATCTGCTAATCTCAAACTCCTAATTTATCTCTCCCTGCCTCCCTTTCTACTTTGGGAAACTTGAATTTATTCTCTGTATCTGTGAGTCTGTTTCTGTTTTGTAATTAGATTCATTTGTATTATGATTTAGATTGTACATATAAGTGATATCATATATATCCTTCTCTTACTTATAGCACTTAGTGTGATATTCTTATGATTTTATAATGAGAGAAGTGAACATATTCCTGATATTAAAGCCCAGCCTGCATTCCTTCCTGCAGGTACCACGGTGCCAGCGCTGCTCAATAGCACATCCAACCAGCTCTACCTGCACTTCCAGTCAGACATCAGCGTGGCCGCTGCTGGCTTCCACCTGGAGTACAAAAGTAAGCTCCCCTGTCTCTGCATCTGGCTTTCCCTGTGACACTGAGTGATTTTCTTAAAGGGGAAATGGATCCCTGCCCTTATAACACAGTGAAATTTTGTTCTAAAGTTATGTTTAGAAGTTCCATGTAGTTGGGTGTTACAAAACCACTCTCTATGAACTATATTGTTATTACATAAATATTAATATAATATTTTGTTACATAATTATATCAGAATACTATAACATCATTATTTGAACTGTATCTTATTATATTTTATAACATAATTATATTGTGAAAGAAAAATTTATAGGGAAATGAAGAAGTTAGGATATGGAATAATTCGATAAAACATTGGCTTTGCTTTCAGGCTGTTTGTGTTAAAAAGAAAAAAAGTACAAAATACCCATTTGTAATATTGCTAGTTTTTCTTGTGAGTGGTAGAAAATACTCAGATAAGGATCTAAAAATTAGAAGTCATAATTTCCAAATAGATTATGGTCATAAGCTCTTTCTATTTCTAGTCTCAGAGGCTGTTAGAATAGGACCAGCAGAGAGCTGCCCCTTCGGTGCCTATATTTGTGTATTACTCATTTTAATTGGAAGAAGGTAACACAAAGGAGATGTTAACCTTTTAAAAAATGGATGTGAGACTAAGTTAATAGTCTGATAAATGGGATAACAAAGGTCAGATTCACAAATCCACTTTGACATTTGATTATGCAGGTAAACCTTGTAAAAGCGAAATCAGAATTTCCAATGAGAGTGAAGTTTATTTNTAATTGGAAGAAGGTAACACAAAGGAGATGTTAACCTTTTAAAAAATGGATGTGAGACTAAGTTAATAGTCTGATAAATGGGATAACAAAGGTCAGATTCACAAATCCACTTTGACATTTGATTATGCAGGTAAACCTTGTAAAAGCGAAATCAGAATTTCCAATGAGAGTGAAGTTTATTTTAGGACGTGTTTTCAAGCACTAAAAATGCTTAATGTTGATATTCATCTCGTTTAATAAGCAGTTGCAAATAAGCAAATACATGGATAAGCTTTAATAAGTGATCCTTTGAATTGAGATAAACAGTTTGCTGGGATGTAAATGCGTGCATGTATTTGAATGGCCAGATTTCCAGCTGATGATAAATATTCTGAACCAGACACAAACCACAGGGCTGTTTTGCATTCCGGTTGAATTTCCTTACTTATTACTGGCATTTGTATGCAAGTTTATTTCAATTTATTTGAATGGGACTGCATTAGTGAGAGTGCAAAATGATACTGTGGATGTTATTTATGTAGAATATGTCTGGAAAAATCACTACTTTGATGCATATGGTGAACATCTGTAGATAGGAAACTATAAACCTTATTTATGATAGTGTCAGTAAATTCACTAATATTTTTAGCAGCATTAGATTTGATCAATGTGCCCAACTCTTCCTCTCAAAGTGATCTTGTGGCTTCTGACTCTTCATTCACTCCTTATAGAAAGAGGAGCTACTGAAATAATTAGTCTACAATTACCATGAAATATTATCCATGACTCACACATACCTCAGCTCCAACAATATATTAATAGTAATCATCTGCATTTCATCTTATTCTCAATTAAATTCATTAAAAGAAAGATGAATGTATTGCTTACTGAAATTAATCTTGTTCAAGGATCTAAGGCCTTGTTTCATTACTTAATCTATTTATTTTTTTACTTGGCCACACAGAATGCTATGTTTTCATCTGTGAGTTTCTTTACTGTATCATTGTTTTTGGACACTAATAGTATTCTGAGGATCATGCCATTATCTTCTGTGTGTTTCGAAGCAGTCATTTCTCTGTTCTAACTCTGTGTGTCAGTGTAAAATTTGGATTATACAAAGTGTAGAGTTAATCTTATTAAGGTGAACACCAAACAAATAAGTATTGTTGAAGTAATTTGTCAAAAATTGTCTAATATTCATAACCTTCTAACTTTTTTTTTTTTTTTTGCTCTCTGGCTCTTTCTTTTTAATTTTTTTTAAGCTGAGATTTTTTTTTTTAATTTTCCAGGTGCCTTTATTTTTAGACGTTACAGAACTTAAATATTGAGTGAAGAAGATTTATAAAATATAAAACATTTTCCATTCAGCACATTTGTAGGCAAGCATTTTCGGTGTTATGTTCTGAGTTAAGTCCATTATGGACCCACCTGCATGTGTACATGTTTCCTTATGTATATATACACATTATTGTTTATCTAGTTACAGAAAAACACTTGTAGCTCTGACTTTGCCCCATGCACCAATCCTAAGCATCCTGTATCCTGTATCGAACATACACTGGTGATTTGTTTCTTACATGATAGTATACATGTTTCAATGCCATTCTCCCAAATCATCCCACCCTCTCCCTCTCCCACAGAATCCAGAAGTCTGTTCTATACATCTGTGTCTCTTTTGTTGTCTCTCATACAGGGTTATCATTACAATCTTTCTAAATTCCATATATGTGTGTTAGTATACTGTATTGGTATTTTTCTTTCTGGCTTTCTTCACTCTGTATAATAGGCTCCAGTTTCATCCACCTCATTAGAACTGATTCAAATGTATTCTTTTTAATGGCTGAGTAATACTCCATTGTGTATATGTACCACAGCTTTCTTATCCATTCATCTGCTGATGGACATCCAGGTTGTTTCCATGTCCTGGCTATTATAAACAGTGCTGCAATGAACATTGGGGTAAATGTGTCTCTTTCTATCCTGGTTTGCTCGGTGTGTATGCCCAGCAGTGGAATTGCTGGGTCATAAGGCAGTTCTATTTCCAGTTTTTTTAAGGAATCTCCACACTGTTCTCCATAGTGGCTGTACTAGTTTGGCTTCCTACCAACAGTGTAAGAGGGTTCCCTTTTCTCCACACCTTCTCCAGCATTTATTGCTTGTAGACTTTTGGATCACAGCCATTCTAACTTGTGTGAAATGGTACCTCATTGTGGTCTTGATTTGCATTTCTCTGATAATGAGTGATGTTGAGCATCTTTTCATGTGTTTGTTAGCCATCCGTATGTCTTCTTTGGATAAATGTCTATTTAGTTCTTTGGCCCATTTTTTGATTGGGTCGTTTATTTTTCTGGAATTGAACTGTATAAGTTGCTTGCATATTTTTGAGATTANAATGAGTGACATTGAGCATCTTTTCATGTGTTTGTTAGCCATCCGTATGTCTTCTTTGGAGAAATGTCTATTTAGTTCTTTGGCCCATTTTTTGATTGGGTCGTTTATTTTTCTGGAATTGAACTGTATAAGTTGCTTGCATATTTTTGAGATTAGCTGTTTGTCAGTTGCTTCATTTGCTATTATTTTCTCCCATTCCGAAGGCTGTCTTTTCACCTTGCTTATAGTTTCCTTTGTTGTGCAGAAGCTTTTAATTTTAATTAGATCCCATTTGTTTATATTTGCTTTTATTTCCAGTATTCTGGGAGGTGGATCATAGAGTATCTTGCAGTGATTTATGTCAGAGAGTGTTTTGCCTATGTTCTCCTCTAGGATTTTTATAGTTTCTGGTCTTATGTTTAGATCTTTAATCCATTTTGAGTTTATTTTTGTGTATGGTGTTAGAAAGTGATCTAGTTTCATTCTTTTACAAGTGGTTGACCAGTTTTCCCAGCACCACTTGTTAAAGAGATTGTCTTTACTCCATTGTATATTCTTGCCTCCTTTGTCAAAGATAAGGTGTCCATAGGTGTGTGGTTTATCTCAGGGCTTTCTATTTTGTTCCATTGATCTATATTTCTGTCTTTGTGCCAGTACCACACTGTCTTGATGACTGTGGCTTTGTAGTAGAGCCTGAAGTCAGGCAGGTTGATTCCTCCAGTTCCATTCTTCTTTCTCAAGATTGCTTTGGCTATTTGAGGTTTTTTTGTATTTCCATACAAATTGTGAAATTATTTGCTCTAGCTCTGTAAAAAATACCGCTGGTAGCTTGATAGGGATTGTTTTGAATCTATAGATTGTATTGAATCTATAGATTTGGGTAGTATACTCATTTTCACTATATTGATTCTTCCAATCCATGAACATGGTATATTTCTCCATCTATTAGTGTCCTCTTTGATTTCTTTCATCAGCGTTTTATAATTTTCTATATATAGGTCTTTAGTTTCTTTAGGTAGATATATTCCTAAGTATTTTATTATTTTCATTGCAATGGTGAATGGAATTGTTTTCTTAATTTCTTTTTCTACTTTATCATTATTAGTGTATAGGAATGCAAGGGATTTCTGTGTGTTGATTTTATATCCTGCAACTTTACTATATTCATTGATTAGCTCTAGTAGAAGAGCTAACACCTATCATACTCAAACCCTTCCAGAAAATTGCAGAGGAAGGTAAACTTCCAAACTCATTCTATGAAGCCACCATCACCCTAATACCAAAACCTGACAAAGATGCCACAAAAAAAGAAAACTACAGGCCAATATCACTGATGAACATAGATGCAAAAATCCTTAAGAAAATTCTAGCAATCAGAATTCAACAACACATTAAAAAGATCGTACACCATAAAGACCAAGTGGGCTTTATCCCAGGGATACAAGGATTCTTCAAGATCCACAAATCAGTGTAATTCACCACATTAACAAATTGAAAAATAAAAACCATATGCTTATCTCAATCGATGCAGAGAAGGCCTTTGACAAAATTCAACATCCATTTATGATAAAAATTCTCCAGAAAGCAGGAATAGAAGGAACATACCTCAACATAATAAAAGCTATATATGACAAGCCCACAGCAAACATTATCCTCAATGGTAAAAAATTGAAAGCATTTCCCCTAAAGTCAGGAACAAGACAAGGGTGCCCACTTTCACTGCTACTATTCAACATAGTTCTAGAAGTTTTGGCCACAACAATCAGAGCAGAAAACGAAATAAAAGGAATCCAAATTGGAAAAGAAGAAGTAAAACTCTCACTGTTTGCAGAAGACATGATCCTCTACATAGAAAACCCTAAAGACTCTTTTTAATTTTGTTTTAAAATTTATACTGGAGTATATAGCTGATTGGCAATGCTGTGATAGTTTCAGGTGGACAGCAAAGGGACTTAGCCATACATATCCATTAATAGATTTTTACATCTACCTTAAATTGTTTATTTCCGGTCTGCACATCTTTCAATTCAGATTTTTCACTAAAATATATACCCATGAAATAAGAGCAAAAACAGCAACAAGCTCTGTTCCTGGTCCTGCCATAAATATGTTACAGCTATTTATTCAATTCTTCTCAAAATAACTCCATTTTTGAGGTATGCTTAGGTTTTAAAAGGGCTTCTCTGTGGCTTAGATGGTAAAGAATCTGCCTGCAATGCAGGAGACCTGCATTAGGAAGATCCCCTGGAGAAGGACATGGCTACTCACCCCAGTATTCTTTCCTGGGAAATCCCATGCACAGAGGAGCCTGGTGGGCAACAGTCCATGGGATCTTAGAGTCAGTCATGACTGAGTGAGTAACACTAGGCCTTTAAGGAGAAGAAACAGAGTCATTCATGCATTCAGCCTGCTCAGGTCAGAGTCAGACTGGTAACTTACAGAAGGAACACATGTAGACACAGATGTGTTTCATCACAAATGAGCACCTGCCCAAGAATCACAACAGTCCAATCAGAAAGAGCATACAGACCGCCCTTCTGTACTAAGGGAGACACCACCTGTCGCTAGTAGCTGAATGGTGTGTGGAAGAGAAAGGGGCTTGGGACTCTGGAGATGCAGTTGGTCGGATCCTAAAACCTGAGCTGTTACAGCAAGTCCACCCCTGCTTCCATCTGAGAAGCTGAGTTTCTCACATGAAAGTGAAAGCCAGATGCTGTTAATTAGGTGCATGTGTGCATGTCACTTTAGTCACGTCGACTCTGAAAGTCTATGAACTATAGCCCACCAGGCTCTTCTATCCATGGGGTTCTCCAGGCAAGAATCATGGAGCAGGTTGCCATTTCCTTCTCTAGGGGATCTTCCCAACCAGCAGATCGAACCCCTGTCTCCCACAGCTCCTGCAGTGCAGGCAGATTCTTTACCACTGAGCCAACAGAGAAGCGCCCTGTTAATCATAACAGTCCATAATTCCAAATGAATGCTGACAGGAATTTTTCAAACAAAAAGCAAACACTTTTATTGGGAAGAGGACAAATAAGATTAAACACCCAAACCCTGAGGGAGTGTTGCTATTGATACTATTTGTATTTTATTGATTTTTTTCCCTCTTTTTCTGATAACGTTTTGTTTAATTGAATCTTTTATTTAAGTTCCAATTTACCTCCACTATGGTCTTATTAGAGGAAAGTCTTAAAAATGTTAAGGGTCTCTCTAGACAAGTTTAAAATATATTCTTTAATATAACACATCTTACCTTCAAATAATATGGTTTCATTTTGTGTCTAGTGAAACTTACGAACTTGTACTTCTAATTTCTTCTATCCATCATTCATGTTATTGTTGTTTTACATTTTATTTTTGCATATTATAAAACTACAAATATTTTTCTACTTTTTTGCTTTAAATATTGATCTTTCATAGTGAATAAAATAAGAAAATAAAGGTTTTATAGTTACTTTATTTTTTTAAGCATCTATGGAGCTCTTTATTTCTTTGGGTGAATCCAAGTTTCCATTTAATTTTTTTTCTGTCTAAAGAACTTCCTTCGATTCTTCTTATAGGGCAGGTCTGCTGAAAATGAATTTTCCCAGCTATTGTTTTTCTGAGAAAGCCATCATTTTACCTTCATTTTATGAAAGATATCTGGGCTGGGTTTGGAAATCTGGGTCAGATGTTATTTTTCAGTATGTTAAAAAAAAAAAAAATAGGGCTTCCCTGGTGGCTAAGTAGTAAAGAATCTGCCTACCAGTGCAGGAGACAAAAGTTCAATCCCTGCATCAGGAAGATCCCTTGAAGGAGAAAATAGCAACCCATTCCAGTATTCTTGTTGGGAGAANTATGTTAAAAAAAAAAAAAATAGGGCTTCCCTGGTGGCTAAGTAGTAAAGAATCTGCCTACCAGTGCAGGAGACAAAAGTTCAATCCCTGCATCAGGAAGATCCCTTGAAGGAGAAAATAGCAACCCATTCCAGTATTCTTGTTGGGAGAATTCCAAGGACAGAGGAGCCTGGGGGGCTACAGTTGACGGGGTCGCAAAGAGGCAGACACAGCTTAACACATGACACACACACACACGTAAAATAGGCCACTTCACTGTCTCCTCATTGTTTAGTTTGTGATGAGAAGTAAGCTGTAATTCTTTTGGCTCTGTATTCATCCCTGTTTTCTGGCTTCCTTTACAAATTTCTATTTATTTTTTATTTTCATCAGATAGATTATGGTGTGTCTAGGAGTGTGCGTGCACACGTACATGTGTGTGCACACTTGATATGCATCCTGTTCAGTGACTCTTACATTCTTGGATCTAAGGTTTAGTGTCTTCCATTATAATATTTATGAAAAAATCTTGACCATTATCATTACAAACATTTTTTTCCTCCATTCTCTTTTCCTTTTTTTTTTTTTTCGGTTGGGGAGGACTCCATTCATGTGTCTATTGGACATGTTGATATTTTATCACAATTCTTGGATGCAGTTCTGTTTTATTCACACTCTATGTGTTCTAGTTTTTGTACTTGCTATTAAACTTTGATTCTCTGAGTCTTTCCTTGGCTATGTTAAGTCTGCTAATGAGTCCACTGAAATAATTCTTCATCTCAGACATTGTGTTTTCCCCCTTGAATTTCCACTAGCCAGTTTCTTATAATTAGTCTCTCTGCCATAATTTCTCCATCTCTTCATGAATGCTATCTTGTCCACTAGATGTTTTAACATATTTTTACATTTGATATATCTGTCCATTATCCCAATATATGACTGTACAAAGTCTTACTACTTTATCTCTAGACAAAGTGGTTTTTTTAATACTTTATTAAAGATGGCACCATGAGTAGAACCCTACCTTATTGTTGTTTAGCTGCTAAGTCATGTCTGACTTTTTGTGATTCCATGGGTTGCAGCACGACAGACTCCTCTGTCATCAACTATCTCCTTGAGTCTGCTCAAACACATGTCCATTGAATCAGCGATGCCATTAATATCTGTGCTAGGAATGGGCACCACTTATGTTAGCCTGTTGAATCAGGAGTTTCCATGGGTTTGCGTTCTATTGTTGCTATGGTTACTTTCAGAGCATCAGATCCCTCAGTGATGAGCTGCAACTGCCAAGTCATAGTTGGAGGCTTTTTCTCAGTCATTATTCCAACCTTAGCTATCAATCTTCCCTAAATGCCTTTTCCAAAGAGAAGGTATCCTTCCAGACTTCTGTATCTCCCCAGTAGTAGATGCTGTTGCTTGTTACTCCATGTTAAGCTTACACTGGTGTCAAGGTAGTTCTCTCCCAGCCAGAGTCAGACCCTGAGAGTCTGTGCATGGTGGGGGGTAGGGCGTTCTCAGCAATCTTGCCCACCCTCCTGAGGTTGTAAGCTTCTACCTATGGCTGGTATTTGAAGAGAATTTTCTGACTGTCCCCTAGTGTCAGAAGACCATGGTCTTGGTACTGATACAGGATCTTAAGCTCACAGGTTCTCCTGCTATACCCCAGATGTAGACTTTCTCTATATACCATTCTCCAAGATGCAGTGCCTCTCTGCCCTGGAGAGAGCAGGCTTTTGCTACTGAAAGTGGTTTAACTTTCTTTCCTAAAAGAGAAAAAATTGGGGAAATGCATGGGATTCCATGCCCTCTCCACAGAAACAATGATATTTGGTAGTGGTGAGAGGTGATAAGGGAGAGGTTGATTCCAAGCTCTACCAGGCCCCCAGTGTTTCTCTTAATTACTCGGCAGAGGTGCAAGGACAGAAGGGCAGAACCTCCCTCTGTCTGGGACCCTGAGCAGCTGGAGACCCATGCTGGGCACTGGCCATTGCTAAGATGGTAGTTAATCTATCCTTGCCTATGGGAGTTGGTCCTTTCTCTCCTGTGATCCATCACAGTGACAGTGACATTCATGTGCCCTGCCTCCCCTTGGAGGCACTAATCCTTGGAAACTGATGTCACCTGGGTACCTGAAACCTCAGCTCCCCGATGAGTTCAACAATGGCTATGATTTTGTAGTTTAAATTTTCTCCTATTAAAGTGGACTTGAGATTTTATTTTACATATTTCTATATCCAAGGTAGAAATGGAAGCCTTTTGTGGGTGTTAAAATTGCTCTACTTCAAGGACAGATGAATACTAAAATTATTTATTTAGACTGACCATGAAGAAGTTTTTCTAGAATGACCAGTTTTAAACAAAATCATCCATCTGTAAGTATAATCTGTCTATCTAATACACATTCATTATCCTTTCTTGTTGAACAACAAAAACCAAAAAATACCTGCTAATGGCACATAGTGAAGGCTATGGTTTTTCCAGTAGTCATGTATGGATGTGAGAGTTGGACTGTAAAGAAAGCTGAGCACCGAAGAATTGATGCTTTTGAACTGTGGTGTTGGAGAAGACCCTTGAGAGTCTCTTGGACTTCAAGGAGATCTAACCAATCCATCCTAAAGGAGATCAGTGCTAAGTGTTCATTGAAAGGACTGATGTTGAAGCTGAAACTCCAATACTTTGGCTACCTGATGTGAAGAGCTGACTCATTTGCAAAGACCCTGATGCTGGGAAAGATTGAAGTCAGGAAGAGAAGGAGACGACAGAGGATGAGATGGTTGGATGGCATCACCGACTTAGTGGACAAGGTTTGGGTAAACTCCAGGAGTTGGTGATGGACAGGAGGCTTGGCGTGCTGTGATCCATGGGGTCGCAACGAGTTGGACACAACTGAGTGACTGAACTGAACTGAGCCAAATGGCATATAAAGACACACACACACTCCTACAGTCTCATAAACTAAGCATGTAATACACATAACTTTAAGTTAGTAAAATAGGTTTCTTCATAGCTGTGAAAAAGTAGAGATATTTACTGATAAATGATATAGAATTAAATTTAATATATATTTACATTATAAATATATTAGAATAAGTTCATCTAGTTGAGAATTACTATCCATTGAAAGATTGCTTGAATTAGAAACTGTTTATCTTGATTTGTGTACTTCATATTACTAACACCTTGTTTATTAAATTAGACCCAGTACTGTGACTGAGCTTACTCACCACTCTATCTTGCTAAGTTGGGAGATAATTTCTGGGTCCACAGGGAACCATATAAGACTTCATCTAGTGGTACCTATGCCAAGTTAATGTCATAAACCCAGTGAGTGTATTTGACCTCCAGTGAGGGGCCACTGCAATTATTCAAGCCTATTTAGTGCTAATATGTGCTGCTGAGTCTAAACAGCACCAAAATAATTCTATTTATGAATTATGTACTAGCTTTCTCAAAAGACCTTCTTCCTCTCATGTTCACTATTGGGAAATCCATTGGAGTTAACAAAATATTTTTGGAGTCTATGAGAAAGGACATTTGACCCCTGGAAGGCAAGTGAAATAGAGAAGCTACTGTGCAGTGTGAATTTCAAATGTCCTACAGAGCCGAAAAGTTAGCTATTCTTCTCTAAGCAGTAGCCCAACAGAGGACGTGTTCCGATGTGGAAGCTAATCTCCCATGCCTCAGACTATGGCCCTTTGATACAGCACAGTATACAGATGGGTCAGACCCTGGAACATCTAAGCTGTGGCCATGACAGCCTCATGTGATAGAGAAAAAGAGACAGTAGTATTGTAGTAGCACATTTATTCTGAAAAAAGATAGGAGTCTGGAATTAGTGATTTGTAGTTATTATGAAAAAACAAAAATTCAGAGAAAAGTAAGTATAACGACTCCTCCTTTGTTTGAAATGAATGCTTATCCTTAACAAGGTAGGGTCAAATGGAGATATTTTTTTTTTCACATTTTGGCATGCTTGCAAGTTAACAGTATTAATGGTTATTAGTTAAAATGATGATTATAAAATAAATATAAAATATTTTACTATCATATTATTTCAGACAAATTTTTTCTCAAGTAAAAATTGACCTAGAACTAACTGTAACATAGTAGTACTCTTTGAGGTACAAGTCCAAAATGTATTATGCATGATTAAGTCCTTCTCATGTACATTTAGATACTTAGTAGTTATGTGTATAGTGAAAATTAATATTATATATCATGATTTTATAACTTCTCACTCAAAGTGTACATAGCTAGATGAATGAAAAATAAGACTGTCAAGATTTTTATAAAAAGATAATGTCTGTTCTTTAGAATACTTAAGATAAAAATATGTATATGTACAACAATGAAATTATTAAAATAAAAAAAATTTTAAAAGACAACCAAACTAAAGAGAAACACATAAATATATTAGCCACTGAGATTAAAGTAATTGCTATTGTTAGGCACTAAATTTAGCTTCAGATTTATGGCAATAAAAGCAAAAGAAGAAATAGAATTTAATTATCTTTAAAAAAAGAAACAGTAATTAAAAGAGATAAGTTCCTTCTTTTTTGTATATTCTATAAAGTACTTATAGTTTACAACTGAAGTTGTCTTCAAAAAAAGATTTTCTATAAAATTCAGGAGTGAACTTTACATGACAATTAGTTATCAATTTTTGATATAATGGTGAGAACATAGTATGCTGTGCTGTGTGTGCTAAGTCACTTCAGTCATGTCTGACTCTTTGCAACTTGTGGACTGTCACACACCAGACTTTTCTGTCCATGGGATTCTCCAGGCAAAAATACTGGAGTGGGCTGTCATATAGTAAACTGCATTGATTTCTGGGTCAACAAAATATCATCACTAAAGCTGTGCTTATAATGCATGTTCTTTTAAAATACTTTCCTCCTGTTTGTAGTGATCAAGTAAGCAGTGCATTCATTTCCTCTGTGAACTCATTTCAGAACTGGCACTCAAAAGGAAATATTTAATGATTAAAATTTCTGGAAAATGCCTTAAGTTTTAGAAATGAAAAGTACTTCACATTTTTAGCAAGATGAATAGTTGAATATTGACAGCTTGAAGTAGCCGTCTATGATTACAGTAACCCTCACATATACATGCAAATTGTTAATACATTTAAAAATTTGTTTAAACACAAAAAATTTTGTTTTGGGGTTTAGCCGATTATAATAATACATATTTTAATGCCACTTGTAAATACTATGTTAAAAATGCTAATAAGGTTTCTCAACTTGGTGAGTGTAAATAAACATCACAGTCCAATGACACATTGCACAAGATGACACCTCATATGTCCCAGGGTGCATCTATGAGTATTTCATTCTGTGCACCCAGAGATGACAGCTCTGTACTTCCACCAGAGTGGGTGCCCAGTAAGCATGCCCATTCAGTCGTGTAATAAGTTGATCTTCTTAATCATATCAGTTTAAGCCCATTTTTGTATTTAACTGTATGTCAATCATTTGTTGATCCATATATTCTGACACCCTCTCAACTCCCACCTCCTATTAAAATGGATATTGTTACACCAACTGACAATTCATGTCTTCTTTATCTCCTACCATGGTCCCTGCACCAAGAACCATGGGCAGGTTTAAAGTCTTGCATATCCTGACTTCTAAAACTCCAGACATTATTTTTAAAAGTTTAATTACAGTAATTTTTTAACTGAAAACTTTGTGTTTAAGTGGTGCCTGTTGCAGTGCTGATTTTATTAAATGTTAAATTCCATTTTAGTATAAAAAAAAATAAAATAAAACTCCAGACAGCTCCAGAGCCCCTTCTGGTAACATGAGGTCTCTCTTACAAGACTATTTTAGGAATTCAATAGTAACACACCTTTGTTGGGTGACAGGAGAATCCTATCTTTATTTGAGGTTGAAAGTAACACACACAAAAATCTGGTAACTGATTAAAACTTTCCCACTAACAATGATATTTTGGCATACCAAGCATCACATTTAAGTGAAAGATGTGATTTAATTACTTAATCCCTGGGGTATTTAGTTAGGGGTCTTCTAAAATAAAGGGATCGAAATTCAGTTTTCCAGTTGTCCTTGGATATGTCTTTGGAATTGCAGGCGTTAACAGATTTGGGAAGGAAAGGGTAGCGTGTACAGAACTGAAGCTTAATCTTAAGCTCTGCTGGCCACCGCCTACTGTCCCCACACTGATTTCAGAGGTGGGTCTCATCGTTAACTCTATTTATCAGCTAGTCTCTGGTTTCTGTTGAGAGAATCATCAATCATTAGACAAATTCTGCTGCTACTCGTTCAGACCGTGACTCAGAGAGTTGCCCACATGAAAAGGAGTTTGGTTTCAAATTGTTATTGTTCAGTCTCTGAGTCATGTCTGACTCTTCACAACCCCATAGACTGCAGAATGCCAGGTTTCCTTGTCCTTCACTATTTCCTAGAGTTTGCTCAAACTCAGGTCCATTGAACAGTGAGGCTATATAACTCTCTTATCCTCTGTCATGCCCTTCTCCTCCTGCCGGCAATCTTTCCCAACATCAGGATCTTTTCCAATGAGTCAGCTTTTTGCATAAGGTGGCCGAAGTGTTGGCGCTTCAGCTTCAGCATCACTCCTTCCAATGACTATTCAGGATTGATTTCCTTCAAGATTGACTGGTTTGATCTCCTTGCAGTCCAAGGGTCTCTCAAGAGTCTTCTGCTCAGAACCACAATTCTAAAGCATCAATTCTTCAACACTCAGCCTTCTTTATGGTCCAGCTTTCAGATCTATACATGACTACTGGAAAAACTACAGCTTTGACTACATGGACTGTTATCAGCAAAGTGATGTCTCTGCTTTTTAATGTGCTGTGTAGGTTTCTCATAACTTTCCTTCCAAGGAGCAAGCATCTTTTAATTTCATGGCTGCTGTCAGTGTCCACAGTGATTTTGGAACTCAAGTTGTCATTTAGTGCATACCCCCAGTTGTGTCTCATTTGAGACTATTTTTGTGTTTGATTGTTTTCCATTTTGAAGGGTTTTCATAGAGTGTCCACATTTGCTGTGATTTCATCTCCTTTTGGTGATAATTTCCCCCCTTCCCTATTCTTGTCCCCCTAAAATAAATGGTCGGTGTCACTGCATTCATCCCCAATTGTTGGAGCATCTCCTGTATGCCTGCTCTATCCTCCAACCTCTGTAGATGGTGTCATGGGGCAACCAGGTATGGTCTCAGCTCATGCAGAACTTACATTTTAGTTATGGAAGCATAATATACAAGAAATCACTGTGGTGGTTGTAGATTGTGTTCAGAACCTTGACACAAATGAACAGAGTTCTTAGATACAAAGTAACTGCAATGCTCTTAGACCGAAAATATTTATTGAAGGAAGAATGAGACAATACCCAACATTCAGTCACAAAAAAACTTACAGAAACATATTGCAGCCAAAGGACACTATCAGTGGGCACCCCAGGTGGAAAGCACTTGTTATACTCCTAAAGAAATGTCAACCACAGAGGGAGCCTTGGGAATAATCGAAGGAGAGGCAGGTAACAAGAGTGAAAGAGGGAGCCAGCTGAAGAGTGCCCCCCACCTCACAGCCCAGGATTTTGTTGTGAAAACAATTGGAAGACACGGAATTGTTTCTGTCAGGGAAGTGACATCATCTGACTTATTTTTCAAACAGATCAACTACGTTGTTGAGTAGAGACTCACTTGGACAGAAAAAGGAGAGTTGGCATCCTCACAGGAGAAGTGATTCTCACAGGAGTCATCAGTTTAGTTCTCTGACTCAGAGGAGTCAGCAACGCTGATGGACACAGAGTTGGGTCAAGTTCAAAATAAGGCCCTTGGGTCTGGCCTTGAAAGTGTATTTGATCTGAGTACTTTTTGTGGAGATGTGGTGACTCAAAATACTGACTTCTCCATGGGGTCCATCCATCCCACTCATAATCAGATTTCTGAAAGTACATCCAGTTGTTTTCAAGTAAGGAGTAATAGAGAAAGCAAGAGAAGGCAATGGCACCTCCCCCCCGCCCCCCGTCCAGTACTCTTGCCTGGAAAATCTCATGGTTGGAGGAGCCTGGTAGGCTGCAGTCTGTGGGGTCACAAAGAGTTGGACATGACTGAGTGGCTTCACTTTCACTTTTCACTTTCATGCATTGGAGAAGGAAATGGCAACCTACACCAATGTTCTTGCCTGGAGAATTCCAGGGATGGCAAAGCCTTGTGGGCTGCTGTCTATGGGGTTGCACAGATTTGGACATGACTGAAGTGACTTAGCAGCTGCAATAGAGAAAGCAAATAAAGTTTTATGGTTATTTTTTATCAATACTCAAAACATTTGATTTTTAATGGATCTTGTCATTTTATGAGGAAAGACTATTTAAAACTGTGGTGCTAATAAACTTTGCAAATGAAATTCATGTAGACCTTTGTAATTACTTTTTGCTCAATTGTGGATTACTTGCTGTTGGCATTGCTGATTTTCTTATCTGAGTCTGTTGCAAATGTACCTCTCATTTATAGCAGAATTTTTCCTCTCAATTTGGTGGTTTAGTTGCTTCAGTCATGTCTAACACTTGTGACTGCATGGACTGTAGCTCCCCAAGCTCCTCTGTCCATTGGATTTCCCAGGCAAGAATACTGGAACGGGTTGCTATTTCCATCTCCATTTTTCCTCATAATCCTTGATAATTGCAATACTATTGAAGGCAAGAGGAAAAGGGGATGACAAAGGATGAGATGGTTGGAAGGCATTACTGACTTGTTGGACATGAGTTTGAGAATCTCCAGGTGTGCTGCAGTCCATGAGGTCGCAAAGAGTTGGACATGACTGAGTGAACTCAAACTCACAACCCTCATTATGATTTTATAGATCATTTACTGTCTGAGTGTATTCACTTTTATTAAATACTATATTGTTTAGGTGAATTGAGTTTATGAATATTATGGACAAGCAAAATTGTTGAGTCACAGTGGGTTTCTGAGTCCAAATATAGTAAAATGACATGAAAGTATTAATCAGTTTTTGAAATGGTTTTATCTATACACATTTAGATTTTCTATGCCTTAATAATGGGTCAGTGTGGAGAGTATTTGTTCTTACAGAGAACATATTGCAGAAGAGTCACACATTCAAAAAAATATGACTTTATTGATAAATTGTGGTCACTTGAAAATTATGAATATTCCATTTTTCTAACCATTATTTTGGTTCCAGGGTCTTCTCACTAGCTTAAAATTCATGATATTATTCTATCAAATTCATCCTTTGGATGTTAAAACTTGAAAGAATTCTCTATTCTACAGCCAGTCTCGCAAATTTTTCATGGTAACTAAGGAAGAAATGGAATAAGTAATGACTAGTGGCTCTGTGACTAGCCAACCAGCAGCTAATCATTTATGAGAGCCTTAGTCCTATCAGACTTTTGATCAAGGCAGTAGACTCAGGGGAGTGAACGCCAGTCACATAAGTGGATGAAGTGGGTGATGAGAAAAGTTTCAAGTGTCAAGAAGCAAAGCAGTTTTGGAAGGTGAAATGAGACAGGGCTATTTCCCACTGTCTAAACTATTGAATTTCCTGTATCAATGTTGTCTATTCTTTATGTGCCATGTAATAAATGCAAATGAAGCAAAATTTCTTTTCCTGGAGGGTTTTTACACAGTTCACCATGGGATTTTGCAATACTTCATAACAGCTATGGAATCAGCAAGAATGCATTTTTCAAAAAATCCTAATTTGAGCATCTATTTATCTTTTCATTTTAAAATGTCACTTCCTCTAAACCTTGACATTCTCATGAACTGTATTTTCTTTAGGTTTTACTATCTCTGCCTTTTTAAACACAGTGCCTCACTGTACTCTTGATTTCACCTCTTTTGGATATATACCCAGAAGTAGGGTTGCTGGACCATGCATTAATTATATTTCAGTTTTCTGAGAAAGCTCCATACTATTTTTAATAATTGCTACAGCATTTTCTGTTGTCATTGACAGTACACAAGGGGTCTAGTTTCTTTACAGCTTGCCAGCACTTGTTTTTTTCCTTTTATTTTGTTAACAGTCATCCTAATGAGTGTGAGATGATATCTCATTGTAGTTTAAGTTTGCATTATTCCAATAATTACTGATATTGAGCATCTTTTCATATGCTTGTTATGCACACTTGTATTTTTGGATAATTGTTCAAGTCTTTTGTTCATTTTTTAAAATGAGGATATTTTGTTGTTTAGTTGTAGAAGTTCCTTGCATGCTCTGGATATCAACCATTATTAGGTACATGGTTTGCAAACATTTTCTCTCAAGGCATAGATTGACTCTTGCCCTATTGATTGTTTCTTTTGATACACAGAAGTTTTTCAGTTTGATGTAATCCCATTTGTCTCTTTTTTTAAATATAAATTTATTTATTTTCATTGGAGGTTAATTATTTTACAATATTGTATTGGTTTTGCCATACATCAACATGAATCGCCACATGAAACTGGAGCCTATTATACAGAGTGAAGTAATCCAGAAAGAAAAACACCAATACAGGATACTAATGCTTGTATATTTTTGAGATCAATTCTTTTTCAGTTGTTTCATTTGCTATTCAGTTCAGTTCAGTCACTCAGTTGTGTCTGACTCTTTGTGAGCCCATGAATTGCAGTACACCAGGCCTCCCTGTCCATCCCAACTCCTGGAGTCCACTCAGACTCATGTCCATCGAGTCAGTGATGCTATCCAGCCATCTCATCCTCTGTCATCCCCTTCTCCTCCCGCCCGCAATCCCTCTCAGCATCAGAGTCTTTTCCAATGAGTCAGCTCTTCACATGAGATGGCCAAAGTACTGGAGTTTCAGCTTCAGCATCATTCCCTCCAAAGAAATCCCACAGCTGATTTCCTTCAGAATGGACTGGTTGTATCTCCATGCAGTCTAAGGGACTCTCAAGAGTCCTCTCCAACACTACAGTTCAAAAGCATCAGTTCTTTGGTGCTCAGCTTTCTTCACAGTCCAACTCACATCCATACATGACCACTGGAAAAACCATAGCCTTGACTAGATGGACCTTTGTTGGCAAAGTAATGTCTCTGCTTTTAAATATGCTATCTAGGTTGGTCAAAACTTTTCTTCCAAGGAGTAAGCATCTTTTAATTTCATGGCTGCATTTATAGTTTCTCCCATTCTGAAGGTTGTCTTTTCACCTTGCTTATAGTTTCCTTTGCTGTGAAAAAGCCTTTAAGTTTAATTAGGTCCCATTTGTTTAGTTTTGCTTTTATTTCCATTACTCTGGGGGGTGGGTCATAGAGGATCCTGATGTGATTTATGTTAGAGTGTTTTCCCTATGTTTTCCTATAGGAGTTTTATAGTTTCTGGTCTTACGTTTAGATCTTTAATCCATTTTGAGTTTATTTTTGTGTATGGTGTTAGTGTTCTAGTTTCATTCTTTTACAAGTGAAGTGAAGTTGCTCAGTCATGTCTGCTCTTTGTGATCCCATGGACTGTAGCCTATCAGGCTCTTCCATCCATGGGATTTTCCAGGCAAGAGTGCTGGAGTGGATTGCCATTTCCTTCTCCAGGGGATCTTCCTGACCCAGGAATCGAACCCGGGTCTCCCACATTGCAGGCAGATGCTTTACCATCTGAGCCACCAGGGAAGCCCTCTTTTACAAGTGGTTGACCAGTTTTCCCAGCACCACTTGTTAAAGAGATTGTCTGTAATCCATTGTATATTCTTGCCTCCTTTGTCAAAGATAAGGTGTCCATAGGTGTGTGGTTTATCTCTGGGCTTTCTATTTTGTTCCATTGATCTATATTTCTGTCTCTGTGCCAATACCATACTGTCTTGATGACTGTAGCTTTGTAGTATAGTCTGAAGTCAGGCAGGTTGATTCCTTCAGTTCCATTCTTCTTTCTCAAGATTGCTTTGGCTATTCGAGGTTTTTTGTATTTCCATACAAGTTGTGAAATTATTTGTTCTAGCTCTGTGAAAAATACTGTTCGTATCTTGATAGGGATTGCATTGAATCTATAGATTGCTTTGGGTAGTATACTCATTTTCACTATATTGATTCTTCTGATCCATGAACATGGTATATTTCTCCATCTATTTGTGTCCTCTTTGATTTCTTTCATCAGTTTTTATAGTTTTCTATATATAGGTCTTTTGTTTCTTTAGGTAGATTTATTCCTAAGTATTTTATTCTTTTCATCACAAAGATGAATGGAATTGTTTCCTTAATTTATTTTTCTGTTTTTTCATTGTTAGTGTATAGGAATGCAAGGGATTTCTGAGTGCTAATTTTGTATCCTGAGACTTTGCTATATTCATTGAGTAGTGCTAGTAATTTTATGGTGATGTCTTTAGGGTTTTCTATGTAGAGGATCATGCTATCTGCAAACAGTGAGAGTTTTACTTATTTTCCAATCTAGATTCCTTTTATTTTTAATGTTGAGTTTTTAAACACCTTTTTCACTCTTCTCTTTCACTTTCACCAAGAGGCTCTTTAGTTCTTCCTCACTTTCTGACATAAGGGTTGTGTCCTCTGCATATCTGAGGTTATTGATATTTCTCCCAGCAGCCTTGATTCCAGCTTGTGCTTCATCCATCCAGCCCAGCATTTCACATGATGTACTCTGTATATACGTTAAATAAGCAGGGTGATAATACATAGCCTGGACATGATCATTTACCAATTTGGAACCAGTCTATTTTTCCATGTCCCATTCTAACTGTTGCTTCTTGACTTGCATACAGATTTTTCAGGAGGCAGGTGAGGTGGTCTGGTATTCCCATCTCTTTAAAAATTTTCTGCAGTTTGTTGTGATCCACACTGTCAAAGGCTTTGGCATAGTCAATAAAGCAGAAGTTGATGTTTTTCTGAAACTCTCTTGCTTTTTCATTAATACATTGGATGTTGGCAATTTAATATCTGGTGTCTCTGCTTTTTCTGAATCCCCCTTGAACATCTGGAAGTTCATGGTTCACATACTGTTGAAGCCTAGCTTGGAAGGTTTTAAACATTACTTTGCTGGCATTTGAGATGAGTGCAATTGTGCAGTAGTTTGAGCATTCTTTGACATTGCCTTTCTTTGGGATTGGAATGAAAACNTCATGGTTCACATACTGTTGAAGCCTAGCTTGGAAGGTTTTAAACATTACTTTGCTGGCATTTGAGATGAGTGCAATTGTGCAGTAGTTTGAGCATTCTTTGACATTGCCTTTCTTTGGGATTGGAATGAAAACTGAGCTTTTCCAGTCCTGAGGCTGCTGAGTTTTCAAAATTTGCAGCATATTGAGTGCAGCACTTTTACAGTGTCATCTTTTAGGATTTGAAATACCTCAACTGGAATTCCATCACTTCCACTAGCTTTGTTCATAGTGATACTTTCCAAAGCCCACTTGACTTCACATTAAAGGATGTGTGGCTCTAAGTGAGTGATTACATCATTGTGGTTGTCTAGGTCATGAAGATCTTTTTTGTATAGTTCTTTTGTGCTCTAAATATTAGACAAAAATAAATGCATATTTATCATGTGTCTTCAAAAACATAAAGTGTCATTTTGGTATTTCAAATTACAGTTAGAAATTTTATACCAAAGTTAATTTAAATATCTATTAAGGGTCAAATAAAAAATAAATGGCATACAATAGGAGTTCATGCTAATCTGTGATAGGAAGAAAAAAAGGTGAAATTTAAATATAATGAATAGTTGCATTTTATGTTCTAAAGTTACAAAAGAGAGGGAGATAAATTAGACTTATGCAAATAAAAAAAGTATAAGTGATGATATTTTTCATATTTAGCAATTTTATCATATATGAAAATCCCAAATGGCTTAAAATATTATGCTAGGAATAAAAATATTGCCACATAATGCTTGTGGTGTTTTATAGTTTTTGATGTACAGCCATTTAAGGAAAAATCAATTTCAACTTAGGAAAATATTATAATCAACCTCACACACACTTATCCCAGACAAAATTTGTGTGTCTTGTGGCTTGAAATTGTTCTCAAACTTTAATGCATAAAAATCACCAGGGATGGTGTTACCAAGCAGATTCTGAGCCAACAGTTCTGGGATATGGCCCAAAGTGTGTATCCTTTACAGGATCCCATGCTCATCACACTTCAAAATGTAGGACAGAGTTTAAACAAATAAGCATCAATGTTAAATGTTCCTTAGAGTTAAGTTGTCTGATATTCTAAGCTGAATTCCAATATTATATAATGCAATTAAAACATTTTAGTGCCTTAACTAGATGGCAATTCCATTTAGGAAAGTTCCCACTAAGTTGTTGTTGTTGTTGTCTTTAAATGGGAAAGAGATAGATGGAACATAAAATATTTGTTCTCATATTCTTCCAGAAGGATAGAATGCCCAGATTCACAGTTAAAGTTTTTCAAAAATACTGCTAAGTATGCTTGAAAGAACAAAAAGCAAAGGAGCCATATCATAGGTGTTTGCATCTAGGAAGCAGTTTCTTTAAAGATCTTTTAAAATGTGTACACATTAGAACTGGTGTGTTTTATGCTAAATGTGGGAGGAAAGAAATTTATTCTTTCAAGAAATGCTAGATTCAATACATGATGACAATGAAACAAACCAATATTTACGATTTAGCTCATAGCTGATTGGAAGTTAAAGTTTTCTTGATAAAAAAGAGAGAGTTGACATCTTTGTTCATTTCTACAGTAGAAGAGCAACAGAGAAACACTGTTTTGCTATTTGAATAATGAAAACACTGTTTATTCTACATGGCTTATAAGTGTGTGTCTTGCATTTTCATAGCCGTGGGTCTCGCGGCTTGCCAAGAGCCAGCCCTTCCCAGTAACAGCATCAAAACTGGAGACCGATACATGGTGAATGATGTGCTGTCCTTCCAGTGCGAGCCTGGGTACACACTGCAGGTATTTCATTTTGTTGTTGAAGGTCTTAATAATGGACTCAGCATGGTGATCCTCCACCAGCTCACCAAAGCCCGAGATGTGCACAGAGAGACCTAACAGTTTCTCGCTCAGTCTGTGAATCAGAGCTCTTGAATTAACTGTGCATACAGATAAATTCAATGATGATGTGGAAATAGCTTCTAAATGATAAAAGATCCTTTCAAGTTTGAGTATATTCTTTTCATAATAATTTTATTTCAAAATGAAACATGCAGTCTCCCAGTAACTATACTGTCTCTCTAAAATTCTAAGAGACCAAGCAGTGACACAGTCTAGTTAATAGCACCATCCCAGCAACCCAGTTACTGGACCAGCTCTGAATCTTGTGCCGGTCCTACATTGCAAGCTGTTCTTATGATTTAGCTCAGTAAATCATCAAGGGTCCATTTGTGTGTCAGGTAAATATGGGGCTCAAATGATAGACTGAAACAATTTTTGAGAATCATTAAGCAGATTTCAAATAATCTTTTATTGGTTTTTCTATTAAAAGTTTTTTATATTAAAGTTTTAATAAATATTTTATTAATCAGTGTATAGCAACATTAGTCATTTTCCAGTTATTTATTTTTCTGAGTTAACCACAAATAAGCATATTCCCCGAATAGTTTATCTCTGTCCTTTAGCATAATTCATGTATAATTCTTAGCAACAGTGGACACTGCAATTGAAACAAGTATATTTTTTCCAAAGTCTAATAGAAATATTTAAGCCTACTTATGTTTCTGTGTTTCAGTTAATTCAAGTAAAAGAGTACTTTCTGCTGTTTGCTTATTATAACACTGAAGCTGATAGTATTTCAAGAGCATTATTTTTAGTCATATACTGTAACCGACTTAAATAAAGCCTGAGTAATCATCAGGAAGAAGTCTCAATGACACAGCAGTGAAATGACAGTGTAGTATGTGATTCCATTTCTGCATGTGTGCTGGAGTAAATCTTTTGCAGAACTGAGGCAAGTCAGAGCAGAAACAGCAATCGCTGAAGCTGATGGCCTGCCTGTTGACTGCTTCATGTACAAACTCGCGTTAGTCTCACACAGCCTCATGGTGTGGACGCTGGGGGCTCGTCTTTGATGAGGAGGGGAAATGAGCCAGGCCCCGGAGTGGGGGGGATCAGGGGCAGAGGAGCCGGCAGATCCACAGGGGCCATCTGCAGAAGTCAGCCCAGGTTCTCAGCCTGAGAAAATATCAGCAAAATGCCTGATACTTCCGTAAATGAAAGCCAGCATTGCTATTATTGTAAGTAAACATCAAGATACATAGACACCTTCACCAAAACAGCCTACCACCTGCCTGTATAGATCTTGGTGGGTATTACAGTAATGCTTTGGCTCTGGAGAAAGGTGGGCAGACACTTGGAAAGCAGGACAGTTACTGAAAAAGCTTTGCTGAAAGGTCTGCCATGGAAGCAAGTTTGTAACCAAGCACATGAAGGCAGTGGTAACTGATTGTTTAAGACAGTCATTTCCCCTTTCATGTGTTACAGTAAAAAGAAATATGAGTCATAGCCCAAGGGTTTCATTTAGAGGAACACCTCACTCTATACTGACAAGCCTTTTTATTAATATGCCTTTGGTTGTTTTCTTTTTTTTTTTTTGCCCTTCATAAATTTACGTAAACCATGTAAATACCATGTTGCCTCCATTTCTCCAGATCCCACAGGCTGTCACTTGGTTTTCCTTACTTGTGTTCGACTTTTTTCTACACTTTTATGATGACACTTTGCAGTTACTGTCAGCATCCTTTTATGAGGAAGACTTCTCCAGCCCTCAGAGAAGAAACTAGAAAGGGTTATTTAGTAAAGGCATTTCTTATAATGAATTGTTTAATGTGCTACTTGAAGATAAAGGCCTGCAGGCACATGGCTGTGGAGCCCAGGCAGGCCACTTGGCTCAGGTTTTCAAATGCAAACTAAGAATTTTTTCTTCCCCTTCATAACAGCATCAAGCATTGAGTATACAAGCTGTGACTTTCTCTCACTCACATGAGTTAAAAAGGATTCCAGACTTTTCAAAAAATTGCTAACAATTGGGAATTTTGCTAACACACTAGTATATTTGGACTGGCAGTGTGCATAAATTACAGTATTCATGAAAAGCACTGTTCCTTGTATGATTTATGTACAAATGTCTATAAATGCATCTGCCTAGTGTGATCAGGCTAAAACTGCAGAGACGGGATGCATCAAATATCAATCCTGGATATCTGTAGGATTAATGATTTCCTTTTCTCTAAACCTGTTTCACTTTTCTTTTAAAAGATGACAAAAAGAAAATTCCCATTTAGGCTAATAAATAAATACACAAATTCCTGTCTTGTTTTGGATCCAGTATAAAAATTTTAGCTGGAATCACTAATATGAAATATTTTTGTTGAAATCAGTAACAGAATGTGCTGTAGGTTGGTAATATATAACCATTTTATTGGTAGTCTTCCATAAATGTCTCAAAAGACTTTTATACATTATATTTGTCCAAAATTCTGGAATAAATTTGTTAAAGATAATGTAATAGATCAGAGAATGAGAAGACACAGAGCATGAAATCTGGCAGGAAAAGCATTGTCCTGAGTGTATTCTTTAAGTATAAATGTAGTCTTCCTGTACTGTAGCAACTTTTAAGAATGTTAGGAAATAGGAGTAAATGAGTTCTGTGGCAGACAAATCGAGTGTGAAATCTTCCTAAGCTTGGGGAATTGGTTTGTCATTGATAACAGCCTTAGTGCAAATTCTTGTTTGATGCGTTCCCAACATGGCTGGGATTATTTAACATGAGTTAAAGATGTGTTTGTCATCTGCCTCTGTGCCAGTTCTGTTTGGCAAATGGAAATTCACAAGGTTAGCACACGTGTCACATAAGCCCACCAAGACACAATGAGGAAGAAAGTAAACATGAATAGTCTGTACACAGAGATGCCCATTCACTACCTTCTCTTTCATCATGAAAGAAATTTTAACCCAAAGCACTGAAAATTTAACCCACTGCTGTTTGATTTTTTAAAGAGGAAGAACAGGACAAATTTTTAGAAGGTTGAAAACTTCATATATTTAAAGGCTAAAGAGGTCCTGAGCAATGAGGATTAATTTCATTGCAGAAGCATTATTTTGACAGCTTGTGAGGCTGATAATAAAATGACTATTAAGTCTCCCTTTTTCTCCAACAAAGGAGGAACGACTCAATTTTTTGCTGAAGCATAAAGATTGTGTGAGCTGTTTGTGAACCATAGGCAACCATGAAAGTTACCTTTGCATAAGCAGATTACTTACCACTAACATTTCACCCTTCAATACCTAATACTTCCTACTCGTTTGACCAAAAGCAATAACATTTGATGAATTAAAAAAAAAAAAAGACTTACTTTGATCAATTCAGTTCAGCATCTTAAGCATTAGAAAAGCATCTTGGCAGAAATACAGACCATTGAGAGACACATTACAAGATTTTTATTTTAGTGACAAGAAGTACAGTGATTATGGATACTTTTTTCTCTATTTTGATTCTGAATATGAGATTCATTAATACACATTAGTAGAATAGATTTCATGGGTTTGATATTTTTTATATTTGTAATTAAATCAAAAGGGAAAACCAAAGAGGATACAGATATTTTTGCAAACACTGAAGCCTTTGGTACTCCATGTTCAGCTAGTGAGTTTTGTTTCATCTTTTCTTGAGCAGGGCCGTTCCCACATCTCCTGTATGCCGGGGACCGTGCGGCGTTGGAACTACCCGTCTCCCCTCTGCATTGGTATGGACACACCTTCTGTCCTTGTGTCGCTGTGCACATTCTCAATAATGTAATGGTGATCTTCTTGAACTCCTTTTGGGCTTCGAAGATGAACTTTTAAATTCCCTTCAAACATATGTTACAAGATAATAATGCAGTAGAGGTATAACTGAGATTGGACATCTTCTCCCCCTGGATGTGGGTGCTCAGCATCCCTGGACCAACTGACAGGGATTAGATGCAAGATTGCTAGCTCCAAGCACTAAACACACACAACATACATGTCAGAAGCTAGTGGATCAATGCATGAGAAGGAATGAACGTATCTGGTCTGAGAGTCTGAGAAGGGTTCTGTTTATGCCATTAGCCTCAGGAAAATCACATCGCCAGAAACAAAATTCAGAAGTGCCAATAAGTGGTATGAAGTTGAAAGGACAGTATTTTATATCAAAAAGTATTTGATATAAAGGCAGCCGCTCTTGTGGAGGGGCTCATCAGGACTGGGACTCAGGCATAGAACATCCATCTCCCTACTTATTTTTAAATGAAGAACTTTCCCTTAGACTTGGGGATTCAAATATTTTAAGCTTTGAAATGAAATCAACTCATAGTGGATATTCAATCAAATGATGTGCCATTGCTGGCACTCTGTGTTACGTGAGGAGATATTTTATCAAATAGCTTACCTATATTAATCAAATAAAATTAATTCTGTTTTTTCTTTTGCATGTTTCCATGTGTTGTTGGTGTTTAGTCACTAAGTCATGTCTGACTCTTTGCAACCCCATGGACGTAGCCTAGCAGGCTCCTCTGTCCATGGGATTTCCCAGGAGAGAATGCTGTGGGTTGCTGTGCCCTCCTCCTTGCGTTTGCTGCATTGGCAAGTGGGTTCTTTACCACTAGCACCTGGGAAGCTCAGAGCCTACCCGACATTAACTATTTTAAGCATCATGACAAGTTCCAGGATGGCCAAGTTGTTGGTCAGGGCCCTGCACTGAGATGGCATTCCCTGTACCATGGGGTCCCTCAGACAGGGCATGGCCTATACCCTGGAACAAAAATTCCATATATTCTCACCAGAAAATCAGGAATCTGCATAAAATGAGACACATAAACCCAGTTAAAACCCAAGATCCCTTGCTCATTTATAAACACTTTGTCCTTTAGCGATAGCATTTTACCAGCAACTCTTTGAATACACTATTTAACAATAAGAAAGGGTCTGGCAGAGAGGGAGTTTCTCCAGCAGGAGACGAAGTCAGGCCACCAACTGCTGGTGGACAGTGAGCCTGGGGAGGAGACTGAAACTTGAGGGTAGAGCTGAAGCAACATGATGGTATCACTAGACAAATATGAAATAAGAGCGGCCCATTGATGGGGTTTTTTAAATATCACAAAGGAAAAAAGGATTGATGCATGGCTTTCGGGGTTGTGTTTGTACGCTCACCCAGTGGTTCCTGTGTTTTAAGATGAACAAAGACACGATCACATGCTATGGTAACTAAGGACTCAAGGAATTAGGTTGTCACTGTGTGCCTACAGGAGTTGCACTCATATCAGGCCCTTTCTCTCTCCCGGGATGAACATCATGGTCCTGATTTAAAGATGTGGTTCTCGATGATCAGTTCCATCATTTAGGCACTGGGTCGGCTGCTCCTGCAAGACAGTCTCTGTCCTCAATGAAGATATACACAGATGTTTTCATATTTTATGATTTCCAATCTTTTTTCTCTTTTTGGAAAAACCATGCTCAAAATCAAAATGGCAAAAATGTCACATATTTCACAGTGGTTTTGGTGTTTCCATCATTGATGTGGTTTGTGCTTGGACCTGCATGTTTAACCTCAGTGCAGGTTGTAAGAGTACTGGGGGGGTTGGGGGAACATCACTGCCAAATGTAGGCAGGCTCGCTGCTCAGACACACCAGTGTCTACAACAGCATCCACAGACTTGTGGGTAAAAGCAGGCCAGAGCCTTTATTCTCAAACATGTGGTGTCTCCTGCAAAGAATTAACCTGACAAGTTATTTTCTAGATAAAAACAAAGTTAATGTTCAACACTTTGCTGGAATTTTTCACTCACCCACAAGCATACATTTAAAGTTTTTTTAAAAACTTACATTTTTATCTTGCACACCATTGACACCCAGACTAGGATTCCCTAGCTTGAACAATTACCATATTCATTAGACTTTTTATAAGATGTTTAGGTTTTTCCTCATATCAAATTTACCCAAAACAGATAAAGTCTTTCTACCTCTGTCATTAAAAAAAAAAAAAATCTTGAGGTTTCTCTGAAATCAGCCTCCTGAAATTATTTTGCCTAGTAAGAGCATTGTTAGAATATGAGTAAAGCCTTTTCCTGTGGCTTCCTTGAAAGAAACAACATCATTTGCGTGATTGGTTTGAAATACAAGAAATCACCATTTTAATAGGTCAGAAATGGTCAAGTCCAAGTATTAGAACTTCATCTGCTTCAACCTATATTATTTGGCATGTGCGTTACAAAGTCAGTCATGTTTCTTTACTGTCAAACCTCAGCATTAACAGTGTAAAACGTGCGTAACCAAGGTAAGTCCAGGGATGAGAAGTACAGTCATACCCATATTCACAGTGTGAGATTTCTTGCAGAAAAAGTGGTCTCAAGTTAGCTGCATTACAAAGCTGGGAAGAATTCTGAAGGTAGCATATCCAGGTTAAAACTTGGAATCTAGGGGGCTTCCCTGGCAGTCCAGTGGTTAGGAATCCACCTGCCAATGCAGGGAACACAGGTTTGATTGCTGCTCCAGGAAGATCCCACCAGCTGCAGGGCAACTAAGCCTGTGCACCACAGCTCCTGAGCCCACGCTCTAGAGCTGCACCTACTGAAGACCGCACCCCCGAAGGCCTGTGCTTTGCAACAAGAGAAGCCGCCACAATGAGAAGCCCATGCACTGCAATGAAGAGTAGCCCCCACCCCTTGCTACAGCTAGAGAAAGCCCACATGCCACAACTAAGACTCAGTGCAATCAAAAATTAAATACGTCTTAAAGCAAACAAATATACTTGGACTCGAGAACCAGACAGAGCTGAAATAAAATTTCGGTTGTGCTGTTTGCCAGGTGTGTACCCTTAAACAAATTCCTTAATCTCCTCATGCTTGGTTTCTTTGTCTGTAAAGTGGGATGATAATAATACCATCCCTTTAGGGTTGTGATGAGAATCAAGCAGTGAACTGTGTTTATCTCAGTCCATAGGTGAGCACATGGCTAACAATCAGTAAGTAGTAACCGGTACAAGCACTCAGAACCTGGAAGACAATGGGATCCTCACTAAAACATGAAAGCTTGACCAAGCTGTACTGAGAGCCTCTGTGGGCCAGAGGAGACCTGTCTTTATTCTTAATCAGTGAATGCTCAACAGGGAGAACTAGACCCAGAAGTAACTAAAGGGCATCCCATTTGTGTATGTGCTGAAGCTAAGGGGCAAATCCATTTCTGAAGAGTTGCTTCTGGGTGGCACACTTACATGGGGGTGGAGGGAGTGAATTGTCCTAGAAAACCATGGCCCCCCTGGTCACTCACTCCATTTGTTGTTCTAACAGCGACCTGCGGGGGCACCTTGAGCAGCATGGGGGGAGTGGTCCTGAGCCCCGGGTTCCCCGGCACCTACCCCAACAACCTGGACTGCACCTGGAAGATCTCCCTGCCCATAGGCTATGGTAAGTGATGACGTTTTTTAATTGCTCAAGATCCAACTTTTTAATATATTCCTTGGAAAGAATTAGAGTAAGTAAAAAAACGAGCCTTATTCTGTTGACCTGTGTCTTTAATTGAATGTGGCTTACAGATTTAAATAAAGCATTGGTAAAATAACTTTGAGAACAGAAAGTTATTTGAAAAGTCAATTCGGCCATACACGTCTTTTCAAGGCAAACTAAACTGGCAGAATGATGATATAGTAGTCACATGAAGTGCAAAATGTAGCATCCCTAATTCAATCACCAACCTCTTTATTCATAATACCACCTTCAATAATCTATCACTGGAAGTCAATAATGGTAGTGGTTTCTATTAAATAATTATTAAAGTGTTTTTCAGGTTATGATTCATTTTAGTATTATCTTATAAATTTTTGTCATTATTCCTTACATTGATTTAAGTTTATGAAAATTACCTAAATGATAAAAATCATATTTAGTTATGAACTTCCAGGTTACCTACCTTAAATAACTCATAATTTTAATTGTTAAAATCCCATTCTGGCCTGCTTCAGAAGTGCACAGTCTTTGTGAAATTTTAATTCTCTGTCATGCCTTTCCTCATCTGCCTCATGGTTTCCTTATATTTTAGTTCATTAACTTGGATTTTCTCCACCTGCAATTGTCCTAAAAGTACACACTGTGATTAGGGTGCCAGATTAGATACTCAGGGAATGTCCCAGAATGTCCATAGTAATTGAGTACTTATGCACTAAATAAATGTTAGCTGAATGATGGGTGAACCGAAGCATAAGTGGAAATTATTGCCCTGGAAGAAGGTTATATATTTTAATTAAGTTTTCAAAGCTCTTGCTTTAAGAGTCTGTGCCAGGAGGAGGAAGGGGTGGGGGTGAGTCTACCTGCTTAGCTGAGAACAGCTAAGAGGGAGGGCGTATGGCTACCAGAGTAAAGGAGGGGCGTGCAAGGAAAGGGGCCCTCACTAGGGAGAGCATACGTGAGATTCAGCTCTATGACCCCTGGAGGGGCCCCAGCATGTAGGGGCATAAGGAAGGGTGGGCAGTTCACAGGGGTCACAGAGGTGTTCTATTTGTTCCAGGTTTTTAAATTTTATTTTTTAAACAGTGAACTCTCTGAGCAGTGAGTCTGTAATTCTGCCCCATGCTATACCAAACATGGCCTTTGACTTTAACCAATGTTGGCTCAGCCATCCTCAAAGCCTGGTCTGTTTTCTTACCCTGAGTATCTCAAGATCTGGACAGGGTCGGTTCCGTGTTTGGGGTCAAATGTCAGGGGCTGGATTGCAGTTACAGTTGACCCACAAGGTTCAACCCACAAGGGCCTCAGCATCTTGAGGGCCACAAACTTACTAAGAAAATAATAGTATGGGCAACTGAACTGAGTGAACCCCAGGAACCTCACTTTCCACATCTCTAAAAATGAAATAACTACACAGGGTTACAAAGAATTCACTGAAACAGCTCAGGTGAGAAATTTAGTATAGGGCTTGGCATGTTGTAAATAACAACAGCAAAATGCTAGCTGGTTTTTAAATTGTTATTTCAAATACTTCCCACTTTCCTTTCAAACCTCATTAGAAACAGTTTACTCATGAATGGATATATACATTTATTAACTTATTTTCCCAGCTTCACTGTTCCATGATGTGAGAAGGCTGTTGGTTGGCATGCTTCCTTTCACTGTTCTCTCACTTAGAAACCAGTACAAAAGACAGTAATTCAGGGAAAAAAAGAACAGGGATCTTCTGACTTCATGATCATGATCTGTGAGCCTAAGAAAGCATTTATTTCAAGAAAGGTTTAAATTTTAAAAAGATTTATAGAATATTATAATTAAAACTACTTATCTTTAAAATGTTTAATATTGCCTAGCACTAGGCTTGAGAAAGCATCTTGAATAAGCAAAAAGGAACTTTTACATGCAAAATAGTATGATTGTCCCTAGCTTTTTAGAATAGATATAGTTATGCTTCAGAATAATTTGCTACAGATTAGAGCCAGACATCCTGGAATGTGAAGTCAAGTGGGCCTTAGGAAGCATCACTATGAACAAAGCTAGTGGAAGTGATGGAATTCCAGTAGAGCTATTTCAAATCCTGAAAGATGATGCTGTGAAAGTACCACACTCAATATGCAAGCAAATATGGAAATCTCAGCAGTGGCCACAGGACTGGAAAAGGTCAGTTTTCGTTCCAATCCCAAAGAAAGCGATGCCAAAGAATGCTCAGACTACCGCGCAATTGTACTCATCTCACACGCTAGTAAAGTAATGCTCAAAATTCTCCAAGCCAGGCTTCAGCAATATGTGAACTGTGAACTTCCAGATCTTCAAGCTTGTTTTAGAAAAGGCAGAGGAACCAGAGATCAAATTGCCAACATCCGCTGGATCACTGAAAAAGCAAGAGAGTTCCAGAAAAACATCTATTTCTGCTTTATTGACTATGCCAAAGCCTTTGACTGTGTGGATCACAATAAAATGTGGAAAATTCTGAAAGAGATGGGAATACCAGACCACCTGACCTGCCTCTTGAGAAACCT